>JBAMJV010002169.1:0-123054 GCA_037951105.1 Echinarachnius parma
ATTATCTGACCCCCAAGTTTAGCGGGTTTAGGTCTTATACATGTACATAATATTACAACAAAATTACAACAACTCTGTGGAACTTGTATTCAGACAAGTTTACACGAAATATTTGTCTAACCCTTTAATTATAGGATTCGTGGGTTTAAACCTGTAACCGATGTATCAAATTGCAATAATTCAGCGGACTTTGTTATTAGATTAGTGTACATATTACATGGCTTAATCCTCGATCCATCTACTATACACTGAACAGATAATACATGCATACTAGTACAAATCCGGAGAGGATATAATGTACAATGCATGATTGCTGTTGTGTTCGATATAATTATCCGATTCTGAGTGTATATACCTGCGAATAATAGTCGACCGCGTCACTCAGAGGGTTGGGATTCGCCCCCAATTTTGTTTTCCCGAGAATAACTCGATTTTGGTGCCAAATGTGAACGTAATGGTGTTAGTGTGGATGCATGGGTATTAGTCTGGTAATTATATTCAAATTAAACCACTCTTTTCCCTTCCAAGTTTTTGAGTAAAAAGGAAGCCTTTTCTGTGAAATTCATGACATTTGAAGAGAATAATACACGGGTGAGTCATTGCAATAAATACCTTGTTTTGTTCTAATTAAATTATGTCATTATTTTACTTAAATCTACCGCTACATCTCTTGTAATTGTATTTGTTTATTATATACATGCCATAACATGATAACAAAATGGTATACCGGTAGGCTATGGAATTCCCGTTTATTGGTTAATCAAGCAAAATATTTTGTTATCATTTTGGTCAAATGTTTAGTACATCTTCCGCAATAAGCAACAATAAACAAACTTCATTCGGGTAAAACAACACATGTAGGCTATATATAAAAATGCTAGACCCTTGTTCATAAAACCCTGCTATAGCATAGTTCCATGCTTAATCAAATTCCAGATCATACAGTTTGGTTAACAACCAACGATTTTCTAGCTCCCAGTTATGATAAGCTGGGTTTAGCCCCAAGTGTATCTATAGTTACTATCTATGTGTATCCATAGATATCATTTCAAACATTTTTAGATGAATATATTCCATAAAATTGTAAATATTTGCAGTTCCCTTTTTACTCCTTTTCTCTATCTTTCCTTAACTCTCATTGAATTGTTCAAATGGCCACGGGCGTAGCGAGTTACGTAATACCTATTCAACTGGGGGGGGGGGGGGGGGGGGGGGGGGGGGGGTGGATAAATAGATCATCCCCCCCCCCCCCCCCCCCCCCCACTTGAATGGGTATCAATGTCATGTGTACGCCCGTGCAAATGGCGTTGGAATTATTTGTTCTTAATTGGAAGTGTTATATAATATTTGTCACCAATTTTAATTTTGTGTACATAATATGGAATAATTTATGAAATTATAATTTCTCTATTTTGCAATCATTGTATATAGACGTTTAATTGTATATACTGTATCTAATTGTGGGACAATCCTAGTTATTTAGCTGTAATTCAGCTTGTAGCTGTGAATGTGGCATATTTTTGAATAAAATACCATTATTATTATTATTATTATTATTATTATTATTGTTATTATCATCATCATTTACTACAGAATCATGTTTGAAATGCGTAGCCACATCATCCAAATAGACTTAGCATGATACTAAGCTAGGATGCTTTTTTATGACTATGGGCCCAGGAAGCGCGATTTCTGTTTCGTGCAACAGCGTCTAGACAAATTAATTTTAAAAAAGTATTTTTATTCAGACCCATTCATGTTATGTATATTATGTCAAAGATATAACTTCACATGAAATTGTAATAACAAATAAAAACGATTGCCTCTCAGATAGAGCCGCAGACGAAATAATAATTATAATGAAATTGAAAACATCAATAAAATAGCTGCCGGAATACGTATAGCTTTCAATATAAATACATTGTGCGTGGAATAATGAATCCCGTTTAATGGCGATATCATGATTATAAATTCCATTACCCAAATTAGATTACATCAATTTCGTTGATTAGCGGCGAAATTGAAAGTCGCAATTTTGTAAAAAAAAACTCAAGGGCTTGTTCATCAACAATAATCCATCATTTTAACCCTCCGCCTTTTAGCATTATATTCTTCACCAATACATTTATTATGCGAATAACAGTATAACTACAGGGGCTGCTGAATTACAATCCAAACAAAACGCTATTCCGTATGTTTACTGTTCTTATTTGACTGTCGTTGCTATATTATTATCATCATAGGCTTGATTACAACCCAAATAATACGATTCAGTTTATTTTCAGTATTCTAAATGAAACCTTTATATACCATCTCTATATCGCCAGGGTATATTGTTTGTATACGGCTATACACAGTGAGTATACGGGCCTAATTATCGCGGGGGTTAATTGCAATTCAAATAATACCAGTCAGTCTAATCGCTCGAATTGAAACCTGGCCGCCTTTATCACCATGACAACCGGTATAATGTTTATAGCCCCAGATCAACGCACGATAAACATAATCAAAGTGGCCATCTTATACTCGTACGGTGTGGCGTTGCGAGGTTTGTGAGGTACAATATTATTGAGGGGGATGTACGCTTCATTAAGTTATACTTTTTCTGGTCAGTAATTTCATCTGTGTTTGAGTGTGTGTGTAAATGAGTTTGTGTGTGTGTGTGTGTAAAACTACTGCACATACTTATACACATAACATACATAAACAAGCAAAGGGGAAATCAAAAATGTATTATTTTGGGGGTTCCACAAGTATAAAAAGGGATTTATATTATATTAGCTCAGAATATACCACCGGCGCCATAATACTTTCCTTTCTGTGTTGTTATGTATTTTTATAGTTCCCCACTTCATCTTTTTCACGCCATTTTAAGAGATATCGTTTTGCCGCCCGCCCCCCCCCCCCCCCTCCTCCCCCTCTCCCTCCGCAGCTACCTCATATTGTTTGGTTTACACGTCAGCCGAATGTGGGAAGGAAAGAATCGAGGGGGGGGGGGGCGATTTTATGATAACCAGTACCATTAATTGGAAAATGTAAATGTATCACCTATGCATAATTTCGTTCGTTCGTGCCTACTCAGATTACGTTTTAAGTTGCTAAATTAAATCCTTCCATTGCGCATAAGTAGATTATGTATACAGCTATTCCAGCGGGATACAATGACTTATCAAATGAAATTGAAATAAATGTAAATGATCAGTGACGTGGCGTGGTATACTAGGACGCATTTAGGTGCCCTCGAATTATTAGGGATACGCTCTTTGTATGTATATGTTTTTTAAAAGATTTACCCTACATAGGCTTATTTTTTGTTTTGTTTTGAAATAATTATTGGGGGCACCTGCGTCTTATTTCAAAACGTACATAAGTAGATTATAAATAAATATAATATGCTTCACATGGTTTCGAGCAAAAGACCTTAATATCAATTTAGATAAATACATTTATTATAACGTAAACATGATGGTTACAGTCCGTTATTCCGAAGGTTCGTTATTCCGAAGGTTCAGTTATTCCGAAGGTTCGTTATTCCGAAGGTTCGTTATTCCGAAGGTCCGTTATTCCGAAGGTTCGTTATTCCGAAGGTTCGTTATTCCGAAGGTTCGTTATTCCGAAGGTTCGTTAGTTATTCCGAAGGTTCGTTGATCCGAAAATAAAATCGGGTTCGTTATTCCGAAGGTTCGTTATTCCGAAGGTTCGTTATTCCGAAGGTTCGTTATTCCGAAGGTTCGTTGATCCGAAAATAAAATCGGGTTCGTTATTCCGAAGGTTCGTTATTCCGAAGGTTCGTTATTCCGAAGGTTCGTTGATCCGAAAATAAAATCGGGTTCGTTATTCCGAAAATTAAATCGGGCTTGTTATAATACTATAGTTTGTGTTTTGTTTATTTAATTTACAGCCTGCATTAAGCATACCCCTCCCCCTTTCCCTCCCTTGGCCAGACCAATCAAACATTTAAGTTTATTTTATCTCTTTATATGAAATTATAGCATTATAACAAACCCAAATACATTTTCGGATTAACGAACCCGATTTCATTTTAGGAATAGCGAACCTTCGGAATAACGAACCCTCGGAATAACGGACCTTCGGAATAACGAACCTTCGGAATAACGAACCCGATTTCATTTTAGGAATAGCGAACCTTCGGAATAACGAACCTTCGGAATAACGAACCTTCGGAATAACGAACCTTCGGAATAACGAACCTTCGGAATAATGCAACAAATGTTCGGATTAACGAACCCTATTTCATTTTCGGATTAACGAACACTGAGGTATAGGAAATTTGCGTGTTCGGAATAACGAACCTTCGGAATAACGAACCTTCGGAATAACGAACCGCACCCAACACTCTCAAGCCATAATAAGCCCTAAACAATAATGGACGATAGCCAAAATTTATATTTGATGGGCAAGGTCAGTTTACATATTGTATCCGTATATAAACAATAAATACGTGACTATATACGAAAGTAGTTTCATATTGCAAAATGTTTTATATTAGTAAATTTCATTGAATGTCAAATGCCTATCTTGTATGCATTCCTTTTAATTTAACTTACATTTTTGAAACATTGAATTTCAGTCAAATTTCTTGAATGTCAAATGTCTCTATATATAAATATACGTTCATATATTTCCAATTGTTTAATGTTTCGTGTTAGTCAAATTTATTAAATATCAAATGCCTCTCTTGAAAATATTGCCTTTTGAATATATTTTCGTTTTGAAATGCCGTATAATCAATCTAGCGAAGGTTAATACATGCAGACCACGCTCTTTTTTTATCCAAGTATATTAATAATACATGTTACATTGTCCTATTCTATATACTAGTATATCGCAGCGGAAGCCATGCATATACCATTCTCTTTTCAATTGTTCATTGTAAACAAATTTCTTTATTTTTGCGCGATGCTATTTATTCAATCGTAGTCAAAAATCAAACACACGCTCCTCTCGCTTTGCAATCTGGCCTATTGATACTACTTCCATTATTTTGAGTAGTCTATGCGTTGCTGCTGCTATAATGTCAATCGTGTATGATATACAGGCTATGACTGTTATTGTTTACTTCGCTGCCACTAGAAACTGCCGGTTGTCAAGGTGATGTCATGATCATTTGTTAATGTTAATAAAAAGCAGTCCTTCCATTCTTGATTGACGGTCTTGTATATCATTATCGTAGTTTAATTCACTACACGTCTATTTTGCGTATACAATGACATATGGCTTCTTTTAATTCTGCTAAATATAAAGATGTGCTTAAAGGAGAATTCCGGACGATTTTTAAACAAATACAGTATATTGGAAATAAATCTAGGGATGTGCTTGAATATTTTCAGGATTTGACTCACTTTGGTTGATTTCTAAGAGATTTTTCTAATTTCATTAACTCTGAGGAAATAATTAAATTTACCGCACACAATCATGAGACCCTTACGTAGCACCCTCACTGTGCTCAATTTCTTGAGTAGGCTTGAATCCGGTGCCACTGCATTGTGATCACTGCATGTGTCATTTACAATAGCCGGTCATGCAGAGCCAGTAAATTCAATAACCACGTTTACAGAACTTTGTGTCTATTCAAATTCCAATGAAAGCCAAACGTGTTACAATATCGGGCAGGCAAGTATTTTCAAATGGTTTAACAATGCAGTAATGCTCAAAGGCACGGTCAGTGGCGCAACGTGGACTAAAACTATTCATGATCGAGCATTGTATTGGTCTGATCAAAAGAACACATTCGCTGCAGTGTAAAAACATAGATAGGCGCATAGTGAGGGTCGCACGTCACAAATTGGTGCATTGTGGGATAGAACAAGCTCGCTCGCGAATTTGTGTCATTAGAATTTCAAAACCAATTATAAGAACCCACAATCATACTTTATTCATACAAAATTGTGTTTATTGACCTAGAATATCTGTCTTTCAATCTATAAAAGCTTGAAATCGGATGGAATTCCACATTAAAGCTACTGCATGACAGTGGCAAAGAGTGGATGGACTAATGGGGGGGGGGGGGGCACACAAGTTATTGGGCCACACTCTATGTATTTCCTTTTTTGTTCACAGAGTTTCACCCTTAATGTATTTTAACCCGTTAAACTCTTTATTTTATTTTGAATGTGTTAATACGTATACAGTATATAAATGTGTATTTTTGTTGTGGAAAGGCGTAGCTTTTAGCCATTACAGCATAATTGGAATTTTCCTGGGGGGGGGGGGGGGGGGGGGGTGGTGGTGGTGGTCGGGGTGTCAGGACTGGTCCCAATCACCTATTTCGCTAATAAGTGTTTAACTTGAGGCTAAATGTGGACTTCACTATAGTATACTTGCGGTCGACCGTTACAGTCCAAATTCACATCAATTCTTAAAATATTCTTAAAATATCAATATTGATTCACATCAATTCTTAAAATATTCTTAAAATATTAGATTTTCGTAATACGAGTTGACAGATTGCCTGACATACATTTATGCACACACACAGATATAAACAAAATGAGACAGTGCAAAATTCAAATACGTTTTAAAGGGGTAGTTCAGTTTTGGAATAGAGGGCGTTGCACGAAATAATTTTGTTGTGAGGTAATGAAAAACTGAGTGTAAAATTTGAAAGAGCATACAATTTTAATGGCAGAATAAACTTTTGTTGATCAAAATCGGTTCAGAAACGGCTGAAACATCACAAATATATCCGATCGGAATAAATCTGGGCCCATATTTATTCGATGATTTGTTAACAAATTTTAAAAATGCCTACACGTTTTCAAAAATTTTAAAAAGAGGTTTTTGAATAGTTGTTGATGATCTCTCTATCTAAACATTATTTCAACAAAACATCACATGCATAATTTTGAATGAAAAATGGTTGAAACCAATGCTTTTTTAGAGAGCACCCTTTAGTGTTTTAATGGCTCCTTTTGAATGACAACAGGCTTTTGTATTAGTCGTTTATAATTTTCTATACCTTTCGAGCATGGTGGCGTTACAACTATTAGTTTGTAATGTTATTGTGCAGGTTTTGGTTACTAAAGTTTAGCCTTACTAAAACTGTACTACTCCTTTAATACTGGCTAAAGAGAAAAATCACAACAGAGGCACATAGTATTTTGAAATGGCAATCAGGTAGGTGGTTAACACTCATTCTAATACTAATAGGCAATTAAAAATATACATCTAATTTAAACTGTAATAAAAAAAATCAATTTAGATTGTTTACATTCTAGGTGAAAAGCTATAGATGTTAGGTGTTAATTAGCCTTTGCGCCGTAATTGGCAGCATGGCTAGTATGCTCCCCGTGGAGTTGAGAATGTAAGTAATATAATTGTGTGGGTTTGAACCGTACCTGGTGAACATGTATGGGTATAAATAACTTTAATTTAAGCGCAGTAGATTATACATTTATAGTAGCTGCGCTCTATAAATGTTCATAATTATTATCATTATTGTTATTATTATTTTAGATGTTATGAAAACAATGAGTATACAACGAATTTACCCCAAATAATACGAAAACTCAATATACTATAATATTGAAATATACGATAAGCCTAGAGTTAACCCGTTCACTACAAAATTCTGAAATCTCCATAGACTTTGTAGTCAATGGGTTAATCTGAAAACAGCTTTCGCAATAAATAATTATTCCAGACGTTTTTCTTGTTAGTAATACATCATTAGCATCTATTCTTTGAAGAAGATAATGTAAAAATAATGCCTTGAAATAATAATTTCTCGGGGAGAACTGCTTTCAAGGATCACACAAAGTATTCAAATATGTTTTGGGGCGAGGAATCAATAATTGCCTACTGCCGTGCATCACAATTTACGGTTGCTTTGTGATTATTCATTTAACAGTACAATCGAAAAAAATCAGAATACGAAATAATCTGTATAGTAAAAAAAAGTAGTAGGTGTGCGGTATACATGGATATTTTTATCTATAATGTATGTGTGTGTGTGTGTGTGTGTGTGTGTGTGTGTGTGTGTGTGTGTGTGTGTGTGTGTGTGTGTGTGTGTGTGTGTGTGTGTGTGTGTGTGTGTGTGTGTGTGTGTGTGTGTGTGTGTGTGTGTGTGTGTGTGTGTGTGTGTGTGTGTGTGTGTGTGTGTGTGTGTGTGTGTGTGTGTGTGTGTGTGTGCGCGCGTGCGCGTGTGCGTGTGCGTGTGCGTGTGCGTGTGCGTGTGCGCGCGCGCGCGTGTGTGTGTGTGTGTGTGTGTGTGTGTTGTTTTTTGTTTGTTTATTTGTTTATTTATTTGTAATCATCCACGGTATATAACATTGATTACATGCTCGATTTCAGCGAAATAATTGTTTTTAGCAGGGCCGTGGACAAAATAAGAATAATAATGCTAATCTTAATATGTGTGTGTTTGTATAAGTGTGTGAGTACGTGCGTTTGTCTATAATGCATTATGCCAAGAGTGACATTCTAGGTACACGCGTAAAACACTATATCGATCTTTTATTTGAATCAGTTCATTCGAGTGGAAATCTGAGCTGTTGACATTTGTGTAAGTACCTGTCAATTTGATGATGTGTTAAGTGTTGTATATGTGTGTGCACGAGCGTGCGTGTGTCTGTATGTGTTTAATGTCATGAGTTATGTATACATACGTAAACGCCCTATCGATCTATTATTGTTATAAGCACGACTGTATGAGTGTATATCCGTGTTCGTTCGCATGTGTATGTGTGTGCGTCTGTATGTGTTAAATGTCAAGACTTTGGTACATATGTAAAACACTCCATCGATCTTTTATTTTAATCGGTTAATTTATTTGGAAATCTTAGCCGGTAGTGTTTGTATAGGTATGTTTGATTATGTACGCGTTTATATTATTGTTATTAAACACTCCATAGACATTATATAAATCGGCTCGCGTATGCATATGTAAATCTGAGCTGGTGTTGTGTTTCTTTATTAATGGTATAGTGAGAGTAAGCACTCACGCCCGTTCTATACTGGCGAAAGTGGAGTCACGCGTGCTTTAGGGGCGACATCGAGTGAGCAAAATGGTTACCATAGAAACGTGCAATTTTGATTCAGACGGGATTCAGACCAAGAATGTTAACTCGAGTACTACCCCCAGGGAGTGAAATATCAGTTGCATATATACAGAAACGTTGTTGTACTATAGGTTGGTCCGTTTGAAATCTCACTTTTCCTTTCTTCTCTTTGTTAATTCTTGTTTTATTGCTCCGACATTTTGCGGGGAAAATTGTTGCCTAGGATACGTACAATAATGATTCTGAGTGACGGATTACGAAGTATGTGCTTTCATGAAAATTACTCCTGAGGGAAGTAAGTCAACAACAGTCGCATACTGACACAAAGAATAGCAATTTGGGGTTCCCTTAAAGGGATCTAGTAACTTTGTTGGCATTTTCAGAAAGTGATGAATGGTTGGTATACCATGTGTATTTTTTGTGATCTGATATGCCCTCTGAGTATTGTGTGAAAATCAACGTTTTAAAAATGGATGTTATATGACCGAGAAATGAACGGAAATAATTGCTAACTCGTTGCACTGCCTCTGTACACAGTTATGACTATCCAGTGGATATTTACAAATACGAACACTTCAATCGTAAATATCTTTCTAACAAACGGGAAATTCGAAAAGCCAAAAACCTGTTTCATGCTTCAATATTGGTAATACGAGTGCAACAAAATTATGAGAAAACCGCTGGATTTCTAATACAATTTTGTGGATTTGAAAAAAAGTTACCAGATCCCTTTAAACTCCCATTCTCCAGTCTCCCTGACATTAAGTGGTAACAATGATTGGTTGCCACGGTAACGCACTATAACGAATCATACGCACTGTATGCAGAGAAATCCACCACCAGTTGCATACATGTATTTTCGACACATAGTTATATAAAGGTCGGTCCACTTTCCCATGCCGTTTTCGTTCTCTTTTAATTTCCTTGCATACTTTAGTCGTCTTTTTGTTCAAAATGCTTCCTGTTTTTCATCTTTTATTGGGTTGTTTTCCTCAATTTCTGTCCAGTTAATGGCACTGATATATTGACTTTATCGATTCGGTCGTCCCGCTTTCCCTAACATTAAGTTTAAAGGGATATAATATAGTAACATTGTCAACAGCTAAAGAAACTTGCTTAGAACTCTAGCGGTTCTCGCATACCACATTGAGTAATCGTATTTACCAAATACAAGTATGGAACAGGTTTTGGTTTACCGAATTTCTCTTTTGTTATAACAAAAATACATATATATTTATGATTAAAGTATTCGGACTTGAAAATATCTATAGAGGAGACGTTCAACTATGTACAAAGTAAGTGCGATGAGTTAACAAATACCACTTTGCATGTTTTGCTTATTACTCTGTCATATGTCATTCATTCGCCATGAAATGTTACACACATTACTTCAGTGAACATAATTACATCACATCACATGAATATACATATTATCAACCCTCGTTCGGTCTTTTGCACATGTCAACTAAATTACTAGGTCCCTTTAAATAAATTAGGTCGTCCCTTCAAACCATCCTTTTATCATGTTTAATGAATCCTCCCTGATTACTCGAAATTGATACCCATCTTCGATTGTGTTTCACATTTTCGATGCATGCTGATTCATGTGAAGAAAATGAAAATTGTGTAACCATGCTTGTCATGTATGTATCGTATTTATCATTTGATTTCTTTTCACAATCTAGGGCGATTCGCTGCCTGAAATATCAAATGTATGAATATTTGAAAATGAGCACAAAGTATGTGCACAATATGTATAGTTCATTGTGAAGACATTATTCAACTTGTTGCATGATCATAACAATTACTAATGCGATTACGATAGTGGTAGACATGTATAGTCATTAGAAACCATACTTATTATGGTTTTTAATTCCCGCTTTTTCCCCCTTCCCCTCCCCCTCTCTCTCTCCCTTTCTCCATTCATTGTTCTCCCACCCTTTCTCTCCATCTTATATGGTTTCCAATTTCCAGCATGCTTCCTCGCTCTCTTCCCCTCTCCTTCTCACTCTCTAGCCCTCTGTCTCTCGATATATATCCTCTTCACTCTCTCTTTTCTCTCTCCCTCCCACTAACTTGTCTAATCCTCTCCTTTTTATCATTATTGTTCTCTCATTTTTTACAGCAGACTGCCCAGCTTACAGCGATAAGTAGTCATCATTGACATTTTCTCAGTCGCCGCATCATCATTCTAAACCACAGACAGGAACAACAAACATGTCTGGCAAAGGAAAGTCGGGAACGAGGTGAGAACACTTATGTCTGTTTTCTTTTTCATTCGCTTGTTCGTCCGTCTGTCCGTCCGTTTGTGTATTCGTTTATTTTCGTTTCTCATATAAACACGCTTTCATACAATTATAATAGGTACATAATAACAATGACATTGCTTTAAAACAAAATATAAAGCACGTACAAGAGCTATTTCTACTCTTCTAAGCTTACGTCATATATTACGTCATATTACCATTACGTGGAATGAATTACTGCCAGTTATTTGGATAATAACCGCACATTTTTAACATTTCCATTAATTTGGTAAAGTTTCTTTTCTTTCTTTTGTCGCACCCTCCTCAACTATATAGCCTTTTTTTGTTCGTTGTCCTTTTAGCACCGTATATGAGGTAGATATTGCGCAATATTCAATATTAGTAATTGAAATTAATATATATATTTTAGCCACCCTCCATCAGGCTTAGCCAATTAAAACTTAGTTACATAATATTCCCTTTAACTTCCTGACAAGGAAAATACAACATGGGACTGACTACCCCAACCCCCTCTCCTCTACCCGCTTAACAATGCTACTGATATCAAACGAACTGGAAAGACATAATTGATGTGAAGCTATAAATTCATAGACACCACCTGATAGTGGCCACTGTGGACAGGTGACCTCTATAGACAGGTTCCATAACATTGTTTATGTCTGCATGATATCACTTTTGGTGGCCACATAATATAGACAACGCCTCTGATATCAAAATAACTGGAAAGGCAAATCTACTTCTGATGTGAAGTTAGTTATACATAGACACCACCAAATAATGGCCACTGTAGACAGGTGACCTCTATAGACATCTTCTATAACATTGTAGTTATCTGTAGGGTATCACTCTTGGTGGTCACTCTAGGCAATGCCACTGATATCAAACGAACTGAAAAGGCATATCTACTTCTGATGTGAAACTACTCTGGTTTAAAGAACAAAAAATAACATGTTATCAACTTCTCATACATTAGGTAATTCCCAATAAGTTCTTACGTAATAAAGTCCACTAGGTTCATATGGGCATGTGAGTTTAAACCGTTTTATAACTACTATATTATGTTGATTATTAAGGTGTCACCAATCATGTATTCTTCAACGACCACATCCTGAGTACATGTACAGTCGGTGATCACAACGTCATTTAAAAATTCAGGCGTTTAAGAAAAGAACGCATGGAAGCGGTAAATCACACAAGCAAAAAAATATTTAAAAATCACAATCGATGCCGTACCTCCAAGTGTATTGTATAATTTATCATCAGAACAGACCGAATTCAATATCACATGTAATCTGATGCGGGCAACGTGAGGGAAAGGGCGATGCTATATACTAAACTAGAGGCTATATTATGTTTGCACATTTTTGTTTGCATAACTTGCAATGCAAAGTGTTGGCATTTGCTTGTTAATTTCGCCTCTTCCTTTTTGCATCTCTCTCTCTCTCTCTCAATTTAATAATATTTGGCGTTTTCTCAATTTCTCTTGACATAATTATTATCTTTTTTTTTTATTGTTATTCTCTTTCTCTTGAATGTGTGTGTTTGTGTGCATGATTGTGTGTTTGTATTTGTGTGAATGATAGTGTGATTGCGTGAGTGTATGTTTATGCATATTATGTGTGTATGTGTGTGTGTGTGAGTGTGGGTGTGTGTGTGTGTGTGTGTGTGTGTGTGTGTGTGTGTGTGTGTGTGTGTGTGTGTGTGTGTGTGTGTGTGTGTGTGTGTGTGTGTGTGTGTGTGTTAAAAATAGACAGCAATTTTTTGTTTGACGCTCCAAGTAATTCAAAAGAACAGAAGGATTACCGGTACCAGACGGCCTGTCACGGCTTACCGCGCATGAAATTAAAGCGGTAGTACAGTTTTGGTAAGGCTGAACTTTAGTAACCAAACCTGGACAGTAACATTATAAAACTAATAGTTATAACTCCACCATGCTCGAAAGGTATACAAAATTACAAACGACTAAGTAAAAAGCCCGTTATCATTAAAAAAGAGCCATTAAAACACAAGAGGGCGCTTTCTTAAGAGGCATTGGTTTCAACAATTTTTCATACAAAATTATACATGTGATGTTTTATTGAAATAATGATGATATAGAGAGATCATCAACAACTATTTAAACAACGCTTTTCAATTTTTTTGAAAAAGTGCAAGCATTTGTTTTATTTTTTGAAAAAATCATCTAATTATTTGGGCCCCAAATAATTATAAGATGAGATATATTTATTGATATTTCAGCCATTTCTGGGTCGATTTTGACCAAATCAAGTTTATTCTGCCATTAAAATTGCATGTTCTCTCAAATTCGACACTCAGTTTTTCATTACCTCACAACAAAATTGTGATGTACAGCGCCCTCTCTACCAAAACTGAACTACCCCTTTAAGCCATCTCTCCGGATGTTTTGTTGGAGCTGCAAAGACAAAAATAGATCTATTCACTCGAAAATAATGCCCACATTTTAGTTTTTGCGATATTTTATAACCCTCAAGTCAACTCCCATTTATTTTTCTTTATTTTTTTCTGTGGTAAGATATTCATACTTCTAAAATATATATTTGAGAGCCGTTGAGATTATCTTTTTAAAGTTACAGTGTCAAATTTGAAAATGTGCAACTTTATATTAACATGGTGTCATCAATGTAATTTTGAAGGCATCTCGTCTAGGTGGCAGAAACAACTAGTTAAGGCGACTATTACACGAAAAGCGGCTGCATGCTGTTGTTGTGGCTTTTTTATGTGTGTGTTTTGTGGCATTCTCCATTCATTTTGAATATTTTAGGTGTTGTAGTCTTTTATCCGTCGTTTCTGTTATGCAGACGCGAGGCTCTATCATTCTACAAGGTAGTATGAAATTTGAAATAAAGACAAACATAAAATTCCACTTAAAATTGGTAGAGCCGACAAATAGTCGATAATAAATCTAATAATGTTGATGTCCTTTTTGTCGTCATTCTGAGGTTTAAACGTCCTTTTGATTTCTCTTTCCACTCTTAAAAAAAATACTTCTCATGACATTTAACTCGTATCGATACAATCATCAATCTCTATATTAAACGCATTATCTTCGAAGGCAAGGGCATTACACCATGCAACTGATAATCTGATACAAAATATTGAGAGCGTGGTCGATGCAACTGAAACACAATCACCGTTGATCGATCGAAAATGAGTAATAAGCACTTAAACAATCATATTATTTGCGTGTTCTGAATATCACATTTACATTTTCTTGTAATCATTTATCTCTATATTAAATTGTCCTTTCTTCCGAGGACAGTTTACCATACTTAATTATCTCATACATATAATTATATGATATATTAAAAACGTTGATCGATTCAACTGAAACACAACTGAAACACATGTCTCCGTTTATTTAGAAATAGGATGTACTTAGTTTTGCTTTCATTGCTCGTCAGTATACAGTCAGTACAAAATTAGGAATTTTGTATAGAATAATACATATTGTTTCAAGAAAATGTTTGGTTATGCTTTATACTGTAATGCATTTGATCTTCCCCATATAACGTATGGTCTAGAAGTTTGGGGTGCCACAAACAAAACACATTTTAATGTTTGCTTGGTTCTTCAGAAACGAATTGCACGGGTGTTAGCATTCAAAGATTTCAGACATCCTTCAGGAACACTATTTCTTGAATTAAAACGGTTGGACATTTTAAAGCAATACCGTTATATGATTTTCATATTCATGCATGATTTGATTAATAATAATCTACCTCATAAATTCATTGATCACTTCTCATTTCTTGCTCATCCGTATGTAACAAGAAATAAAAAGAAATGTAAAATAAGCGTTATCAAAATTAGTACAAACGTTGGAAAACAATCAATATCATATTCAGGACCACATTTGCGGAACCAAATACCGATGACTTTCAGCCCTCTGCAGACAGAGCCGACTCGACCCGATCCGACTGGTTTCAATCAGGCTAGAGTTGGGCCCGGTCGGTCGGATCCGATTCATCGTGTTGATTCGGCCCCAATTAACATCCGACTGTCTATCGACTGGCAAAATGTGTGTCGCGAGGCACTGAAAACTGAGCCGATCCGAATGAAAACCAGTCGAATCGGGTCAAGTCGGCTCTGTCTGCAGAGGGATTAAGGGGAAATAGTTGACGAAAAAGCTGTTGCCAATCACTAAAACAGTATATTTGCAGCGAGTACAATGATTAGAAAAATAATAATTTATATTTATTTATTTATTTATTTATTTATTTATTTATTTATTTATTTATTTATTTATTTATTTATTTATTTATTTATTTATTTATTTATTTATTTATTTATTTATTTATTTATTTATTTATTTATTTATTTATTCATTCATTCATTCATTCATTCATTCATTGATTGATTGATTGATTGATTGATTGATTGATTGATTGATTGATTGATTGATTGATTGATTGATTGATTGATTGATTTATTGATTTATTGATTCATTGATTTATTGATTTATTGTTTGATTGATTTATTAATTTCTTTATTATTATTATTATTATTTTTAATTGATACAAATTCAGTTTATGTATATATAGTGTAAATAAGTTAGTTCAGCTGAAATGTAATTTATTATTATCGAGACTAACCTCGATTAGCGTCGGGCTATTTTGTTAACCCCTTTTGTCAATTCTTCTATTGTACTGTTAATTTCGAGATTTGTCATTAATCTGTACTATGAATAAATATATTGTAAATAATTGTAAATATTGAACTGATTATTATTGACAATAAATCCATTTCATTTAATTTCCTTCACAACCACCATAGATCGACCGATACTAGGTAATTCACCTTTTACTTGCATATTTGAGTAGCGTGATCACTTTCCAATTTTGACTTAATCACATAATTCTCTACATTCAAATGACTTTACTTCAAATTCAAAAACAGTATACAATACTCAAAATATCCTTTCTAATATTGTGATATATTGAACGCGTTGATCAATTCATACGTAATTCACATTTTGCTTGCACATTTGCGTAGCGTGATCACTTTTCCATATTTTAAGATCTTCAGTCTATCTCTTTATTTAAATGTCTTCTCTTCAAAATCAAGGACTGTACACAATAATACTTACTATCGCATATCTAGTTTTATTTGCTATACATTGAATGCATGAATCGGTTCAACTGAAATCCAATCGACCTTTGACCAATCGATAATGGGTATATTCGCCTTTTACTTGCTTATATTTGCCTAAAGCGTGATTACTTTTTCATTTTGTTTGAATCATTTATCTCTTTATTCAAATTTGTATTTTCTCCAAATTCAAGGACTGTGCACCTTTGCATATGATCTAGTTCTTTAAACTACATTATTGAAAGCATGAATCGGTTCAACTGAAACCCAATCGACCTTTGATCAATCGATAATGGGTTATGCGCCTTTTACTTGCTCATTTGCCTAAAGCGTGATTACTTTTTCATTTTGTTTGTATCATTTATCTCTTTATTCAAATGCATTTTCTTCAAACTGCACACCATACTTACTATTGCATATCTAGTTCTATATACTACATTACATTAAAAGCATTAATCGGTCCAACTGAAACCCAATCACCGTTGACCGATCGATAATAATGGGTAATACGCCTTTTACTTGCTTATTTGCGTAGCGTGATCACTTTTCCATTTTGTTTGAATCATATATCTCTTTATTCAAATGTATTTTCTTCAAATTCAAGGACTGCACACCATACTTACTATTGCATATCTAGTTCTATATACTACATTACATTGAAAGCATTAATTGGTCCAACTGAAACCCAATCACCGTTGACCGATCGATAATAATGGGTAATACGCCTTTTACTTGCTTATTTGCCTATAGCGTGATTACTTTTTTTCATTTTGTTTGAATCATTTATCTCGTTATTCAAATGTATTTTCTCCAAATTCAAGGACTGCACACCATACTTACTATTGCATATCTAGTTCTATATACTACATTACATTGAAAGCATGCATCGGTTCAACTGAAACAAATCACCGTTAACTGATCAATAATAATGGGTATTACGCCTTTTACTTGCTTATTTGCCTATAGCGTGATTATTTTCCCATTTTGTTTTAATCGTTTATCTCTATATTCAGATGCATTTTCTTCCAATTTTAAGCCGCTAGTACGTCAAACTATATAGAATATCTAGTATCATCTTACACGTTCAAAACGTTGATCGATACAGCTGAAACACTATCGCAGGATCGACCAATAATGAATACTGTAATGCGCACTTTCCATGCATATTTACTTAGCACGGTCAGTCCCGGTACATGTAGGTCAATCGATATAAATCTAATAATGAGTTACTAGATCGGCGGATCCAATCCATAGAGCCAACAAAATCGGTGTAGCTATGGGTTTGGAAAAGATGAGGGGGATATGTGATGATTTCTGTCTCTCTGCTGCCCCACAACCCTCCCCCATGTATACCCCCCCCCCCCCCTCCCCCGTGTCGAGGAGAGAAATATAATAATACATAACAGCACATTAATTTGGAGGGTTATGCAGCCTCATCTTGTTGATAACAAAGTAGGCAGTTAGAAGGATTCCTGCCACTCTGCTGCCACTTTGCTTCCCCCCACCCACAACGCCCCCTCCCCCCGTGTGCGGGAGAGAAAGAATTATTATAATACATAACAGCAAATTCATTAATGTTGGAGAGTTATGTAGCCTCTCCTTGTTGATAACAAAATAGGCAGTTATATATAATAGAATGATTGTTAATTTCTCAGCCGTATACCATTTGCTTAAAAAAAGAAAAAAACATCGCACGTCAATCTGTGGACAAAAACAGATTACATACAGTATCCAGAACATATTTTTATCTAACACTATACACTAGTTTGGGTGGGTATATAACAACAAAGTAAACAAACACAAAACAACACAAAAAACCTTTAAAGGGACTTCGTAACATTGTCCAAATCCTCAAAACTTACTTGGAACTCTAATGGTTCTCTCATACCTTGTCACATTCATATTAACAATAAAAGCACGGGACAGGTTTCGGTTCATGTCAAATTTCTATTTCGTTCAAAAGACATTTACGATTAAGTGTTAAAAAAAACATCAAATTAACGTGACATTTTCACACATTACTTTGTGGACATATCAGATCACATCAATACACATTTTATTAACCACGCATCACGTTTTGCACTTGTAAACAAAGTTACTAGATCGCTGAAGGGAACTATAGAAATTATGTTGTTAAAATACAAAAACCGATAATAGCTTGATTAAGATGCGTGTTGTTGTAGTCTGATATATCCACTGAGTGATGGGTGAAAGTTTTGTGCATGATAAATGAATGTAATACGCGTTAATGCTAGGTGTTATTTTATGGGTTATTGTCATAGTTACTACACCGCTGGAATAATCCTCACTTTCAATAATAAAGTGAATATCTGAATAAAACATTTTTAAAAAGCTTTTGTCATACGTCCATTGGTACGAGGAAAACATCAAGGCATGGTGGAGACACTAGAGTTGCAAGTGAGTTAGGTCAATTTAAACAAAATATAGACCCATTTCACCGAGCATGGTGGCTTAGCGGTTAGAGTGTCCGCCTCATGCACGGGAGGTCCCGGGTTCGAACCCAGACCGGTTCATACTAAAGACTTTTAAAATGGTACCTTTTGCCTTCTAGACAGGCGCTCGGTATTTATAAAATGGAGAAGGGAAAGTTAATCACACGAGTTACCAGAGGACTAGCCCCATTCTGTAGCTTTCGCTACATTTAGTAGATGTGTGGCCTATATAGGGCTAAAGAATCGGAGATAGACGCCGCCTTATGTGCCAACATTGGCACGGGAAGGACTTTACCTAACTAGATCCCTTTCAGTATAGATGTGCACATGGTTGGTGTTATAATGCTCGTTAGTTTTTCCCATCGAGCAAGGCACAAGCCATTAAGTGTTCAAGGTCCAAATAAAAAAACATGGATTTATCAAATCCATCCGCGGAAATCTCATACGCTGTAGTTAATAGTGCTGTCACATATCACCGATTAGCGTGAACGGATGCCCGACGGATAGAAAATTTGCGATATCAAATTATCCGGTGGTGAGAGTCTCCTCCATACCTTCATGCTCAAAACATTCTGCCGGATATAATTATAGAACAACGTACATCGCCTGACTAGGAACGCATTCGCCGAACAAGAAACGCATACGTACGGATTGATAATTAATTTTGGCTCTCCGTCGACGGGCGTCCATTAACGCTATCCGGAGAAATGTGACAGGGGCTTAAGTTTAAAAATAGCTGTAGAGAACGTCGCTTATAACCTCACTAAATCCTGCAGAGACGCATATCCTTGGTGTGTATTCCTTCGCGATGGATTTGAATTTTAGTATGGAACGCATAATTTCCGAAGAATCCCAGACCTTATTATTAGATTTTGGTTCTCCGACGGATCAAGGCGGGGATTGTCATTGAAGATACGAGATTCAAAACAAGAAGCTCCCCCTTTGGCTAATATAAGCGGAAAACGATACTTAAAATAACCGTAAAACATTATCCTTCTGGGATTAATCTTCGTGCCACTCTTTTGTGGTTTTCTCTTATAATACTCATATATATATTATGTCTTCTGTTTTTGTTTTTACTTTATGTGGTATACTCGAAAAGCACGGAGTTTTGATTGAGAAAGAGGATGGCGGCAAGTATTTTATTTTGTACTACTGGTATACCAGTTCGGAGACAATCGTGCTTAACATTTGAAAACCATGTAGAAACCAAACCTAGCTCCCTTTTACATTTATTTGAAGAATATTAACAACATTTTACTTTATTATTATCTTAAAATTTGGCAACACATATAGGTAGTATAGAGTAGGCTCTGACCTATAAAATAGTATATGTGTAACTCAATGTAGCAACAATAACACAAAATGACATATCGCCCTTCTTACACGTACCCGACGTATTATTAAAGGGAACCGCCACCAAAAAAATAATATTCTTGTAAATGAAAAATAATAGTTTTATTAGTTCATTCCACCAACAAGTTCAGAAAAATTGGTTTCCAGACAATTTTTAAAATGTGAAACCCATCAAGATACTAAAGTAATTGTTCGTGTGTCTGCAGATGTACGCGTCTACCGTTTTCCTAACGTATACGCGGGGGAAAATTGGCGCATTCGCAAGCATTTGGCGCTTACGGAACCATCGACCCTGTTGTTTCCGTTAGATTCAGTGATTAATTGCATTGTTTATGATTAACACAACCCTTTGCAAAGTGCTGGACATCTATTTCATATCAAACACCGGTACCAAATCATATAACCCTGTGCTGTTCTTTGCGTGGTGGTCCCCGCGTTTCGAAAGTCTCCTTGTCTCTGCTTTACAGTAGATAGTAACATTGCCAACATCCTAAAAAAGGATTAGTCGTATTACCAATACAAGCATGGAACTGATTTGTTTTTCCGAAATTCCTCTTCCCTAATAAATATATATTCATGATTGAAGCGTTCGGAATTATTAATCTCCATGGGAGACTTTCAACTGTGTACAAATGTATGTAAGTGCAATGAGTTATCAAATATCACTTTGCATTTCGCTCGTTACTCGGTCATTACGACATTCATTTACCGTGGCATTTTCACACATCACCTAGCCTAGCCGATAGGCGTCGGGCTGTTTGGCAAGTACTAATCGCGTTATGGAGACGGACAACCGGCGAGCCCGAACCCGAGCGCGAAGCACGAGCGGCGGGCTCGCCGGTTGTTCCGTCTCCATAACGCGATTAGTACTTGCTAGAAAGCCCTACGCCTATCGGATAGGCTGTCATCACCCAGTGGACATATCAGGCGACAGATAATACATGTTGTTTGTCAGTTTTTGCATTAATGTCAACAAAGTATTACTAGAGTATTAATTATTTTGTATACCTATCGTATACAGTAATATAGCCAGGAGTTAACATATAAAGTACATGACATTGTATTATAGTTGTCGTAATAAATGTGAAATGGAAGGGGTCGTAAAATGTCTGCAACGCATGGAAAAGGCAATTATAATAATTGTTATGTAGCATGTGTACAGTACGAAATCTAATTTATCTGTTGTTGGAGTCATTGCATTATCCTTTTCACTGGTATTCCTTATTCACTAATGGCTTCATGATTTATTTATTTACTCATTAATTTATTTTCTCCAAGGTGCACGGAGGAGCAATTTTTCCCTATAGACAAAATAAACTAATTTGCTATGAGTGGTTTTTGCCTGAGTTGAAGTTGAAGGACTCATATAGCAAAGTAATCAGTGGCGTTGCACCGGGGGGGGGGGGGGAGGGCCCCCTCCAATTATTCGATGAAATAAAACAAAAAACAACATGAAGCGAAATCCTTTGCAAAATAAAGAGATACAAAGATGGTGCCCCAATAATGTGCGTATTCCCCTGCCCGCCCCCCCCCCCCCCAAACAAAAAAAAAACGGTCTGACCCCGCTACGCCACCGAGAACACAATATTATTCGCGTCTTTGTTTCTCCCACACTGTGTATCCCGTGTAACCATCGCGGTGAATGAATTATGTATGAAATGACCACAATTAATGGTCTCGGATAAAAATTAGTATCAATTTTTCATCATTGTAATACCATTACGCTATCATGATTACATTTCGCTTCATTTGGGGCCATCCAAAGACGCATCGACAACATTTTCCTGCCTGACATGGTCGGCGAAGAATCTAATGACTGACGATGAGAATTACTTTGACTAATTTCTTGAATTTTGGATGCAAGTCAGCGACACGATATAAATGTATTTGATGAATTCATGATTGTTATTACATTCCATTCATGTATAATCTTTCATCGAAGACAATACAAGTTTGCGAAAATGAAGACAATGTTGTGTCATGTTTTACGTCTGTACAGAGAGCAACGCGAATTAAAGGGAATATTGTCAAAATCCACAAATCTTACTTGGTTCTCTCATACCTTGTTGAACTGTAATAGTATATATAACCAATATAAATATGAAGGAGGTTTCGGTTTTTTTTCTTCTAATTTCCTTTTAGTTATTTACGATTGAAGTGTTCAGAATTTCAATTATCGACTGGAAATGTATAATTTATAACTGTGTACAGAGTCAGCGCAATGAGTTAACGAATATCACTCTGCATTTTTGCTCATATACTTGGCCATACGATATCCGTTTAACATTGAATGTTCACACTTGACTCTGTGGACATATCAGATCACAACAATACACATTTTATCAACCATTCATCACGTTTTGCACATGTCAACAAAGTTACTAGATCCCTTTAGAACTAATTGCGCTCGATGATGATTCATTATGATTACAAGTAATTGTCATGTTCCAATCATGTAGAATATAATTATTGCTTAAATCGAAGACAAATAGCGTTTGGATTTTGGAAAGATGAAGGTTATTGCATGTCATTTCATGTCATTGATTGACGCGCTTTATACAAAACACATTGGACTCGCCTTTGATTTATCGTGATTACAAATTCATGGTTGTTACGTTCTGGACAAACTTAAAGAATGTATTATTTTTTGAGACGATGAACGTTTGCAAAATGACAAAATCATTTAATATGGTAAGTCTTACGTCACTAAGCAACGCGTCAAAAAAATCACTGCGATGGATTTGATTGTTGATCCATTATGATTACGTAATTATTGTTTATGATTTTAATGATCCAGTCTTGTGGAATGTAGAAGAGCTCAGTTCCAAAAGGCGCTAAATCCACTTTCCATAAAAATTGAGTTAACGATATATCTACATTTAGAGGCTACGTAGCTATCTAGGAATCCACATTTTACATTTTACGACAAATTACTCACTCAATATACAAAAATAGAAAGTTCAATTTTCATATTCCCATAGGCACGTGTACAAAGTTGGGCAAAGAAACCTGTTTTCCTCGAAAGTTGAAAAAGTGGATATAGCGCCTTTTGGAAGAAAGCTCTTCGTCACTATATTGTATATTGTTATGATTTTAATGATCCAGTCTTGTGGAATGTATATTTAGTCGAAGACAGCGACAGAATGAAGGATATCAATCTCATTTTACGTCAGTGAGCCGCGCGAATGTGAACTGATTATGAAGACTCCCCAGCTAGCCACCTGACGTCGTGCCATCGTTGGGCCGATGTCATTTTCGTTGTAAGGGGACGTTGGGCCAACATGCGACATGCGACGTCACCGAGACGTTAAAATGTCCGCCAGCCCAACATCAGCTCGGCGTCTTTTTTTAATGCTGGCCCAACGTCATTTAGCGATTTCGGCCCAATATCAATTATTGACAATGGCCCAATGTCAGTTATAACGTAGGCCCAACATCGATTCCTGACGTTGAGAGAACATCAAGTTTTGACGTCGGCCCGACGTTAAAATGTCCGCCAGCCTAACATTGTCCCAACATCATTTTGTGATGTCGGGCAAATGTCAATTTCCAACAATGGCCCAACACCGAATCCTGACATAGGACAGATATCAAATTCTGATGTGGGCTCGACGTTAAAATGTCCGCCAGCCCAACATCGTCACTACGTCATTTTGTGATATTGGCATAACGTCAATTTCCAACAATGGTCCAACATCAACTCATGACATTGGACCAACATAACATTATGATGTCGGCTCGAGGTTAAAATGTCCGCTAGCCCAACATTGTCACGACATCATTCTGTGATGTTGGTCCAACGTCAATTTCCGCCAATGGCCCAATATCAAATCCTGACGTTGGGCCAACATCAAATTCTGACGTTGGTCCGACTTTAAAATGTCCGCCAGCCCGACATTAGCCCAACGTTATTTTTTATTGTTGGCCCAACATCAAATCTTGACGTTGGCCCAACATCAAATCTTGACGTTCGCCCGACGTTTGAATGTCCGCTAACCCAACATTGGCCCAACGTCATTTTCTGATGCTGGACCAACATCAAAATTTGACAATGGCCCAATGTCAAATGGCCAACGTAGGACCAACATCAAAAACGTAAAAAGAAATTAGAAAACATGCATAGATTCCACGTCCGATCCATGCATTTTGTTTAACCTTTACACACATTCATTCATGAATCATAATTCTATAAATATCCTATTCCTATACCTATTGCCTACTCCTAAACCTATCATCCTATCGTCCTACAAACATAGGTCGCAATCGGTATACTATATATACACCTCTTCTTAGCATGTATGTTTTGTAATAGTTAGTATTTGTAGAGCGTTGAATTTGAAATATTCCATCTTCAAATCATATTCATAACACTATTTAAGGTGTTATTTATATTCTTATATATTCTTCTAAATTATATACAGCAGCAAGGACATGACAAAAGTATATTTTTTAATATAAATAATTCCAAAAATCGAAAATTTTCATTTCACTTACGATCGCTTATAATCGATCATGAATTTCCCGATAGCATCCCGAAAACATGAAATCCTATGCAAAATAAAGAGATACAAAGATGGTGCCCCAATAATGTGCGTATCCCCCTGCCCGCCCCCCCCCCCCCCCAAAAAAAAAAAAACGGTCTGACCCCGCTACGCCACCGAGAAAAATTATTATTCGCGTCTTTGTTTCTCCCCACACTGTGTATCTGGTGTAACCATCGCGGTGAATTATGTATGAAATGACCACAATTAATGGTCTCGGATCAAATTAGTATCAATTTTTCATCATTGTAATACCATTACGCTATCATGATTAAATTTCGCTTCATTTGGGGCCATCCAAAGACGCATCGACAACATTTTCCTGTCTGACATGGTCGGCGAAGAATCTAATGACTATAGTCAAAGAATAATGTTTTTTAACGATGAGAATTACTTTGACTAATTTCATGAATTTTAGATGCAAGTCAGCGACACGAAATAATGTAAATGTACTTGACTCGCTGTCGAATCATTATGATATGAATTCATGATTGTTATTACATTCCATTCATGTATAATCTTTCATCGAAGACAATACAAGTTTGCGAAGATGAAGACAATGTTGTGTCATGTTTTACGTCTGTACAGAGAGCAACGCGAATTAAAGGGAATATTGTCCAAATCCACAAATCTTACTTGGTTCTCTCATATACCTTGTTGAACTGTAATATAGGTTTTCCCGGTCAATTTCGCTATTTTCTCATGCAATTTCATATAAGCAGCATTCAATTTCGTCTAATCCACGCTTGGATCGACATATCGTCATTCAAAATCGTTTTTGGTCATTCATATTGAGTAACAGAGCGACCAATTTCACACTTGCGCCATTCTATTGTAAGAGATAGGCACTGATTTTCGTCAATGGGCATTCAATTTCATCTCTAGCAGTCTCGGGTGTCATTTCGGTCATTCGAATTCGCGCATAGGCAAACAAGTTCATTACATTGGCATTCAAATTAAAAATGTGCAGTGGACATGTTATTTAACATCGTGGTACATGTATGATATAGAAAGCATGATGGAAATAAAAATACAAAATGGTGAACAAAAAGTATGATACAATAACGATCACATGACAAATAACATCATGTGATGAAATTACATTATGAACTCGCATGATGATAAAGTTAAGACAAGATGATGAACGAATGAATGTAAAAATAAGAAAATACAGATTACATAATTGAACATCAAACAGATCTAAACAAATGTGACCGAGGAATAACGAAAAGTGAAGATTCAATGTTGAAAAGTACATCTAAAAAATGAAAAATATAGCCTGATGAAATAATGGTTGAGACTATGTAAGATAAAAGGTGAATGTGTGTGCGTGTGTTTATGTGAGCGTAACCAGTAACGAACCCAGGATTTGTTCAAGGGGGGGGGGGGGGGGGTTATTTCTTCAGAAAAATTTTCTTTCAGCGGGGGTGGTGGTAGTCGTAGAAGATTTCCGAAGTCGACACCGCGAATTTACGACATTTTCAAGACCGAGACCAGGTCCGGTCCACAATTTTCGAGGTCGAGACCAAGACCCAGTGCTTGAGAAACCTGTGAGGGGGTTGTGTGTGTGTGTGTGTGTGTGTGTGTGTATGTGTGTGTGTGGGGGGGGGGGGTAGTCGTAGGAAATTTTCAAAGCCGAGGCCGGTAATTTTCGACATTTTTTTAGGCCGAGACCAGTGCTATGCGCACTTTTCGAGGCCCGAGACCAGCGATAATGACAGTCGAGACCGGGGGGTTGAACCCCCAACCCTCCCCCCTAGGTACGCCTATATATTATGTGCGTAACTATGTATGTGGTGTATAAATAAATGTATATAGAGTATGTTTATTTGTGAATACGTATGGATGTTTATTTGTGAATACGTATGGATGTTTTTTTTGTGTAACTTAAATTGAATGAGCATGTATGGAAATTGGTCACCCATTGACGAAATTGAATGCACAAACGAGCGATTGTCAAGCTTGCCGTATTAAATTGAATGCCCATTTGTTGAAAATAGCGCCCAATGATGAAATCGACTGCCCATTTGCGAATTTGAAGTGTGCGATTTGAAATTTGGGTGCCCATAATATTAATTTGAATGACCAAAGCGACTCCTCCACGGCAATTTGACGAAATTGAATGCACATAAAACGAATTTGGGCGCGTAATGTGGGAAATTGGCCGGGAAAACCTATAGTATAACCAATATAAATATGAAGGAGGTTTCGGGGTTTTTTTCTTCTAATTTCCTTTAGTTAAAAAGATATTTACGATTGAAGTGTTCAGAATTTCAATTATCGACTGGAAATGTATAATTTATAATTGTTATGATTTTAATGATCCAGTCTTGTGGAATGTATATTTAGTCGAAGACAGCGACAGAATGAAGGATATCAATCTCATTTTACGTCAGTGAGCCGCGCGAATGTGAACTGATTATGAAGACTCGCTGCTGATTTATTATGATTATGAATGTTTGATTGTTATGTTCCAATCACGCAGAAATCTGTCGATCTATAGTCAAGGATAATAAACCTTTTAGAAGGCGAAGGAATAATTGTATTTCTTTTTTTTATATCAGTGCAATGAGCTGCGCGAATTAAAACTTTTTGGAGTCAATGTTGATTTATTATGATAACAATTCTATACGACAAAATTTCAACTTTCAAACTTATGATTGTTATGCTTCAATCGTGCAGAATGTATAGATATAGCCGAAAACAATAATACTGTTAATTGCGAAGTTGAAGGATTTTTATATTTTTATATTTAGTGAGCGACGCGAATATACTGTACAGTATGATGTGCCTCGGAATAGAATGTCTAGATTGATGGCGCAATATAAATGCTTGTCTATTAGTATTAGTATTATTAATGTCCTTATT
Source organism: Echinarachnius parma (assembly GCA_037951105.1). Lineage (NCBI taxonomy): Eukaryota > Metazoa > Echinodermata > Echinoidea > Clypeasteroida > Echinarachniidae > Echinarachnius > Echinarachnius parma. Next base: position 27,615 of record JBAMJV010002169.1, read on the forward strand.
GGATCTAAGTAATGGATTCGCTTTATACTGCCTCATAATTACCATGATCGTGGTCTGTTTATTGTGTATTGCCAGGTAACCAAGTTTTTTTGTTTTGTATTGCAGTTATATTATTAAGAACAATATTATCAGCAAAGGCGTAAGAGTCGGTTAGTCCGTAGAAAATTTTCGAAGCCGAGACCAAGTACTTCAACATTTTCGAGACCGAGACCAGGACCAGTCAAAAATTGTAGAGGCCGAGACCGAGACCATTGATTGAGAATCGTGTTCTACTATTATAGGATATCTGGATATGTTTAGACATAATTCGTACTTATGTGTTTAATTCATGCATCGATCATAATACTGTTATGAAACATTGCCGTATTGCGAGCATAGACTATAAACAAACTTTTTCTGTCATCACTTTCTTGTTTCAATTAATATTTATACGTGTTTCACCGAACCGTATATATTAGTAAATTTATACAAAAAAAGAAAGCTCGCATGGTATATATACATCAAAAGATCATGCAGAATATTGCCTGATTCAATAAAACAAAGAATGTATTTGTATGTTTCCATGGCAACTCCTCCCATGGTTGCACGCTAATTGAATCGAGTTCTGAGTGTGGGCCTTGCAATTCCCATGATTCCCTCGATCTCCCGGGAACCGTGGTCACGTGACAAGGGTATATTCCATTACATTTACCCAGCTTGCCTTCGCAATATAATGGCGGGGTCATTGGAGGCAAGGGGGGGGGGGGGGGGCAGGTGGGGGCTACGGTTAGGGGGGGGGGGGCGGGGACATGTATTTCCTCCAATAATAAGGCAAACATAAGGTGAAAACCCTAAAGAAATAAAGAAATACCTCGAGTGTGCCCACGCCCAAAAAATTCGCGTGCCAGAATTAGTCAGACCACGCTACGCCAGCGCTACAAGGGAGTGATTGAATAAATGTCGCCCACTTCCCCGCCCCTCATGTCAATTCTTCCCCACCCCCCACCCAACGTGCCTCTGTGCATGACGGATATAAGTAAAACATACATAGGCCATTTTTATGTTGTTACTGGTTGCCCCCCCCCCGTCATTTTGTGCCTACTTAACAACGGTATCGGCGCCAGGGACCCACTTCCTCCCCCCCCCCCCCCCCCCCTCTCCGACGAAGGCTTTGCCCCAAGTTGAACCCCCCCCCCTCCTTTTCCCATCAGAATGTGATGTTTTGTTTTTCTTTTGCTTGGCAACTGGTATCGGGTAACCTTGCAACCCGCCCTTCTCCCAGCCCCCGCCAACTCTACCCCATATCCCCTATTATAATCCACCCCCTCTCACACCCCCATACCTTTTGACATTCCAGTGCCGCCACTGCTAAAAACGCTATGATCCGCAATCGATATGTCGGTTATTTTTTCAGTGCCATTTAATTTTTTGCTCGGGTAGACCCATTTCCTCGGAATAAAAAATGATTTTAAAACATGATAAGCGGAATTTGAAGCAACCCCTATCCATTATTGGTATTTTTATCTCAAGAGCGAGCGATATCCTAGTTGTCGTTTTGGTAACCCTTAGACTGTCATCTGAATAAAGTATTTAAATAGCGCAGGATGCATGTATAATGTTATTTATTATCTGGTTACCATGCAGATGTATCATATATTATGGTCTATATACATGATCCGTAGCATAAGGGTTAATGTAATTATGTGATGCATCAACTGTGCTTATCTTCTTAAAATCGAATCTGATTTTAATTATGGTGCTAGAAGACGCGGTGCACTCGCTATCGACAACGCCCCTTATTTTCATTTTAATCTATAATTATACAGCGTCGCGTTTATGCGTCTGTGCGTTGTGTTTGTGTGTGTGTGTGTGTGGGTGTGTGTGTGTGTGTGTTTGTGTGTGTGTGCATAAGTATGTACCTGTGGTTCTGACTGTGTGTATAGGTGTGCATGTTTCTGCGAAATTAAGATTGCATGTATGTGTGTTGGATGTGTTTATGTTTGTTTGTTTGTTTGTTTGTTTGATTGTTAATTTGTTTGTTTGTTTGTATGTTTGTGTTTGTGTATATAAGTATATGTGTGTGTACATATTTGTTTGCGTTCCCTACTTTTGTTGAACTATGGTCTTAATCTTCTATAATAGCATAAATCGTGAGACCCTTCTTTGAAATGGATAAGAAAGATCATTATTTTCATTAAAATGTACACTTGAAGAAAACAACCACATCTGACACATCCAAGGCAGTAGCCGGACGTCAATATTATCGGCCCTAATGATATACAGAACGGAACAGAAAAAAGGAAACCATGCACATTTCATAACTATACATAATTATACATTATATATGTATAGAAGTGTAATATTGCAATATATCATCTGACTTTATAGTAAAACACGCGTCATTGATTGGCTTAACACAGTCACGTGATTGCCATGTCATTTTTGTATATCACATGGCCAGAGAGGTATATCACCCGCCCTTACATTCACAAACAAAATCAACCGTATGCTTGGTACACAAATGCATGTACACATATCGGTACCGTATCTTAGGCCCTACCGCTATATACTTATACATTATTTTGTATAGAGGAAGGCTATTGTCGAAAATGTATTCACATAAGAGAAAGTGACACAGAATGCTATAAACCCATGTGGAACACGACACGAGTAACAAATATCCATGGCAACCGTTATAAATATATATAGGCTCATTAATGTAATAAGGGAAAACGGTTATATTTCCTGTTAAAGCCGCGCTATTTTTTGTATCACTCGCGTGCATGATTGTATGTTTTTAGTAAAAGGCAGGAGAATCATTAACTCTCTAAAATATGGCAAACTGTTCTTAGTTTTTACCCATGCAATGGCCCGTATTCACAAAGGAGGTTTGTACAAACCCCGGTTCAAACCGCGGTTTACATCTATGGAATGCCAATTGTAAACTGATGGAGAGAGAATGTAAATTCCTTACTTCACAATGTTGATGGTACACATTCTCTCTCCATCAGTTTACAATTGGCATTCCATAGATGTAAACCGCGGTTTGAACCGGGGTTTGTACAAACCTCCTTTGTGAATACGGGCCAATGTGTCTGTTGTTTGTTCTTGTATAATACGTTTATGCGTGACTATAGGTGTGTAATGCATGACCGTGTATGTTGTGTGATTTTATGTTGTATAGAAGATTGTTTAATTTATATTAAACATGTACAAATTGTTCGTATAATACTTTGCAAAGAAGGGGGCTACTGCTTGCAAATTTACAGTTACTTATTTTGGAGCCTTCAAATTTCAGTATGCTTTGATAATGATTTGTAGGATTGATTCGTGAAATGTATTATTTCCTTTAACGACTGAAGTGAAAACTGAACTATAAGCATTCATTTTGGGCTGTGGTCTATTATTATGGAAAGGTACCTGTTATAAATTTCTAGGGGGTTGCCTGGCTGTAATGCTCCACAGGGAGTGTAAAACGTGCACTGTATGTGGTGGATTGTTTGCAGAATGCATCCGATGACCGGGGTAATACAATAATTGTAAAGCGTTTATAGAGATGATTATCGATTGTGATAGGCGCTATATAAATCGAGATTATTATTTTTTGTTATCTGTTTCCAATAATGTATTCCCATATTTTTGTATATAATTATGTATATTTTGTTGGGAACAGAAATAAAATTACAATTGAAATTGTAAAATACCAAAATTAAAAACTAGCAGCGGACATGTTGAACGGGTTGAAAAGTGTTTTTACACAATATGGCGACTATTATACATCAGGATCACGATGGAAAATAAATAAAAATATAATTCCAAAGAATTCAGAAACCACTGATTTACACTTATGACCATCGTATTCACGTGAAAAGTTGTATCGGTCAAGCATTGAATAAATGCACACAATTGTTTAAATGATTGAAAATGCGCGAAGAAAAATAGGCTTCGCCGGGAATCGAACCCAAGACCTCCGGATTGCTATATAGACCGGTGCTCTTCTATTTCATGGGAACGTATCCAATAGACCGCTTCTGTAATGTATGCAAATAATATGCGTATGGCGTCAGACTCCCCGTTGGCAAGCTTAACAATAGTAACTAGGTCCGGCAAGCTCCGGCAAACTTAGCTTGCCGGACCTAGTTACAATTGTTAAGCTTGCCAACGGGGAGTCTTACGTCATACGCATATTATTTACATACATTACAGAAGCGGTATATTCAAGGGTATTGTGGCTCAGTGGTAGAGCACCGGTCTAGCAATCCGGAGGTCTCGGGTTCTATTCCTGGCGAAGCCTATTTTTCTTTGCTCATTTTCAATCATTTGAAATTTGAAATATTTCTAGTCAGTTTCCTCTATATATTTGAATTCAATTATTTCTTTTTTGTTTCTACGCCACAGGGTTTTCAAGAAGTCCAGCCCTAATGGAAAAGTAAGTATGCGTTGTTCTTAACATTTGTTAAAGAAGTAGTTTTTATTATTTTTGTTTTGTTTTGCCCTTCACTGACGAATAATAGGGCTAATACAGAAACAATAAATATGTATTAATACAATAAAACTAAACAGTATGCTTGGTCGACCACACATTCTGTAGTATTTTATGGATAAAATGGTCTTGAACCTGTTGCAGAAAGAGTTGCAACCGATTGTCAAGTTGCAATTAATTGAAAGTCAGATCATGTGCACGATTGAACCAATCAGATTTGTCATATGACTATTAAAGTCACATGATCCGACCTGCAATTAGTCGCAACTTTACAATCGATTGCAACTCTTTCTGCAACCGGGCCCTGATGTATACATTTCTGGTTTTGCTTTATATTTCTAATATTTCTATCACATATATCATATAATTATTATTGTTTACATTGCATACTATATTATTTTATGTATCATATTTCAGATTACGACATACTTGGGAAAGCGGGACTATGTGGATTATATCTCGCATATAGAACCCATAGGTAAGAAACTGTACATTATGCATAGTGTTATTCCTGTAAAGTTCATGTTATTTTGTTTTCATTTATTCCAAACTAATTTCTCTTTTGGAACAAAATGTGTATTAATAGTACATAATTATATGATTTGTTTACTTTTCACAACGTTTTCTTTAATATCGAAAGAATATTGACATAAATTTTCATTTGAACGAATATTTGTTGCTTATTTCGTATAAAGTGGTGGTTTGGTTAATATATTAAATTTCATGTTCAACACTTCGTAGTCCTACATTAATGTACAATGATGTGTTCCTGTAGGCTACGGGTGATAAGATGAAATGAAATGAAATTTATTTACCAAACAACAACATCGTTAACAAAAAAAGTAATATAAATCACTGAGTAGTCAAAAGTAATAGAACATTATAGTTTGTAAAAAAAAAAAAAAAAACAGCAATACCAGAGCAGGTATTCATTTGGTGCTTTGTTTCCAGATGGCGTAGTCCTGGTGGACCTATAGACTACCTCAATGACCGAAAAGATTTTGCCCGACTTTTCGCCGTGTTTTGATACGGGCGAGCAGATTGTGACATCATTATTTTTGTCTTTCGATAATTGATGCATCTGTGCGTTAATGTGATAGTTATATATTTATCTTCTGTTTTTGTTTTGTTTCAAATGGTTTAGTCCAAGTAGTCCAAGGGGACCTAGTCTATCTCGAGCCGATCGGAAGGTGTTTGCCCGACTTGTTCTCGTATTCCGGTACGGACGAGAAGACTTGCATGGATGTGCTAGAGCTGGCATTCCGCAAGGAGCTGGTTTTTCGTCTTCGGTCTTTCGATATTCGATGCATCTTTCATGTCTTTAGTAACTAATATCTCTTTTATGTGTTGTTTTGTTTCCAGATGGCGTGGTCTTGGTGGACCTAGACTACCTCAAGGAACGGAAGGTGTTTGCCCGACTTGTCGCCGTGTTTCGGTACGGGCGAGAGGAACTGGACGTGCTAGGCCTGTCATTCCGCAAAGAGCTGTACCTGGCCCAGCGGCAGGTCTACCCGCCGCTCCCCGAGAACAAGCGGCCTCTGTCCCGTCTGCAGCTCAGCCTCGGGAAGAAACTGGGAAAGGACGCGTACCCGTTCCACTTTGAGGTGTGTTGATCCTTAGCCGTGATCCTAATTCCATTTTAGCCATGACCATTATTCGTACACATCATCATAACCATAACCATTAATCTTAAACTTAAGTGTATCTCTTAACCGTAACGATTATCCTTTACCGTAGTCATAGGCGTACACAGGATTTGTTCAAAGGGGGTTATTTTGTCGGCCAAGATTTCCTAGGCCGTGGCTGGATGCCGGGGGGGGGGGGGGGGGGGGGAAGTTCGAAGCCGTGACCGGGATCCATCAAAAATATCCGAGGCCGAGACCAAGACCACTTATTAGGTTTGTCCTCGGGGGCCGAGACCAGTGGTGATGATGGTCGAGACCACTAATAAGTGGTAAAAAAGGGGTGGGGGGCAGAAAAACAGAAATTTTTCATCAAACACCCCCCCCCCCCCCCCCCCCCCGGTACACCTATGACCGTATCAGGCAGGGAAGACCTATTCACTGAGAAATGAAGGAAACAAATTCTAGTTACTGATTATTACAGCGTTCTTGAAACAAGAAAGTAACATGCGTTTTCCAAATAGATAAAAGGTAACCCGTCCATTGAAAATGCTTGACTTTTCCCAATTTCTTCGAAATATTGTACTGTAACTCTGTATTTTATTCATATTTTACCCCTCTCTTTTAGCTTTCTAAAACCTCGCCTTTCTCAGTGTGCCTACAGCCCGCCCCCAACGATGATCGGAAGCCATGTGGAGTGGAGTACCTTCTACAAACATTCGTTGGCGGTAAAAAAAAAAAAATAGTTCAATTAACTAATCTTGTAAATAACTGAATAACGATTACTGGTTAATTTTGATTCCAATAACTGGCGAATGACTGAAGGAAATATGAAGCACTGAAGTAATAAATGCATTATTATTTTGTTTTAACGTAGCACTGGTTCTAAACAACTTGTTCTTTGATTCGAGCTTTAGAAAGTGGGTTGAAGCTGGTCGATTGCCTCTTTAGCAACCTCTAGGTCAGAATTGTGTGGCTTTTATACAATTGTTTGACCATTACCCGTGATGTATTTAGAGAAATTACTTATAAATAGAAGTTACGTAATCTTGTAAATAACTGAATAACTGTTACTGGCTAGTTTTGATTCCAATAACTGGCGAATGACTGAAGGGAATACAGAGCTCTGAAGCAATAAATGAAATATTCGTATGTTATATAACGTAGCACTGGTTCTAAACAACTTGTTCTTTGATTCGAGCTTTAGAAAGTGGGTTGAAGCTGGTCGATTGCCTCTTTAGAAACAGCTAGGTCAGAATGTTGTGGCTTTTATACAATTGTTTGACCATTACCCGTGACGTATTTAGAGAAATTACTTATAAATAGAAGTTACGTAATCTTGTAAATAACTGAATAACTGTTACTGGCTAGTTTTGATTCCAATATCTGGCGAATGACTGAATGAAATATGGAGCACTGAAATAATAAATGCATTATTATTTTGTTTTAACGTAGCACTGGTTCTAAACAACTTGTTCTTTGACTCGAGCTTTAGAAAGTGGGTTGAAGCTGGTCGAATGCCTCTTTAGCAACCTCTAGGTCAGAATTGTGTGGCTTTTATACAATTGTTTGACCATTACCCATGACGTATTTTTAAAAATTACTTATAAATAGAAGTTACGTAATCTTGTAAATAACTGAATAACTGTTACTGGCTAGTTTTGATTCCAATAACTGGCGAATGACTGAAGGGGGTATATATAGAGCACTGAAGCAATAAACGAAGCTGGTCGATTGCCCTTTTAGCAACCACTAGCTTAGAATTGTGTGGCTTGCCATATGATTTTATACAATAATTGTTTGACTATAACCATGACGTATTAACGGATTGGATAAATGTAACATCACACTTCGGTAGCCTACTAGGCCCTGGCTATTTTAGGTGATGTCATAGCTATTTATAATCTCCAAACAATGTTTGGCAATCAGCCCAAAATATCTAACCCAGCTTTTGCTTGTAAAAATGACTGGTTGTTTAGCACCGTTACAACGTTAGAACGAAATGATGCGACATGATTAGTTTAGTGCTTTTTAATACTGGAATACGAGACTAACGCAGTGTTGCTAGCAGTCAACGTAAGTGGCGCTGTATTCACTTTGTCAGAAATACGTTATTGAGTATTATATGATGTACACTATGTATTAAACACATTCAATATCAATGTCTCTCTGAAAATGAGTTTGACCTTTTACTTGATTAAGCAAATTGACTCATGTGTAATTATAATTATATCTACATTATGATACAAAAGTTAAACAAAGTATATACTGTACATCAAAACAGACCAACCGCTAACCCTAATTCAGAACTTTGCTCTTCTAGACTAAATGCCGATACAGCAAGAACATTAAAAAACACTAACACAGTAATGATAATAATAATAATACAAATAATAATGCTAATAATAATGATAATAATAATAATCAATACTACTACTACTACTACTACTACTACTACTACTACTACTACTACTACTACTACTATTACTACTAATAATATAACTATTAGTAATTAAAACAACAACTATTACTACAGCAACAAAGAAGAAAAAGGGAGCATTGCTACAACAACAACAACATAAGCGACAAACAACACAATTCCCGATATAATTATGCCCCCCAAAAACACGTTTCAAACAAATCACACTGTCCTTTTTAGACTCGATGGATGACATCCCGGGCAAGAGGCGGAGCGTGGAGCTAGCAGTGAGGAAGGTAGCCTACGCACCAAAGCGGCCGGGACAGCAACCCAGCGGCGAAGCGTCTAAGGAATTCTTCATGAGCAAGGCACCCCTTCATCTAGAAGCTTCACTCGATAAAGAGGTTGGTTTATTATGATAGTTAGTTAGTTAATTAGTAAGTGAATTAGCTAGTTAGTTGGTTAATTAGCTAGTTAGCTAGTTAATTCGTTAGAGAGTCAATCAAATAGTAAGTTAGTTATAGTAAGTTGATTCGTTAGTCAACTATTTAGTTAATTATTTGTAAGTTTTGTTGGTTATTTAGTTATTTAGTTAGTTAGTGGGTTATTTAGTTAGTCATTTAATTGGTTAGGAAGGTTTCCTACGCACCAAAGCGACAGGGACAGCAACCCAGCGGCGAAGCATCTAAGGAATTATTCATGAGCAAAGCACCCCTTCATCTAGAAGCTTCACTTGATAAAGAGGTTGGTTTATTATGATAGTTAGTTAGCTAGTTAGCTATCTAATTAGCTAGTTAATTCGTTAATGAGTTAATCAAATAGTAAGTTAGTTATAGTTAGTTGATTCGTTAGTTAGCTAATTATTTGTTAGTTTGGTTGGTTGGTTAGTTAATTAGTTAGTTAGTTAGTTAGTTAGTTAGTTAGTTAGTTAGTTAGTGGGTTATTTAGTTAGGTATTGGTTAGGAAGGTTGCCTACGCACCAAAGCGACAGGGACAACAACCCAGCGGCGAAGCATCTTAAGGAATTCTTCATGAGCAAAGCACCTCTTCATCTAGAAGCTTCACTTGATAAAGAGGTTGGTTTATTAGATAGTTAGTTAGTTAAATAGTTATTTGTTTAGTTAAAATGTTAGTTGGTAAATTTGTTAGGAACTAGGTAGCCTATATACGCACCAAAGCGACCCAGCGGCGAGCAAAAACAACGGTGAGCTAAACACCTCTTCATCTAGAAGCTTCACTCGATAAAAAGTTTGTTTAACTTGGTTTATTATATAGTTAGTTAATTAGTAAATTAATTTGTAAGTCAGTTTTAGTTAGTTTAGTTCGTTGGTTGGTTAGTTAGTTAGTTATTTATTTAGTTAGTTGGTTGGTTAATTAGTGAGTATGTGAATTGGTTAGGAAAGTATGCACTAAATGACAGCAACCTAGCTGTGAAGCGTTTAAGGAATTTTTCATGAGCAAGGCACTTCTTCATCTAGAAGCTTCACTTGATAAAGAGGTTGGTTTATTATGATAGTTAGTTAATTAGTAAGTGAATTAGCTAGTTAGTTGGTTAATTAGCTAGTTAGCTAGTAAGTTATTTAGAGCTAGTAAGTTAGTTAATTAGTTAGTTAGTTAGTTAATTAATTAATTAGTTAACTAATATTCATGCGCTCTCTGTTCATGTTTGACTCTCTTTCAACGTAGTTATCTATCATACATGTTTGTTTTTTATGCTTCCCTATTTTGTAATATAGTATTTTCAAATCTGTATGGTATGGGGTAGACTTTCATAAAAGGAACAATTTTCTTTCTGCCTATCTCTAACGCTTTCTAATAATAATAATTGTGTGTTTTTACTTCTCTTATTTTAATGCATGTTCTTATAATATACATGTATAACATAATTTGTCATTTTTATGAAGAGTGTTGAATACATTTTAATTGAATTCAATTCAATTGAAAAGATTTTTATTAGCACTATTTATTCATTGTTAGTTTTATAATAATTTTGATATATTATGTTTTAGATTATGTTCATTAACTGTTTGTTTTATTATTATTATTTATTGTATATACATGGTACATCATGAAATGTTTTAATAATTCTAAACACTCGATGTACTGTAATTTGTTTACAATATATATTTATTTAAATCTTGTAATTCATGTGCAATTCCGTTGTGAAACTGCGAATCATGAAATCAATAAAATACCATTTATCTATCTATCTTTTTATCTAACTGTGTCATAGGTTTATCACCACGGAGAGGAGATCGGGGTCAACGTCCACATCTCCAACCAGTCGTCGAAGAACGTGAAGAAGGTGATCGTGACGGTGTTCCAACTCGCGGACGTACAGCTCTTCGAGACGGGGTCGTTCAAAGTCGAGATCGACAAACACGAAGCCACGTAAGTCGATTTATATTTGATTCGATTTTGAATTTAATTTTTTTGTTTAAAAAAAAACAGAAGAACATTTTAATACAATATCCTTTTTTCTATTACTAACAATGATATTCATTGTTTATATAATGAGTTGGAAAGTATATAATTCAAATCAGCGGCTACCTGTATTATATCAGCCAGCCTGCCTAAAGTGGCCAGCAAAATTGTTCCCCAATGAGATAACAAGCACAAAATGCTACTGGATCTGTAGTTAGTGGCCACCTGTCTACAGTGGCTACCACAATTGTGCACTATATATACTAAGAAAACAAATATGTTACAGAATCTGTATAATAGTGCCCCGGTAGAATGGCCACTTTTCTCTTTTCCCTCTAGGTTTTTATTATACTAAGGTTTGAACAAATGGTTTGTTTATATTTAAATAAATTGCCTGTTTCTTGGGGAAAAAGCCTCCGCCTGAGCGGGGGGGGGGGGGGGGGGGGGGGCAGGCAAATGCCCCATTGACCCTCCTGGCACCGCCACTGATCCTTGCTCTCCAAAGTTACATTAAAGAGATCTAGTAACATTTTAAGCATCAACAGAACTTACTTTTTAGAACTCTAGCGGTTCTCAGCATGGGTCGGGTTTAGTTTTTCATAGTTTCTCTTTCATCTTAAAGATATCTATGATTGAAATGTTTGAATTTGAAATTCTCCTTGGGACAGTTTTTCCTGGGATTGAGTTAGCTGCAAATATCACTATGCATTTTTGCTCTTTACGCGGCCATATAAAAACGATTTAACATGGAATTTTCACACATCACTCAGTGGACATATCGGACCAGAGAAAAGCAAATTTCATCGACCCATTGTTCGTGTTGTTTTCAAAAAGTCAAGAAGGTGACTAGATCCCTTAAAAGTACACCACTATAGTTTATGTCTGACTGGTGGTTTTATAATCTAGGAAGGAGATGGACGGTATGCCGATACGGCCTAGCCAGGTCTTGACCAAGGTGTTCAAGTTGCATCCGCTGCTGGAGAACAACCGGGATAAGAGAGGGCTGGCGTTAGATGGCAAACTCAAACATGAAGACACCAACCTAGCTTCATCAACTGTGTAAGTAATAATACTGACGTCTAAGTACTAACAAGAGCAAAGCATGGTTTGGTGGAAGCGAGCGTTGTCCTTTCTTGCCAGGAACTGTATTAAGGGTGCGAACATCTCTATAGAACAACCGAGATAAGAGAGAGCTGGCATACGATGGCAAACTCAAACATGAAGATACCAACCTAGCTTCATCAACTATGTGAGTAATGCAAGGTTGTACCCAGGGGAGCCGAAGAGGATAGGAGGGGTTGGGTTGGGCAAAGATAGACTCAACAGGATCCTACCAAGTTGTTCAAGCAGTGAACACATCTGAAATGACTACCAAGAAAATAGAGGGATGGCGTTAGATGGCAAACTCAAACATGAAGACACCAACCTAGCTTCATTAACCATGTGAGTACCTGAATGCGTAGCCTCTCACAAGAGCAAAGTAGGGTTTGATGCAGGCATGCATTGGTTACCTGTTCTTGATCGAAACTATGTTGATGCTGCGACCACTTTTGGAGAACAAGCGAGAAAAGAGAGGACTTAGAAGATTTAAATGGAAGACGGAGACACCGACCTAGCCTCAACAGCCATGAACGTAACAGTCTTATCCAAGCCCTAGTCCCACTACAGCGTATCTCCTTCAGTTTTATATCAGTTTGACATCCAGAATGTACTAGCGGAATACTGACAGGAAACGAAATGATGCGGACAAGGGAGGATAGACTATATAGAAGACTACTTTTAATTCGGCTCCGTTTCGTGTGAAACGAAACGTCGCTAGATATTGCTAGATACTGACTGTTTCGCCGCACTTTGGTCAGATTGGAAACGGAAGGAGATACGCTATAGTAGGACTAAGACATAAGAGGGGGCAAGATTATATTATATTATATATCCTGGTAATCTAACCAAGTTTTTCCTAAGACGTTCGTGGTGCGACCCCATTTGGGAGAACAACAGGGACAAGAGATGTCTATTCTATAGCATTATATTGAAAATGTTTTTTGTTGACGTACATACAAAATCAATTTGTCTTTTCATTCATATAATTGAGAAGTAAGCTTCATACTTGACATTTTGGAATTTCCTTTTCTGTCTGTTTATTGTGTGTTTTTAAATGATTTACAGTTGTTTTTATTTTGTTCTCGTTCATGCCAGTGTCCGTGAGGATGTGATGAAGAAGGAGGATTTTGGCATAACCGTCAAATACAAAGTAGAAGTCAGAGCGGTCGCCGAAATATTTGGATCGTGAGTATATAACCCTTTAATGGCAAATATACACAACTTATAAATTAAATAAAAAGGCACTGGAGGAAGGGAGGTTTAGTGTTGAAAAATGAAAGAATTTTAAATAACACTGTACAGTAAAACCTGTGTACCATTACTGATCACTGGAGGAAAACAAGACCAGAACGTCAATGACGTAGCGCTCATCCGCCATCTCGCAACATCAAATATCGCAAATTTCATGTGGTACACTTTTCAACTGGTCAAAAAAAAATTTGATGCCCTGGAAGGGACATAAAAAAAATAAAATTAAAATTAAAGAGTGAAAAAAATATCAATTTGACGCCCCAGAAGGGACATGGGAAGAAAAAACAAACAAACAAACAAAAACAAAAACAAAATTAAAAAAATAAAAAAATAAAAAAATAAATAAATATCATTAAAACAAATTTAAAAAAATTAAAAAATTAAAAAATTAAAAAATTAAAAATTACCATAATTAATTAATGTAGAAAAATTTCAAAATTCTGTGTAGAAGTTTAGTGTACCAAAGTTAGCTCTACCAGATAAGGCAAACCAAATCAAAATCGGTCGAGAAATGAAGGAGAAGAAGCATTTTTTGTGATTTCGAATAAATTTGCATAAATTACCATAGATAATGAATTTCACGATTCGGTGTAGAAGTTTTAAATCCCCCTCCTAGCCCTATCTTATGAAACAATCAGAATCAAAATCGGTTGAAAAATAACGAAGAAGAAGCATTTTGAAAACTGGACGGACGGAAGGACGGACGGAAGGACAGACGGACGACGGACGCCACGCCATGGCATAAGCTCATCGGGCCCTTCGGGCCGGATGAGCTAAAAATTGGCCACTGCAGGCAGGTGACCTCTAAAGAAAAGGATCAATAAGACTGTACAGTCAAACCTGTGTATAGTGACCACTGAAGGGAAACAAGTAAATTGACGACTGAATACCTTTACAAAAAAGATTCCATATCTGTTTAAATGCACTCTGAGTTTTCCCGATATACGCCCTCTATCAATACGACGTCGTCTCTCTAATTAAAAAGGCACTATCTACTCAAGATATGAACACACTAGTGGCTAAGCGCTTCTCTGCGACGCTGTGCGTGTGCGCATATGATCCTGCATACAGTACTCTCTTGCGCTCTGAATCCTTTCGATGAGCTTATCATCGCAGAGATAAACGTCGCTTACAGTGCGTACAGACATTAATTATGCGTGAATGACTCATTGAACAGTTATTCCGTGATTCGTATTTAGAGGCCATAGACATTGGATGATAGAGATTATTGATGTACCCTCGGGACCCCATGTAGGCTCCTATGTAACACAAAGCAAACCTGTACACTAACTTTCTTTTCTGTAGTGGCACATTTGGGAAAGTACAATCGTACCTTCTGAAATTTGACTTCCCCATGCAATGTAACATTTACTGGCCCCCTTACTTCTAGATAATAAATTACATAGTTCTCTTGTAGTTTAACAAATATTTAGTTGCCCGATTGGGCAAGAAAACTAGACAACTTATGACATTTTACTTGGCGGACACCAATTTGTACTGGCCCGGCGCAATTTTGGTGAATATCATTATCATCATTTGTATCTTTCAAAAGGGATTTGACGGTCGACCTGCCTTTCATCCTGACACACCCACGACCGGAAGCAGAGGCTGTCACGGCAACTGCGAGTAAGTGATTGTATTGATTATGAATTTGTACACTCAGTCTCGTACCAAGGCCACGAAATAAATATACATGGTGAAGAGGTGTTCTGGTCTAGTGGTCAGAGCTCCGCTCTTCGCACTAATCGGCCCAGGTTCGAATCTTGGCCGCGTCTATCGGCTGGTGACGATAAAGGGCGGTCCCAGACGTAAATAATCATAATTGATTGAATGCGTCTGCAAAAACCAAATAACCAACCAACCAACCAACCATTGTAAATTGCATACGTCATCATAATACATGAAGATGTTTATTTAAAATGATGTATATATATACAACCACAGTTCCACACCATCGATATATAACCATAAATATTGATGAAACATACGCACATACAGTCACACATATATATATGTGTAAGTGTATGAATGCAAGTACTGCGCTGAATCATAGACAAAGTTTTCGAGACGAAATAATAATATTGCAGAAACAAATTAATAAAATAGCAGAAAATTAAAAGTCTGATCCTGAAAAATGGTGACTTCAATTCAATTAACAGGACCACATGTCGTAGACAGTGGATACATGAGGGGCGGAGGGTCAAGACATTGCATGGTATCGATTTTTCACTAAAATCTTACCAACCATGTTTTCAATAGATGTTTTATATCCTAGATATCAACACTCAGATATTATTACCAGCTATATCGTACCAACTTTATCGTAACTGATTAATTATATCCGAAAAAGTATTGAGAGCTTATCCTCTTCATGTTTTTTTCTTCAATTTTACTTTGACCATAGATGGGACCACGGACGAAGATGTGCTGGATCCGAACCTTATCAAGTTCGACACGTCGTAAGTCTACAATAATATAGGTGTTGTCACATATCATCGGATGGCGTAAACGGATTCCTGGCGGATAGACAATTTGCGAATTCAAATTATCCGGTGGTGAAAGTTGTCTCCTTTGCTGCACTGCACAAAACTTTCCACCGAATAAGCACAACGGACATCGTCAGACAAGGAACGCATTCGCTGAACAAGAAACGCATACCAACGGAGGCAAATGGGTTGAAGCTGTTGCTCTCCGTCAGGCGTCCGTTAGCGCTATCCGGTGATATGTGACTAGGCCTTTAATATCATTTAGAGCAATGATGTCGATAACATAATGCAATTGCGTAACTACAAGGGGGCATGAGTAGGCTGCGTGCCCCCGAGTAATGTGACACATACAAATAACAAAACATAAGGGAGAAATCCTTCTAAAAGTAAATATATACATAGAGTGTGCCCCCAATAACCCGCTACCCCCCCCTCTCCCCCTCCCCTCCCAATCAGTCCGACTACGCTACGCCACTAGCATAAAATAACAGTATGTACTTAGACAAGAAGACAGAAGTTCGAATAACTCTTTGCTTTAAAGAGCATATATTTTAGAATAATTCATAAGATGAAAAAAAAAACTAATCAATTACCAACGCTAATGCCTATAGGTCACAAATACTCCGGGCTCCGCATGATTCCCGCAAGATTTCACCTAAAAGTGGCATCGTACGGGCGCCGTATCCCAAATCAGAGCATTTGTGACCTAAGCATAAGCCTAACATGCACTAACCCCGAATTTAACCTAAAATTGTACCTCATTTGTTACCCTACCGAAGATCCTGCTAGGATTGAAAGCTGGGCTTTATACGACTCTCACTAAAATTCCACTCATCGCTAGAATGGTGGTGTAACCAAAATAAAGGGAAAGGCTCTAATCTATTTAACAATTTAAAACTATTACTAGTTTCGCAAGACGAATTACAATTTACCATTAATTGTTTAGATGGAGTAATAACGATTTGATTAAAAATTACTTGTGCTACTACGATCATGTTATATGTAATTTGCCTTCATCAAATTGTTATTTCTTCCCTTTCACAAATACAATTTACAGAGGTGCTGCCCCGATGTATTCAGACGAAGATTTGCTGTTCGAGGACTTTAGTCGGATGTGTGTGACCGGATCCCAGCAAGAAGCGACGGAGACCTGAGTCTAGCAACGCGAGCGAATGACACAAAGCAGGCGCTGTTCACACGAACTTTTTTCTTACTGTACTATTGTATATATTAACCGGGCTTATTCGTCAACAATCAAGAACAACTTTTAACGTCTGCGTGTGTATTTTTTCACCGCATTTTGCTGTATTGTTTTTCTTGTGTGAGTGCCCTTATCTTATTGTGCAATGGAATTTGTTTAGACACGTTTTCATGCTCTTGCCTTATAATAAAGTGCGAATAATATTGTATAATATATATATGACAGAACAAAAAGTGTAAAAACATTGTTTTCACACGGAACACTAGGGAAAACTATATATTTTCACTTTTGTACTACTATATTTGACTACTCCGACACAGAGCAACGTCTTTAACTCTATCTAAATATGACTTTATGTATAAATACAATAAGATGATTTTACATTATAACATTATATAAAATTGTAATGGAGTGGATGTTAAGCCCTCCACACACAGAGCCGACTGGTTTTCAGTCAGGCTAGAGTCGGTTTCGCTCAGTCGTAGCCGATTCAACATGTTGAATCGGCCTCGAGTGATCTCTGACTGGCTCATGCCCGGCAAAATAGGAGTCCTGAGGCAACGTATACTGAGCTGAACCGACTGAAAACCAGTTGGATCGGGTCGAGTCGGCTCTGTGTGCAGAGGGCTTAATGCCCATTTTACACGATCCGATCCGATCCGATCCGTTCCGATCCGGCGAACGATAAAGGATCTGAACTATACTGCACGACGCTGTGATACACACGTCTTGTTTTAGTTCAGATACTCAGTCGTTGGTCGGATATCGAAGTCGGATTGTGTAGTTTGCGGTGGGTTTTACATTTCAGCAATGTTACCTTGCTACCTCTGATTCGTTATTCAAAATTTAAACATAATTATGCAGAGGCTGATAGTAAGAACAACAATTGACATATGGCATAGAAATATATATAATAAGTTTTAACGGAGAAATGCAATGGTGACAATATTAAGAGATTTATGTATTAAATTGATTCATATTTATTTCAGAAAAAAGAATGTTAAAACACCCTTGATTTCTATACATAGTATAACTATGCTAGTTCATTTTCTCATTGTATTATTATTATTGTGTACAATATAAAGACTAATGTAGCCGAGATTAGATTTAAATGCTTTTGTAATAGCGATCTTAATTAAGTAAGATTTATTATGTATGCAGTTTGAATACCGTATTGTTAATTGTTTTGTAAATTTCATTAAAATTCATTAATTAGTAAGAATGTTAATTTCTGGCCTATAGTGCTATACAACAAACGAATTATGTCTGTACCAAAAAGGGATCACCAGATACCAATGTAGTGCTCTGTTTTCATAATCATGTTATAGAAAAATTAATGAGTATTCAATAATCTGTATTATTTTGGTAATTTGACGGGGTTTATAAATTATTGTTGCTAAACGATCTGTATACGCGCATGCGCAGAATAAGTTTGTGCGACCGTGTGGCGCGCGTGTGTCATGCTTACTTAGACTAACCTTGGAATACTTTACTAATTAAGTAGGAGCACACTGTAAAGAAATGGAAGCCATGAACACGAAGCATAATTATATGAGATACGTTTATTTATTATAGAGAGCGAGCAATATACGAATATTTCAATTATGTAATTTCTTTCGAAATGTACGCAGTTATCTCTATGATGATGTATAAGCTGGACTATTTTAACACGTTTTCGCTCATTACTAATGAATCAATGTCATTATGTTGATTACTGTATATAAATATTTATAGTCATGATGAAAAATGGATCGCAAAGAAAAATCGTATAATAATCCATGAAAGGAGTTTAAAAGAGCGTATAAAGATTCGGCTAGTGTTAACGATTGATCATCAATGAAGAAACCGATTGAGACGTATTTACAAAAATATAATATATTCTCAACAAATAGATATTTTAAAAAAAGACTATAAATTTGGATATAAGTAACAATTAAAATATGTAATTTGTTTGTGTAGTATGTTATTTCAAACTCAGTTACCAAAAACAAAATTATATTTCTTTTTTTTCTTCATTTAACTTTTATATGGACGCTCGTCCTTCACAGGTTTTTATTCCAATAATTATTGACTTATTGCATTATTATTATGCAGATTCGAGCTGGAGTGAACAAAAGTAGTAGCTGGTATGTTTAGGTGATACAGTGTAGTCATTATCATAATATGTACTATTTCAAAGGTTCAGCTAACTTTTCTTAATTACGAATTAACTTTGTATATGCTATATTCTTGGATATATTATAAAATCACTTATTTATATCATCTTATCGATTACTGAAATTAAAGATCAAAGCGAAAAACGGATAACATGTGTGTCGCTGATGCTTTATTGCGAGTTAAAAAATGATTGATATTTATTACATTAAAAGTGATTTATGTCTCAAATATCACTTTAGGACCACATCTTATACAGTTAATATATCACTTTAATGGAATAACTATCAATAAAATTCTTCTGAATGAAGTTAGTGTGACAAAAATAGTGACAATAAGTGGAAAATCGGTGTTTCATTCGATCACCTATAACACACTAACTGTCCATTTGTTTTGATTATACTGGAAAGGCGTTTAAGAACACTTTTTCATTTAATCATAACTATATCCATAATTAGGCGGACATTGAAAAACAAAAACTCATTTCAACGTGGTACAAGATAAAATGTGAAAGTTATAAACAAATTTGGTTGAATTTGACAAGGTTATATAATGGATATGCTTTATTTAGTGACTCGATTTTGCACCACACTACACATGCACAGTAGTAATAGCTTTCAGCTGTTCACAATCGAGCGTAATGAGCAAAAACTTTTGGGGGGGCAGAACCAAATCCGTATCACCACCGGATATTGCGAGGGAGCGAAGCGACCAAGCCCGAAGCAGGGGCGGATCTAGCTTTTTTTTGCTAAGGGGGGGGGGGGGGAGGGGGGGGGGGGGGTTGACCCAATGACGATGCAGAGCATCGTCCACGAGGCGCGAAGCGGCGATTTTTTTTTGCTATTTTGAACCCCCGTAAGTGATGTCTTTTTGCTAAGGGGGGTTTGAACCAATGACCATGCGGCGCATCGTCCACGAGCCGCGAAGCGGCGATTTTTTTTGTGCTATTTTGACCCCCCGTAAGTGATGTTTTCCACATCACAAATTTAACTTGGCAGCCCAAGGGGAGGGGTTTAAACCCCCTAAACCCCCCCCCCCCCCCCCCCCGTAGATCCGATCCGCCACTGCGAAGGAGCGAAGCGACTGAGCGGGGGTGGGGGTGGGAGGGGGGTCCTCTCACGGTAGGGAGCTTTTGCATTTTTGGACTTGAAACTGTGCAATCTGGTCCATACATGTACCTGGAAAGGAAATTCTGACTTGACGACATTTAGTATAATGTGCGTTGTCCGGGGGGGGGGGGGGGGGGGGTACTCAGATTATAGTCGGACGGGGTTGTGCGGCTGAGACATCCCAACCCTTACCCACATCCAAGGGTCCTTTTGCTGTAAATAGGTACTCATGTGTATGGATTTTTTTTGAAAAATGGACCCATGTCTAAGGATTTTTTGTGAAAAATTGACCCATGTCTGAGGATTTCGAACTTTAAATATTACATTTTTTAGCTGTAATATAATACAATGGCCAATCATTTTGCATTTTTTGGATACATTTTTGTATAATTAGTGAACTGTACCATACTACAGGGGCGGCGCCAGGGTATTTTCCTAGGGAGGGCGAAAGTGTAAAAAATTGAGGGTGCGAAGCGACCGAGTGGGGGGAGGGCAATTTTTACACTAGAATGGAGCTATCTGGTGCATATCGGAGGTGAAATTCTCAATTTTTCAAATGATTGAAAACAGTGAATAGTCTTCAATTATGATGCGGTAATTTGCATAAATATTAATAATGCGAGCGAGCGGAGCGAGCTTAAAAATTTTAGCAATTTCACAGCGAGAAAATTGCCATTTGTTTCAATATTATTGTATGGGTATATTCGTTTTTATTACCGTATTTGTCGGTGTATTAACCGCATGGTTTTCCCGACGGAATTACCGACGAAAAGGGGGGTGCGGTTTGTACACGGAGAAAAAAATTTTGATAGTAAAATTCTTGATTTTTAGATGGTCAAAATGTGCCGAGGATAAGTAAAAAACAATTCTTTTCCAGAGTTTTGGTCTATGAAATATAATTCAATTTACTGAAGTCTCTGAAGCACATAAAGGAAATTATGAGCCCCTTCCCCGATCAATCCGTTAGATTTGTTGAGTAATTGAGTTTACCAGAAAATACAACACGGAACACTATACATGGGACTGTAATAAATTCTAGCAGAAAAACGAAGACAAAACAACAAAAATTAATTAAAAAGGAGATAAAAAAAATGTACCTTGATATGTTATTCCTTCTTACAAGTTCAGATTTGGTTAAATCTACCCTTGAAAATTGTTTTCAAGGGTTGAAAATTGTTTTTGGAGATGAAAAATTGCGATCGTATTAAACTTGCAAGTGCTGGTACTGTGCAGGTTTGATTTGACTGAAATTAGCAATCAATCACGATAGGATTGGCTAACTTCAGTCAAGACTGATTCGGGATTCATGCATAAATATTAATAATGCGAGCGAGCGGAGCGAGCTTTAAAATTTTAGCAATTTCACAGCGAGAAAATTGCCATTTGTTTCAATATTATTGTATGGGTATATTCGTTTTTATTACCGGTACTTATGATATGGCGTTATGAAGGGTAATATATAAACACTCGAGGTTGTGAAATATCATTTATGCGAGCGAGCGGAGCGAGCTTGAAATTTTTAGCAATTTCACATCGGAACATTTTTTGTTCCGATATTATTGTATAGGTATCTTCGTTTTTACAATATGGCGTTATGAAGGGTAACATATAAACACCCGAGGTTGTGAAATATCATGTATGCGAGCGAGCGGAGCGAGCTTGAAAATTTTAATAGCAATTTCACAGCGGAAAATTGTCATTTGTTTCAATATTGTATGGATATATTCGTTTGTATTACTTATGATATGGCGTTATATATAAACACTAGAGGTTGTGAAATATCATTTATGCGAACGAGCGGAGCGAGCTTGAAATTTTTTAGCAATTTCACAGCGGAAAATTGTCATTTGTTTCAATATTGTATGGGTATATTCGTTTTATTACTAATGATATGGCGTTATATAACACCCGAGGTTGTGAAATATCATGTATGCGAGCGAGCGGAGCGAGCTTGAAAATTTTAGCAATTTCACATCGGAAAATTGTCGTTTGTTTCAATATTGTATAGGTATATTCGTTTTATTACTTATATGGCGTTATATAACACCCGAGCTTGTGAAATATCATGTATGCGAGCGAGCGGAGCGAGCTTGAACATTTTAGCAATTTCACATCGGCAAATCCCCAAATCCCGGAACAATGAGGGAGAAAAGAGGGGAAAGGAATAAATGAAAAAAGGGACCCATGTCTAAGGATTTTTAAAATGAAAATGGGACCCATGTCTAAGGATCTTTCTTGTAAAAGTCACCCTTCCCAGCGGCACATCCCCGTATACCCAATATACGTGAGTACCCCCCCCCCCCCCCCCCCCGCCCCCGGGGTGCGTTAGTGCGTCATCATCGTCATGATTCTTAACCAGAAGAGGTTATGATTGATTCGTGAAGAAAAACAAAAATGCACCCCCAAAATAATATTCGCAAAGTGACATATTCAGTTCAAACAGTGCATCAAAAGCATTATTTTATGACAAAACATGAACATTGTATTCCAGACGTATACAAGACCGATTCCCGAGGGAGCGAAACGATAACCGAGAGGGGGAGGGGGTGATGGTAGGTGGGTGCACGGTAAAGGTGCTTTTGCAATGTTTTAATTAAAATTATGCAATCTGGTGCATACTTGGGAAGGAAATTTGACTTGACATGAAGTAAGATCTGAGTTTTCTTGTCTAAAGAAATACTCTTTTATTTCAATCACTTTTATCGAATTAGATAAAAGCCATGATTTGAATTTATTTGGGGGGTCAAGCGCCCCCCCCCCCCCCCCATGACCCCCCACCAGTACGCCAGTGACACTCAGCAAAAAAAGAAAGTGAACACTTTTTCAAGTTCATATTTTTCATATAAGATTTTATAGAAAACAAATAAATTATATATATATCAAATTAAAGTATATTTAATTGTTTTTCAACCTGGTATGTGAATACAAAGTGAAACTTTATGCATGAGTGAACACATTCAATTGTCTGTTCCAAGGTGCAAAAGTAAAAATTGCAAAATTGCGCAAAAGATTTAAAAAGTCATATTGTACAGAAAAGTTCGGCAAAACACGATAGAGATTTGCATGGTTCATTGCACTTGAAGCCAGAGGTCAAGGTGCTCGCCATGTGTCAACACAAACCATAAGAAATCGACTCCATGCTCAATGAATCAAATCAAGAAAAGCAGCAAAAACCCGCTTTCACACTTGCACAAAGAAAAGCAAGATTAGTGGGCAAGGAACCATGTGAGATGGGCAAGGAACCATGTGAGATGGACAAGGGTTCAATGGCGCCGAGTACTCTTGACAGATGAGTCCCGTTTCTGTCTGCAAAACAGCGACGGCAGAATTCATGTTTGGAGGAGGAGGAGGAATGAGCACTTCAAGGATGCTTGTGTCAAGGAAGTGCAGCAAGGACACAGAGGGAGTATCATGGTATGAGACAGCACGGTTGAGGACCGTACAGAGATGGTCATCCTCAACGGCAACTTGAATGCAAAACTGTACATCAGTGACATCCTCCAACCCGCTGTAGTGCCATACGTGGAGAGGAATCCGAAAACCATCTTCAAGGACGATAACGCACATCCTCATCCCGCTCGAGTTGTCCATCAGTTTTTGGAAGAGCACAACATCGAGCGAATGGATCCCTGCTCAGCCTGCTAGCCCCATACGAACCCTATCTAAGCCATATGGGACCAACTAGGAAAGGCCGTAGATGGGCGCATCCGGCCTGGTGACACCCTTGAAGACCTGGGTCGGTATACCTGACCGCGAGGAGTGGAGAAACCTATCACAGGAGAGAGTACACAGAGTGATATCCAGCATGCGCCGTTTAACAGTCATGGTGGCCCAACAAGATATTGACTTTAACGAAAGAAAGAAAGAAACACTGCAAAGAAAAAAAGAACCTGACTCTAAACAAACAACGATTACTCTTTTTAATAATTTTCTTTTCAAGTGCAGTGAACCATGCAAACCTTTATCATGTTTTGTTGAACTTTTCTGTGGAATATGAATGTTTATATTTTTGTGCAATTTTGCAGTTTTTACTTTTGTACCTTGGAACAGACAAATTAATGTGTTCACTCATGCGTAAAGTTTCAATTTGTATTCACCCACCAAGTCGAAAGCCAATTAAATATCCTTTAATTTGATATATAATTTGTTTATTTTTCATAAAATCTTATATGAAAAATATTAACTTCAAAAAGTGTTCACTTTCTATTTTTGCTGAGTGTATATACAACTCCATACATAGCTTGATTTATGTCCACCCATAATTTGTCAGTGTGTGTGTGTGTGTGTGTGTGTGTATGTCACTAGTCGCGAAACCCTTTTTTGACATGTTCAGGCAGATGAGGACATGTGTTTGTTTGTTTGTTTGTTTGTTTGTTTGTTTGTTTGTTTGTTTGTTTGTTTGTTTGTTTTCCTTAATCTCATTATAAGCAAATACATTATACATGTACAACAATAAATAGTGAAACGGTTTTTTTGAGCGAAAGTTGAACGAAAACCGCTGTTCTTCCTTTGGTTCCCACGATTAGAATCACTTTTATATTTACGTTTTCGGTTGGGTTATCCAAAATAATAATCATAATAATACAAATCACAGCGGAGGGGAGGGGCGGGCATAAATAAAATACTCGATGCTGATTGGTCGGAACAAGGCTTTGGATGTTTCGTTGGGGAATCCCCCAGAATCCCCAGGGCAGCCGACCTCGCGCGATGATCATGTGACCCAAAGTTATAATCACATGACTAGACTGCAGGATCTAAATTGGAGCTGAGATCGAGAGCCATATAGCCCGTGCATGGCCGCGTAGTTTTATTCTAGTTTATAACCAACTCTTCCTGCGACTTTCTATGACAAAATCTGATTTTCAACTATACCACCAAATATACGGTCAGTGGAGCCAGGCTCAGTTCAGTTTCCATAGGACAAATGTCAGAAATTCAGAGACTCGTTTTGTTCTCAGACTCAGACTCAGAACTTTGTTGAACTTGATCATGCATTGATTCTTGAACTTCAATAAGTTGAATTTTTGGAAGATGGACAATGTCAATGGGTACGGTGTCAATGGAGCCGCAGTCTTAATAGACGTACTCAGTGGAATTTTAATCGTCGGAACTAAGAGTAAGACTGATTCTTGGTCAAACTCTAAGATCTAGTAGAAGTTAGGGTTTTAACAAAAGTTTGTGAAGATATCGTCCGAGTTGTTCCACATCTACCTGTGATATATGTCAGATGAAGGAGCTGGACCAGAAAGTAGACGAAATATAAACCAAGATCAAGACTAAAGTCAGGTAAGTGACTAGTAAGAATAGCCTGTATTACTATTATACTCTGGTTTGAGGTTAAAACAGCCTTTGTTCATTTGTATTTGCAAGATAATTGACATGCATGTGCTGCATTGCACTGAATACCGAGTCTAAGACTAAGCCTAAGGCCCTTCTTCAAATTGTCTTCTTCTTCTTGGTACTGTCTAACAGCAACGCCCCAATGCAGGAGCCAACTGCATATTATTATTAGTCCTTGTGATGATTATATATCATTGTAGTATTGAAGCCTTATGAAAGATCTATTTTGCATGCCATGTTTTTTGTCATTAATTTTGCCAACTAGTTTGTGTGAATGAGATGTTTGTTTAAAGTGGCTTGCAGGCATTTAATCATTCTGTTACCAGCACTAATGTACTTTCCCACAAAATCCATTTAAATTTGGACAGTTATATTACAACAGGCACTCCAGGGATAATTAAACAGTTCAGTGAGTGATACAAATCATCTTATTTAAAGGGTACCAACACCCAAAAATAATATTCTTATAAATGAGAGGTAACAATTTTAGGAGCCCATTCCACCAACAAGCTCAGAAAAATTATATGATTGGAAAACGCATCACCACACTAAAGCATGTTTTGCATGGGTCTGCAGACAAAGAATACCTTTTGTCTAGGATGAGCTCATCGTCCGTAATTTTATTGTCTTTATAGAATTGGCGCTCTCTCAGACATTTGGCGCATACTGAACCATGAGGCCATGTTGGTTCCGTAAGTGGTGGTGATCAATTGTATTGCTTATGAATGGCACATCCCTTTGCTTTTAGCATTTAATATCACAGCAAGGTACCAAAACAAATAACCGACACTGTGTGTTGTTCTTTGCTTGGTGGTTCCCTTTAAAGCGATTCAACATGTTGGGCGCCAATGACAATGTCACACATTTGCACCTCACAGTACACAATACATTTCCTAGCAGGCTATGTGTTAAAGGCAATCAGTGCAAAAGTGCACAAGTGCCCAATTAGGTCTACAAAATGTTTACATGCATGCACTCTATATTTCTCTAACATGTGTGTTTAATATTTATTTCTTGCTATTAAATTCCCTGCTTTGTTCAAATTGATATAACTCCAATGAAGTATTGTTTTTGTTTGGCTAAGTGCTCGAACCAGATGCCTAACTAGTGATAATGGCTAATGCTATTTAGACCAACATATTCAGTCAAGGTGCAGAGGGTTTACCTTGTAACTGAGAATCAGAAGGACTTAAAAATATAAATTTATTTATTTATTTATTTATTTATTTATTTATTTATTTATTTATTATATTCCTGTCTCACGATTATCAATCAGTTAATACAGGACCAATCGGGTTTCCGTATGCACTGAATTAATTAAGAGCAGATTTTGCTTCATCATTTCACAGTGCCTTCAACCCTCCCACGCAAACCCACCCACTCACTAATCAATCTGTCACTTATACGCATGTACACACAATCATACACTGATGCAATATACATGCACATAACACACACACTGATGCAGACACATACTATGCACTGATGCACACACATACACATTTAACACACACCGATACACACACACACACAAACACACACACACACACACACACTTATACAGCAGAGACACACACGGGCAAAGTGGATCATCAGTGGCAGCTCGGCTAGTATGCTCCCCGGGGAATTGAGAAAGTATGCAATATCATTGTGTGGGTTTGAAATGTACCTGATGACCATGGGTAATAATAATTAAATATTTATTTAACTTTAAGGGCAGTAGAGTATATATTTATAGTAGCTGCACTATATAAATGTTCATATTATTATTATTATGCTTGAATACATTCAAACACATGAATAGTCTTTTATCTAAATTTTACGAAGAGACAAACACACACTTCAGTTTATCTGTTTGTTTTAGATATACAAACTCATTAAACCATAGATCTGTTTAAACAAAACTGACACACCAACACGCAGGCAAACAAACACTTGAAATCTAACTGGAGCAAATAAAGACACACACTTTCTTATTCATATCACAAACAAACACTTATATACATACTCACACTGTTCAGCTGTCACTCACAAACAGACAGACACACACACACACATACACAAACACACAAACTTATTTAAGCATATGCATGCACACAAATGTAGTCACACAGATGCTCCCACAAATAAACACGAAAAAACAAACAAACAAACAAACAAACAGACAAACAAACAAACAATCACAAAACAGCTGATGAGATTATCTAACCACCCAAACAAATACTGCATAATATCAGTTCCTCGATTTCCCAGTGCAGTGCCCAGACATGGCCTTGCACATGTATGTGAGTGTGTATGTGTGTGTCAGGTGCATCAACGTTTAAGTGCATCCACTGATCTGTAGTGTGTATGCTCGTGGTATGTTTATATCCAACCTGGTAGTCCCGATCCATCCGTAGACGCACATCGCTATTTCGTGCCTACTGTGAGAGCATATCCCTCAATTTGTTATTATTACCCACATTTTTGTATCTATAGATGTGCATGTGCATGTGCATGCACGTGGGTGTCTGTGTTATCAAACCAAGTAGAAAGTGCAGGGCTGTGTGTGTGTGTGTGTGTGTGTGTATGTGTGTGCCTGTGTATGTGTGCCTGTGTGTGTGAGTATGTGTGTGGGTGTGCTCTTCAGCAGACAGCTAGTAGCTAGGTGCACGGTAAGAGCGAATCGATGCAGTGCACACAATTTTAAGTTGCTCCCCGTTTAGCACCATCACAACCCCGAACCTCTGGACCTCCGGTTGGCATTATTAACTCCTCAAGAGGCACTTTAGATTCACGGGAGCATTTCTCTGTTTTCCTTCACAGTCTGGTTCGAGAGTTTTGTTTTGGGAGGTAAAATTATACGGCTCCCACTCAACGACGACAACACGACGGAGAGCTATCTAGAGGATGTTAGTTCATAGCATCATCATTTTGTGAATCCAGGTTTTACGTAAGTGCGGGAAATGGAATGACAGTCATCCGATCTCAAAGTCGCATATTATTTGCTCAGCATTGCCCATCTGCTGGAGGGGAATTAAAACAGGACATAGACATCTAATCTCATCCACCGGTAACTGATAACCGATAACGCTGCATTGCACATTTACAGCACATTCTTCTTCCTACCAAAGAGACTGATCGATCCCTGCCCGGGATAAAATTTGGGAATCGTCCAAGATTTTGTGATAACATTGCTTTGACAGGTCAAACAGGTCGACCGACCGGCAATAACAAGGGATATCCCACGCATGCTGCACAGTTTTTTTCCTGTTGTTTACAGGAAATCAACATTTTTCCGGCTATACTCTTATCTGTACATGTACTGCAGTGAGTGAGCGTGACATTAAGGTCAACTGCATGTACAGTAACCTATAGATGTCCTGTGGTGGTTTTGGAGAGAGTCAAACATACATGTAGTATATGTTGAGATCACTTCCATGTTTGTGAGGAAATCGTGAGCAGAATAATTCATTGCAGTACATTACCACTGTCTACTGCAGTACTGCAGTAGTTTGGAGAGAAGGGGATTATCTTGCGATTATAACTCACTGCACTGCGTGCCTTCTGAGATTAAAGCTCCACAGTAGCTAGCTAGTTTGCAGAGTTCCGGGCAGAATTCAGTTGAAATTTGTTGGTTCGCAAGATGGCTACCGAACAGGGAGAGACAAATACCACTTTTCAGGAGCAGGATCAGGAGCAGGCCGCAAACGGG
Source organism: Echinarachnius parma (assembly GCA_037951105.1). Lineage (NCBI taxonomy): Eukaryota > Metazoa > Echinodermata > Echinoidea > Clypeasteroida > Echinarachniidae > Echinarachnius > Echinarachnius parma. The sequence continues at coordinate 56,878 of JBAMJV010002169.1, forward strand.
GTCAGCGCCGCGGACAGCAAGAAAGCGGGCACAAGGTGAGACATTATATTCATATTATAACTTACATACATGTATATCCTCGTCTCTATACTTGTGTATTTACATAAATTATACAACTCTCAATGTTCTACAAGTGTGTGGGACTTATATTGCCACGCTGATCTCTGAAAGAGTGGAAGAAGAATAACTGGAAGAAGAAGAAAAAGAAGTATGCTTTTAAACATTTTAATCCCTTGCCCTTTCTTCTACCTACTTTGATGTCTCTCATTCTTCTCATGGATATTTAATTTTTTATTTATTGGTATACGTTTCAAACTGATCATTAGCAGTGGTGAAAGGATCAGTGTACATTCAAATCATACATATTATAAAGCTATATTCCTGTATATGTTCATTGTATTTGAGTTCAGCTGTTTATGCAGCTGGTTTTTTTATATTTAAAAAAATAGAATATTGGGTATGTGGATATGGCTTCAGGGCAATTCCACGGTAACGGAAGGACATTCAGACGCAATTTTCAAAATTGAATCAAATAATTCCAGGATCCTGCTTATGATTCATCATTGTAAATTACATTTCTGAGACTCTTGGTGGGACACCTTTGATGTCCTATTTTTAAATTATTTTTGTTACATTACGTGAATTAGATATGGACACTAATGAGGCCGGTAACGGAAGGACGGCAAAATGGACATGGATTTTCAAGTTGTTTAGTTATCATCTAATCTCTGTGAAGTTAAGAGGACTATCATGTTATATTGGCTGATAGTCCATTCCCTAATGTTCAAAGAGTATTACAACACTTATTTGAACAAAATATGTCTATTGGTATATTATTTACAAGAAGTTAATTGCTTCACTGTTCGGTAACGGAAGGACAGTAACGGAAGGACAGAGTTTTTGATTCATTAAAAGTATACTTTAGGGCGCTCAAAAGACTGAAATTTTCATCTGAACACATATTGTGATATTAAATCATCCAATTTGGTACCTTAAAACAGAAAAATACTAGAAAGGATTGCAAAAAATGAAGAAAATCTAGAAATAGGCACTGTGTAGTCCCATGTGTGTAGTTTCATGTATGGTGTCTGTTTCTCTTATTAGGAGACGCCTAATATTTTTTTTAATCACGTAAACTGAAAGATATCATTATGTGATCATGATTTATGAACAAACAATCCAGAAAAAATAAACAAGATCAGAAATAATCATCATTTGATGTTTCCATTTTATGTCCACTTTGGCGTGGAATTGCCCTTCATCTGTAGTTGCTAGGCTAAATCTAAATTTAGTTTTCAAAAGTCTTAATCATCTTTAAATACTGTGAACACATATCATGTTAGTTTACGGGCTTGGCTCTTAACCCATTCGGATCTGATCCGGATAATCTTTGGGCTAGGGTCTATGGAGGAGACATGTTATAGCAAAATCAATCAGTCGTGAATAGGTTAACTATTGTCCATTTCATAGGGCTTCTGCTCAGAATATGTTTAAAGAAAGTGTTGAGTATGAGTACACATGTGTTAGAGTAAGAAAGAGATTGGTGCATGACTTAAGGGAGAAGGGGATATCTTATAAATACATGTCTTAAGTAGAAAATGGAGAGAGAAAAAGAGGGAGAAATAAAGAGAGTTGACAATAATAAACCTGTTCCCTACCAGATTTCACAATCACTGTTGTAAACTAGAGTTAATACAGGACCCATCATGTTCCTGTAGGTGATATTGTTTATATGTTGGTGTACATGGTGAAATCTACAGAAGGGGGATACTACTCGTGTAGCATGTACTTTGCATTTCATTCTCTTCTCCATTCTATCAAAATAATGCAGAATGCCAGGCTAGAAGGCAGAAGGTACAGGTCTGTTTAAAAGTCTTAAATAGTTAGTATGAACCGGCCAGGTATTGAACCCTGGACCTCCCATGCTTGAGATTGATGCTCTAACCACTAAGCCACATATTGCCCATGTCAACATTGTCTAACCTGTCTTACCGGCCACATGTCTATAGCAGCGCCAAATCCGTCTACAGTGGCCACCAAATGTGATCCCTTGCAGAGAAAAAATTATCTTATTGAACCTGACTAGAGAGGTCAATCACCTGTCATCAGTGGCCATTTTTTTGTTTCCCTTTTAGATGGTCTATAATTGTGTATACCTCTATATGATGACACACGCAGTACCCTGGGGTACTGTGGTACCCCGGTATCCCGCGTTGTGTAGCGCCATCTTGCGTCCAACCGTACCGCAGCTATTGCGTTGTGCATGCAGTGCAGCGCGCGATTGTATGCACGCTATACCCACAGTACAGCCCTAAAAATTAAATAAATAATTAAACAAAATGGCGGATTTTCGTCTGGTACCCCGGGGTACCGTTTATGTCATCATATATAGGTCTGCATTGTTTTAGTTGGTGGTATTATACATGTACACATGTATCTAAGATATAGTTCACCTAGGAATATTATGTGCATGTTTACTGTCCTTGATATTGCAGTATAATACGGCAATAACAGATTATGAGCCGACATTATAATTATATTATGTGACAACCCTAAATGTATGCAGATATGTGCATAATATTATGTTGTGTACCTGGTATCACATGCTATACCAGGGTTTAGGACTCAAAACCCTCACAGCTCAAAACCTGCACAGATATATGTTGTGTACCTTGTATCGCGATACTATACCAGGGTTAGGGACTCAAAACCTGCACCGCCCAAAACTGGCACAGCCCTATATATATAGCCAGATAACAGGGTGAACATGGGGAATAGAATAACTCTAATCAGTCAATTTATACATGTTCTGGGCCCCATCGCAGAAAGAGTGCTTTTCTCTTTCCCGCTGACAATAAGTTTAAAAGAAGGCAAAGAAAATGGGATTCCTTCTTTTAATCACAATATATTTCTGGTCAGTTTCTTTATATGTTTGAATTGACAATAAGTTTATATATACAATGCATAATATTTATACCCGATAGTAATGGCATTTCAGAACATCACAATTTGTATTTTTTAACCCGTTCACTTTGATATTGTGAAATCCCTGTAGACTTTGTACACAACCGACCAGGTTTCTGTTATGTAAGCAACAGGTTTTTATAACCTGATCTCGATTGATATCGCTGGTAGGCTAGTTCTACATTATGCACAGAAGGCACGATGGTATAAAGTTACAAGTTAACCCGTTCCCTTCAAGATTATGAAATCCTCATAGACTTTGTACATAGCCCACCCGGTTCCTGTAAGCAACGGGTTTAATGACAAATATACCAGCCAAAAATATCTTGGAAGTAAAAACAAAATGATAAATTCAATTCAATTCCAATTCAATATGAGACCATATTATGCAGGGTTTTTTTTCTTCCAAGTACTGTATTCAATTCTGTGTGCTGTAATTTTTTATCATACATTTATGAGTGGCCTAGATGTTTTTTAAAGGCATTTTTATGGGAGGTGATAATTTGTTTGTGGATGTCAAGGTATTGAATATCCACGTTTGTGTACTTTGTGCAAAACAAGGAATCGGGCAATTATGTGGGTTGCCATTTTTCAGGCGAAGGCCTGAATATACTGAGACACCGTTCTTCAAGAGATTTAAAACTTGAATATTTTCCCACACAAATCAGTTACTATCCTGGCTCTTATTTAAAAACTCTTTTACACAACATTTACATTTACACAACATTTACATTTACACAAACATGTATATATAGCGTACTGACATCACTGAATTATGTACCATTTTAATAAACAGGTACCAGTAACAAAATATGGCTAAAAAATATAGAAATGTATTGCTTTTTTCTACTTACACTTCATTATAACTAGTTATATTCTTGCTCAAATGTAGGGCTACCAAACCACAAATGTGTGGGCGATCATCCTTGATGGGTTAAGGGAGAGTCCTCTTTTAAGTCTGTGTGAAGCTTCAAATGACCTATAAATGTGGTAATTCTGCAGCAGATGTCGTCACTAAACGTGTTAGCGTGACATTTACACTGTGATATTAACCTTAAAAGCCATTCACTGGTTGACAGCTGTAGTTACAACTGAATAGCAGTATTGGGAATTCGAACACCCCACACAAAAAAGTTAAAACAAATAATGCTTTTGTCCCCTACAATGTGAAAGAATATTAACTTGGCCCTGTTGCAGAAAGAGATACAATCGATTGTCCAAAACCTCAAATTCCAGTTGGAAATCTAGCGGTTCCCTCATACCTTGTTGTATTCGTTTTAACAATTGAAGCATGGAACCGCGGGTTGGATATTTTTAAAAATTTCCCTTTCGTTAAAAAGATATTCACAATTAAAGTGTTCAGATGTTAAACTATCCACTGGATAGTCGTAACCATGTACAAAAGGGCAATGAGTTAGTGAATATCACTTTGCATTTTTGCTCATCACTCAGCCATATAACGTCCATTTAACTTGAAATTTTCACACAATACTCAGTGGTCATATCAGATAACAAAACATTGTATCAACCATTCATCACTTTTTGCACATACTTGGTACTTGATAGTTTAATCCTCCTGAATACTCCATAGGAGTTTTAACTGGAGGTAGGTGAATATGTCAACAAAGTTACTAGATCCCATTAACATCATGTTGGAATTGAACGGAGGTACGAGATATACCACTGATTCGTATCAACATGCCTAGCTTGACAAATAAGTCCGAGCTCCTACTTGACCTTTGCTTTCCCGCTCCCCAAGGGCACTCAGAATAACACTCAGACAGATTTAGGATCGGAGGCAGCAAAATTGGCGATTGTTGCAGTGCCAAAAACACATTAGGGTGTAGGCTTGAGGATAAATGTTTAAACCAACATTTGTTAACAGTCTGGGGGTTAAAGAGGCAAATATACCCCGTGTTCACACACAAAATTTTCAGCCCTTAATCATGACTAAAGAATCAGCAGCTGACTATAGAATCAGCTTCTCATTAAAAATTCCTGTGTCTGAACGCTTACTAACGAAACGACGTATCGCTAGTTAGGACTAGCGATACGCTGGTTTTATCGTCGTTTCGTCGTTTCGAGAGCTGACTATAGAATCACGCTTATTCCGTGTGTGAACAACCGTAACTCGCTAATCATGACTAAGTGGGCGTGGCTTAATGCGAACGTTCGCTCGCACAGCTGCAGCGAGACAGCGCAGACAGAAAAAAATGACAGCACACTGCGCAGTAGCAAACTGCGCACTTATACGATGTTCGGGGGGTTCGGCACCACCTGGAAAACAGATGTTGTTCGATATATGCTCTGTGCGTGTGAACATATACCAGGTTTGATTTAATCATCACTAGCGAAACGTCATCGCTAATGATGATTCTATAGAGATGATTAAGGGATGAAAATTTGTGTGTGTGAACACGGGGTTATTCATGGTTAAGACTAACCCCTTGCCTACGGGAACTGAGTGGGCTATGTACAAAGTCTATGGGGATTTCAGAATTAAAAGGTTCAAATAAAGAAATAAGGTAGCCACTCCACAAGAGTACTCAGAATGACACTCGAGACAGATTAAACCATGTTTCAGGACTGACTGATTTTGCTATTTAACATGTCTTCTCCATAGACCCAAGCAGGAGTATTTCTGGGACCAGTCTTGAATGGGTGAAGGAATGGAGGCGACTAGATTAGTAATGGTTGCAGCCTTTCCAAACACATTGGCTGCAAGCTTGAGGATGAATTGAGAACAGCATTTGTTAACCCTCTGGGGGTTACATAGGAAAAATATCCATGGTTACGTAAAGTTTAAGATAACAAAACAAGGTAGCCACTCCCTGCATGAGCACTCGCTCGGAATAACACTCAGAAAGATTTAGACTTCAAATAGGGAGCTATATCAGATCAGTAATGGTTGAAGTCCGAAAAAAACACAATGTTATTCACCTTGAGGATGAATTTAGAGCAACATTTGTGACAGTCGGGGGACAGGGAGGGGGGGGGGGGGGGGGTGGGTGTTAATGATGCAAGAGCTCTAGGAATAATACTTGGACTGATTTAGAATTGAAGGGGACTAATTCGGTCATGTATACAGTCCTCCCAAATGGATTGGCTGTAGATTTGAGAATGAATTAAGAAGAAACATTTATTTTTATTTTCAGAGGGTCATATAGACAAATATGATTGAATAAAGGTTAATCCGTACCCTTTGAGATTTAAAAATCCCTACTGACTTTGTGCAAAGCCCAGTCAGTAATTGGTTCACGTAACACAATAAAGCCAGGCGCAGACAGAGCCTACTCGACCCGATCCGACCCGACCCGACTGAAAGATCGGGTCTGACTGGCTCCCGACTGGCAAAATCGGAGTTGTGAGGCAATGCACACAGAGCTGTTCCGACTGAAAACCAGTGGGGTCGGGTCGAGTCGGCTCTCTCTGCGCCTGGCTTTAGGTAGATCCATCCATGCATACCCAACATTTCATTCACCACTCCCCAAGGGCACTTGGAATAGCACTGGGACAGATTTAGAATTGAAGGTGGGATGAAGCAGTTACGGTTGTGCAGTCATTGAAAACAGTTGTGCAGTCATGGAAAATGCTTTGACATATATGTGTTTATAAATAAACGGGACCCAAGATCGCACCCAATCGATGCCCCTGCATTTTATGTCCCTCAGCAAGCATTTTAATCCACATTGCTGTCATTACCCGGGAGTATAAATGGGTAATGATAAAAAAAAAGAGGCGGAATCAATGTCACGAAATAGATCTCATAAATTCTATTAAATTCATGCACCAAAGGTTTCCCTAGCTATGCCGCTGAGAATAAGGAAACTGGATCGATGTCATGAAATGGATGTTTTCTCCTAAAAGATGTTTATATTTTCCACCCTATCATGTGGGCGAGCCTCATGCCCAAATTCACACGTTTGTCACCCTATTGAATGGGCAAGCCCCCAAAAGGTTGCCCTAGCTTAGAGTAAGGGGGCTGAATCGACGTCGGCATGAAATGGGCGTTATCTCCTCAACGCTGTTAAGTTTCTCGCCGAATCTATCGGACAAGCCCTGTGCCCAAATTGAGTGTGCAAGCCCCCAAAAGATTGCCCTAGCTTGCTATGCCACAAAAGAGTAAGGGGGCTTTATCGACGTCGTTGTGAAATGGACGTTATCTCCTCATCGATGTTTACGTTTCTCGTAGAATCGAGTGGGCGAGCCCTGTGCCCAAGGTAACGTACCAAAAGTGAAGCACATCGATCATGTCTCAAGAATGCAGCGTCAGATGGAGCACTGTGAAGGGGGAGGATGATGCATAATTCAAACTGTCATTCTGCCAAAGCTAAAGTGGATTCTCAGAAGTATGTTTACCACAGAGATAAGACATGATAGATTTTTGCTACAATAGACGGCGCGCATATTGATTAGAAATGCTAAACACTATCCAACTTGGATTCGGGTAAAGATTAGAGGTGATACATTATTTTGTTGTTTTACAAAAATTAAAATTGATACTCCGTTAAAGATGAGAGACGATACATTATTTTGTTGTTTTGCAAAAAATAAAATTGATACTCATTGCAATAATACAAATGTAATGTAAACAACATAAGTTCAAATAAAGGTGATGAGAGATGATAGATTATTTTGTTATTTTGCAAAACTTGAAATGGGTACTCAGAAATAGCATGTTTACGACAGGTACATGATAGATGTTTACCAAATTGACTCGATTGAACATGCATTTAATAAAGATACAACATAACCAGAATTGGATTATAATGTAAACATTGAAATGTATACTTAGAAATGGCATGTTTACAATATATTCATAATAGGTTTTGCTAAAATTGACACATATCAGTAAGAAATGCCTAAAAGAATCCAACATAGATTCAAGTAAAGGTGATGAGGGGTGATCAGTTATTTTGTTATTTTGCAAAAATTATAATGGATACACTTAGAAATGGCATGTTTACAAGATATACATCAACGATTTTGCCCAGATTGACTCCTATTGAATGAACATGTATCAATGGTGCAAAAGGAATTTTCTTGCTACATGAAATTTTCATTTTGCAAGAACAGAAATGGATACTAAGAAATGGCATGTTTACAACAGATACATTTTAGATTTTGCCCCGAGTGACGCAAAGTGTTGATCATGTGTAAAACGCTACCTAAATTCAAGGTGATGTGGAGCATTTATTGATATTATTTTGTCATAAAAAAAGAAAAATACTTCGAAATAGCATGTTTACATCAGATAAATGATATTACCAAAAGTGATGTAGATCAATTGCAAATATCTAAAAAGGGAAACATAAGTAAAAGCAAAATAAAGTACATAGGAATAGCCAAGGGGAGATACAGTTGTTTACAGCAGATCAATGAAAGGTGTTTTGCTGAAAGTGATGTGTATTGATTGAATAAGGAAAGTGTGCTGTATACTAATGTAGCCACCATTATTTTCATTATTAGTATATATATATATATGTGTTAAAATGTGACACAAGTATAAAAAAAACAGGATATTTAGAAATAACACGGTAGGGTACATTCACTAGCACTTGCCCGCTTGCCGGGGACAAGTAAAAATTGATGTTGGGCAAGTAAAATTTTGTAAGTGATTTTCAACTTTGGAAGCTCATAACTGCCAAATGTAATTACCAACAAGTAGTGGGTTTTGCTATAGCCCGTCACACATGTGAATACAATACGATATCTTATACGGATATGAACATATTCCCTTTCCCCGTTCCCCAGTTCTAGGCCCCGTTGCAGAAAGAGGTACAATCGATTGTAAGTTACAAAGGAAATTTCAAAGAACCGAAACCTGTCTCATGCTTACATTGTTAATACAAATACAACAATGTATGAGGGAACCACTATAATTCGAATTGGATTTTGAGGATTTGGACAATGTTACTAGATCCCTTTAAGGTAATTTAGATACTAGATCCTTTCAAACCTCTCATTTATTTGTGATTGTGATCACACAGTAACAATCAGAAAGTGAATAGAAAGAAGTGACAGTTTCTTGACGGAACTAATGAGCGATTGAGAAGATTCAGGCTTTAGTAATGATCGTCCTCTGGAGAGTGATTAAATTGTCAAGTCAACTGCTGTAAAGTAAAGCGTGTAATTACCTTTCAGTAACCTGACAGTCTTCGCATTATTGTGCTGCAGGGCTCGACACTAGCACTTGCCCTATTGCTCGGGGCAAATAAAAATTGATGTCGGGCAAGTAAAATTTCATAAATGGCCTAGTTTGGTTGCCCGATTGGGCAACTAAATTACTGCTCAACTATGAGAGAATAATGTAATTCCTTAGGTTTAAATCTCATCTAGAAGTAAGCGGACAAGTAAACTATCTGTTCGGGCAAGTAAAATTTGAAAAGTTATTATTATCCTTGCCCGAACAGGCAAGTAAGGAAAAAAGTTACTGTAGTGTGGAGGCTTGTTGTGCTGTCTACACACATGGTACATGATTGTGATAATATAGTGGTGTCACAACTTTTTATTACCACCAGTAATGGACCTAAACCATGTCAGGCAAACCAGAAATGTGTGACCTAGCGGTTGCTAAGAAGGCAATCAATCGTTCAGCTTTTACCCACTACCGGTCCCTAAAGACCCAATCAAGTGACAATCTGTTTCCTACTGAATTGTGCAATGCCCATAGGGTTAATACAGGGTCATCCAGGTTTCCTACATAGGCAATGGGTTAACCTGTTCCCTACTAGATTATGCAATTCCCATGTATGGTTAATACAGGGTCCTCCCGGTTCCCGCAGGCAATGGGTTAACCTGTCCCCTACTAGCTTTTGCAAACCCCATAGAGTTAATACAGGGTCCTCCAGGTAGGCTATGGGTTAAGTACATTTTAGCTTTCCCGCAATGACGTGTCCACAGTCGGTGAATTAGCAAAATATCGTAGGTCATACTCATAATCAATTCATTTTTTCAAAGTTTTCGTCTTCATTTCTATCAGCACGCAATCAATAACTAAACGCAATGTGTGGTTCGCCCGAGAAACCATTACCTTAAAATGTCATTTACGCTCGTAAAAAGGAAATAGAAACTTCACCAACTAGCTTCTGGTGAACCGAAGCAAATATATATGAATTATGAATTATATTTAATAATATTTCATAAATTGTGCCAATGAATACATTTCGATCAGCAGTGGCGCAAATGACCTTGCGAGAGTAGAAATTAGATTAACGCTGCACCCCGTTTTGATTAAGTTTTCCTTCTTCTTTGAAGTGGCAAAGTCACTTCCTCGGCCAACAGCGTACTAATATGATTGGTAAATCAGGTTTGTAGGACACATTTATTGCAGTTTGTTTGTAAATATACACACTGTGCTACATTCGTTTAGGTCCAGTGATGCAGCTAAAGGGGGAGGGTGCAGGGGAATAGGGGACACCCATCATCTTTTTGTTGGGTCCAGTGATGCAGCTAAAGGGGGGGGGGGGGGGGGCAAGGAATAGGGGGCACCCATGAGCTTTTTGTTAGGTCCAGTGATGCAGCTAAAGGGGAGGGGGGCAAGGGAATAGGGGGCACCCATCATCTTTTTGTTGGGTCCAGTGATGCAGCTAAAGGGGGGGGGGCAAGGAATAGGGGGCACCCATGAGCTTTTTGTTAGGTCCAGTGATGCAGCTAAAAGGGGAGGGGGGCAAGGGAATAGGGGGCACCCATCATCTTTTTGTTGGGTCCAGTGATGCAGCTAAAGAGGGAAGGAGTATGGGGCACCCATGGGCTTTTTGTTAGGTCCAGTGATGCAGCTAAAGGGGGAGGGGGGCAGGGGAATAGGGGGCACCGTCCTCTAATTCCATTAAGTAATAATCTGATTTTCCAAATTTAATATGCCTTCCTTGGAAGAGGCGAAAAAGCAAAAGGAAATTATCAAAACTCCCTAACTGAAGTGAACTTATCTCTGGTGACTACATTTCTGGAAAATATCACACTTTACACAAATTGTGGGGGAGTTGCAGCCCCCCCCCCCCCCCCTCCGTCATATATGCCAGTGCCTTCCTCCAACCTCTATCTGTCCACATGATGCTTGTCAGCCTGCTTGTCAGGGACTGTAAACAGATGTACATTATGACACCCGATACAAGAATCACCGTTGCTATTATGAATTATTATACATACTCATGCTAATTGAAATAATAGATTTATATGATTATATCCCTGGTTTTATAAATATTTACAGTTAAGTTCCTTTTTTTTACTAAGCATTGTCGAACTTTTTCTCTTTCTTATACTTTATTTCTCAGGTATTGTAGCAAAAATGTACAGTTTCTTCCTTTGTTTGGTGCAATACTTGGATGAATAATGCTGTAGTTATTGTTTTTATTGCTCCGGAATTGTAGAAACAAATTAACATAGGGTTTCTTTCAAAACATTTCAAGAGCCCCTTTTCAGTTGGTATTTATTGGGTAGTAAAATTCATAGAAAATTGATTGTCTAATTAGTAAGATCTGTTTTATGCCTGCGATTTTTTTCCATTTTATTCATAGATCAATCTTCAAAACACAGGTGCAGGACATACCTATAGATGTGTAAAACCTAACCCCTTGCCCACAATATATGTAATATCCCATATATAGTCAATATGTGCTACACCCATTCCCATATATTGATAAATCTTTAGTAGTGTTTAGGCATGTGTTTGAGGTATACCATGCATTTTCTATAGACCCTAGTACTCTTTAGTTTTCGGGTTTAGGAATGTTTAGTGGGTATATAACATGCATGTTCTTTAGACCCTAGTACATAGAGCACACCAATACCAATACCGAATGGGTTAAGACTGAATTAAAGACTACAGTGAAAGAATGTCAAAAGTTGTCCAGTCATACCTGTTTAAAGTTACTGCCCAAGGGAATCAACATAAATTGTCCACTGTATAAAGGTGAACTAGCTACAGGCAGGTTTCTTAACCAATTCAGGACTGGTCCCGAAAATCTTTGGGCTAGTGTCTATGGTGAATACATGTTAAAGCAAAATCAATCAGTCCTGAATGGGTTAACATTTGTTTATCTATGCAGAGGATCATCTTTGGTGAGATGTCTTATTTATTTATTTTTGTTTAATTCTGGCTACAAAATAGAAAGTAGAGCATGTTAGCTCTCTATTTATTTACCTATAGAGATGGTTGTCCTATACACGGTTGTATTTGTGTAGCGTGTCAAACCAATCACACGGGCCATCAGTCTTGCCTGTTTGTTCGCGCAGCTTCCTAATTAGTTCATTCCTCCAGGGAGCGCTTGTTATTTGTTTTTCCCATCCAAAAATGCTTTCAAAAGTGGAAGCAAATTAATCAAGGGGTTGACAGTTATTAAAGATAATGATACAATGCATCAACCAATCCATGTTCATTATTGGTAAAACACACATTAAAGGGTACCACCACCTTAGAAAATTAGAAAAATAATATTCTTATATATAAAAGGTAACATTTTTAGTTGTCCATTCCATCAAAGAAGTTCAGGATATATGTTTCCAGAAAAATTATATAATTGGAAAACCTATCGCTCTACTACAACATGTGTTTATAGGTCTGCGTACGAAGACTACTACCTTTTGTCTAGGACAAAAGCATCGTCCGTGATTCTATTTTCTCCTAATGTATGTGTGAATAGATTTGGCGCACTCGTAAACGTTTGGGGCGTACGGAACAATTTGGCCATAATCGTTCCATAAGCGATGGTAATTAATTGCATTGTTTATGAATTACACAACCCTTTGCAAAGTCTTGAGAATCTATTTGATATTACACATCCGTACTAAAATTATGTCTTGTTCTTTGCCTGGTGGTCCCTTTTAATGATAATAATAAAATAAGTAATCCAGCATTTATATTGCGCCATCAATCAAAGAATTCTGTTCCAAGGTGGATAATACTATATGTGACCGGCTATAGCAAAACCCGGCACTTGTCTGTAATTCATGTTTTGAGGAAATGGGCAATTTAAGTTCACATAATGTGTGTTAAAGACTTATGATTGTGGAATTGAAACAATCATATCTTCGCCAATTATAGACCAATTAGCTTTAGAACAAAGCATCAAATGAAAGCTTGTGATGATGCCTTTGTAATGGTATGAAAATCTACATTTTGATTTTTCTGACAAGTGACAGGTTTTGCCGGTCACATATATTGTAATTTACCATGGCTTCAGCCCAGCTGCCTTGCAGGCGCATCAAGCATTTCAAGGAATACATTCCTGCCAGGTTCCCATCTACGACACCTGGGTTGAGAGCCACGTATGTGGAGAAAGTGCCTTGCTGAAGGACACACGTGCCACGGCTGGGAATCAAACCCAGGGCCCTCATATGAAAAGAAGAACCAAGCATTCAATTAATACATTCCTGCCAGGTACCTAATTCCGACACCTGGTTAGAGGGCAGCAAATGTGGATAAAGTGCCTTGCTAGAGGGCGCACCTGCCATGGTTGGGAATCAAACTTAGGACCCTCATATTAAAACAAGAACCAAGCATTTCAATGTACACATTCCTGCCAGGTACCTAATTCCGACACCTGGTTAGAGGGCAGCAAATGTGGATAAAGTGCCTTGCTAGATGGCGCACCTGCCATGGTTGGGGATCAAACTAAGGACCCTCGTATTAAAAGAAGAACCTAGCATTTCAAGGAATAAATAACTGCCAGGTTCCCATTTACTACACCTGGGTTGAGAGCAGCAAATGTGGAGAAAGTGCCTTGCTGAAGGACACATGTGCCACGGTTGGGAATCTAACCCACACCCCTTGTATTGACAGACGAAGGCCCCAACCAAGTATTTCAATGAATACTGACATTTCTGCTAGATACCCATTTACTAAACCTTCGGGCTGGAACTCACAAAGGAGGTTTGTGTAAACCATAGTTTAAACCATGGTCTACATCTATGGATCGCCAATTGTAAACTGCATATGGAGAAAGAATGTACACTCCGTACTTGTTGACAATCTTGATGCTGCAGTTTTAATTAAAGCACCAAATGAATGTCTGTCTTCTCAGATGGTGGAATTTGCTGGTTAGCAAGCACTAACAGTCATATCATTAGAAATTAGCAAATTTGTTCCACTTGTCTACAAGCAGCACTTAATTCAAAGGGGTAATGTAAACCTCCTTTGTGTATTCCAGCCTTGAGGTTTGAGAGCAGCAAATGGGGGTAAATTGCCTTGCTGAAGGACACATTTGCCACGTTTTGGAAACCATAAACATTTCTAAAATGTCACAGTGATTTCATTAATTTCATTAAGCTATTATACTGAAATAGGAAGTAAGCATATATCATGTGGCTGAACATTCAGTTATTTAGTGTGAACGCCAACATTCATTATTGCACAAACATAAAGACTCTTTTGTTTGAAGAAGATGAACATTTTCAAATCGAGTTTGCCTACTTGATGAAAGAATTACACACAAACATGTTATTCATCACATGACATTGCACATTTTGTATTACAGTGAATACAGTCTACTTCAATGGTATTTTATCAGCAGATATCTATTGCAAACATGTGGTTATCATTTTACAGCAGACATTGCAAAGATTGTAGATCTAAATAGCTTTTCCAATCCGTCTCGAAGAAAAATGTACGTGCTAGTTACATTCTTTACACATAACGTGCAAGTTACACCTACATCGCTGTCTGCGAATAATTTCTCATACAAATTTGCTTGCGTCATCAGCAGCATCTACCGCCCATTGTTGTGTAATTTTCTGCTCGGTTCCTATGGTAATGAACAAAATCTTTTGAGTCACAATTTTATATATATATATGCATAGAAAAAAAGGAAATGAATATTTGCCAATCGAACAGCCATCAAAATAAGTTTGATTTTAAGTGTGAATATACACACACAAAAAGTTATAATTCAAATGAATATTCCACCTTGAGGTTTACAATATACAAGTACAGGTGCTATATAAATCGAACCTATTATTATCATTATTATTAATAATTGCTTTTTAACCTCCTTGAGGCAGAAATTATTGCTTAGATAACCCTTTTTCATTTCGTACCATGCCGTTAATAAATCATCATGCAAGGCCATTTTGTTATAGGGTCCAACCTGTCTTAGTGGCCACCTGTCTATAGCCACCGACCTGCCTATAGTGGCCACCAAAATTGGTCCCTTGCAGTAAAAATAGAGGTCACCTGTCTACAGCACTGGCAACTTTTCTTGTTTCCCTTGAGTGGTCACTATACACAGGTTTGACTGTATATTTAGTGGTATGTAGCTGTGTATATGTAAATGAAGAATTTGACATCTACTATACTAAAGTAGCCGATCATGTATGTCTGTCTGTCTGTCTGTCTGTCTGTCCATCTATGCATTTCGTAGTGCATTGAGGCACCAACATCAAACTTTGGGTAGTGATTGGTGATGACCCATAGAGGTTTGTGGTCTGGGTCAGGTCGGGGTCAGTTTGACCAGTGGTCAGTTATGAATCGGCCAATATTCCACGTTCATTTGCCATGCAGTCGCGTGGAGCGCTGATCATCACACATGCTTGCGACGGAAGTACCGTGAAAAGTGTGTTGCTGAAATGACCTTTCATTATGTAGTCTTTGTTCAGCCTGGAATCGATACGTTGTAAATTACTTACGCACATTATCGTATGCCTGTCAAATCGGAAATAACACGTGTGCCGCTGTGTGCGCCTGAATTAAGACTATCGTAATTTGCTTGCGAATTGTTGTTTTTCAAACTTTTAAATAATATGGATTTAAAAATTGTAATGACTGATTTTCGAATAGAATTAAAACAAATCTGATGAAATATATGTATTTCTATCAAGAAACGGACGGTACATTCCAAAAGCGAAAGCGACCGTCGGGCGGGGAATTTGCATAGACTATATACAGGGTAGCGGAATATTGTAGGTCCGGCATCTGTGCATTGTCAACGCACAATCTACTACATTGTACACACATTCGTGTGATTGTACATGTCCGTATATGCATGACTGAATTTGATCGGTGATTTTTGTTCACATTTTCAACACGATATTCGCAAAATTGGCAAAACAGGGTATACGGCTACCAAAATAGGTTTCTCTCTGTCACTGGTTTAATTTTCTGAATACAGGCTAATTGTAAATGTTTGCTCGAAGTGCATACTTTGTTGTACTGAAGTATAAAAAATGTGTGCTTTTTGTAAATAACGTGTAAACAAGAAGAGCAAGGAATTAGGGTTATTGATCTACTTGACAACGATTTAATTAATACTGTTTATTGTTTGACATGTGATCGCTGGCAGCATACCTAGGGTTTTTACAAGGGGGGGGGGGGGGGTAGGGGGGGTTATTGCGTCAACCAAAATTTTCGACGGGCTGGGTGTTGGCCAAGTATTTCGAGGGGGGTGTCGGTCAAGTAACTCGAGGGGGTGTCGGTCAAGTATTTCGAGGGGGGTGTCGGTGAAGAATTTTCGAGGGTGGTGTCGGTCAAATATTTCGTGGGGGGGGGGCGGTGAAGAATTTTCGAAGGGGGGAGGGATGTTGGTGAAGAATCTCGATGGGGGGTGGGGGATTTTTCGAGGGGGGTGTCAGTGAAGATTTTTTCGAGAGGGGGTACCAGTGAAGATTCTTTCGGTGTCGCTGAAGAATTTGTGAGGGGAGTGGGTGTCCGTGAATATTTTTTGAGGGGGGGGGGGGGGGGGTGGTTATTTCCTCAACCAACATTTTTGAGGGGTCAGGTGTCGGTCAAGTATTTCGAGTGGGGAGGGGGGGGGGGCTGTCGGTGAAGAATTTTCGAGGGAGAGTGTCGGTGAAGAATTTGTAAGGGGGGTGGGTGTCCTCACCCCCCCCCCCCCCAACCCGGGTACCCATATGCCTTTGAATATGAGATTGAATCACCACCGGGGGGGGGGGGGGGGTGTCGGTGAAGAATCTTGAAAGGGGGGGTGTCTGTGAAGATTTTTCGAGGGGGGGGGTTGTCGGTGAAGAATTTTCTAGGGGGGTGTCAGTAAAGATTTTATTGAGAGGGAGTAACAGTGAAGATTCTTTCGAAGGGGGGTGGTGGGGGTGTAGGAGAAGATTTTTCGAGGGGGGGGGTTGTCGGTGAATATTTTTCGACGCGAGGGGGGTGTCGATGAAGATTTTCTCGAGAGGGGGTACTGGTGAAGATTCTTTCAAAAGGGGGCGGGGGTGTCGGTGAAGAATTTGTGAGGGGGGTTCATGGTGTCCGTGAATATGTTTTTGAGGGGGGGGGGAAACCCCAAAACAGCCCTTTTTCATCAAAGTGAAATTTGAACCCCCCCCCCCCCCCCCCCCCCCCCGTGTACGCATATGCCTGTGAATATGAGATTGTATTTTTAATTATACACTTATTAAATCATATCATAACCATTCAAACAGAGATTCCATTAATTGACCAAATGTTTTTTACAGGATAGATACAAAAAATAACGAAATACAAATATACAACATACAACATTATCTTACTCAAAGATCTGGTGACGGGTAATTTGCTAGTTTATGTCAAATATGAATAGCAGCCAGCAGTAGAGAACACTTTTTTAAATTTGATTCTTGTTTAATACACCATGCAACATTTATACATTTGTGCCAATTGGCATGTTTGGCATGCCAGTGAATGTAGAGATTGACACTCATAGCACAGAGTTGATTAAACAGGTTTAGCTTATTACCCATACGAACTCAGTGGACTGTTTTTCATACTAACTAAATAAGAGTAATATTATGTAGGATAACATGTCAGAATTATTGTTCTCTTTAAACCAGAGTAGTTTCACATCAGAAGTAGATATGCCTTTCCAGTTTGTTTGATATCAGTGGCATTGCCTAGAGTGACCACCAAGCGCGATACCCTACAGATGATTACAATGTTATAGAAGATGTCTACATAGGTCACCTGACTACAGTGGCCACTAGTGGGTGATGTCTATGTATAACTAACTTCACATCAGAAGTAGATTTGTCTTTCTAGTTATTTTGATATCAGTGGCATTGCCTATCGTGACGGACGTGACCAAGTGATCTCCAGCATAGAGAAACTATGTTTTGGAACCTGTGTATAGATGTTACCTGTCTACAGTGGCCACTATTGGGTGGTGTCTATGTATAACTAACTTCAAATCAGAAGTAGATTTGTCTTTCTAGTTATTTTGATATCAGTGGCATTGCCTTGAGTGGCCACCAAGAGTAATACCCTACAGAGAAATACAATGTTATATAAGATGATGACGTCATACTTAAGCCGAAATTGAGCATTCCTATTGGTTGATTACTGATGCTTAATCCGGTATAGTAAATGGTAAAGTTATAGTGCATATGTTTATAGAATAACAATGTTATGGAATGTGTCTATAGCAGTTTATGCTACAAAGAAACTAATGGCTCACCATAACAGTTAGGTCCAAATTAGAGTCAAGTATAACTTAGAATCTTTGTGAAACACCCCCTCTCCAGGATGTCTGTGACCAGGTCCTGAACAGGTTAAGAACAAGGGTAGAGATATCGATGCTGTGTTCCACTGTCAGAACTAATTGCCTACCTGCGTTTTGCATTTATTGCTAAAGAAACTAACGGCTCTCCATAATTGTTAGGTCCAACTTATAGTTAATTTTCACTTAGACTCTCTTTGAACCCCCCCCCCCCCCTCCCCAGGATTCCTGTGACCAGGGGGGTGTTTCACAAAGATTCCAATTTGAACTTAACTCTAAGTTGGACTTTAAAAATATGGAAAGCCGTTTGTGGCCTTTGAATAAAATAAAGTCAAAAGCAAAACTGTGAGTATTTCAGACTCTTCATCAATTTCACATCAAGATAAAGAAATCCCCTTTGATAATAGAAAATTTCAATGGTTTGAATAAACATTTTATACCTTTTAAAAGAAATTTTACAGAATTGTTTCAAAGAAACGTAACGGCTTTCCATAATGTTTAAGTCCAACTTAGAGTTAACTTAGAATCTTTGAGAAACACCCCCAGGTCCTTAATACGTTAGGAACAAGGGTAGAGATATCGATGCTGTATTCCGCTGTCAGAACTAATTGCCTACCTGCGTTTCCGATTTATCGCTGCTACGGGCCTAATAGTATCTAATGGGAAAATGTCAATTCGCCGCACCCCATTAGTGCATGCGATTTATTGCTTAATGGGGAAGCATGGGTAACGAGAAGGGCGTAGATTACAGAAATTCATTACGATCAGCCAGTGGCATAGGTACAGGGGGCGGGGGGGGGGGGGGAGGAGCATAGTAGACCACACTACGCCACTGCAACCGGCAGGTAGTGGTTAAGCATGGCCTCAGCGTAAAGGGGTTTTGGAGGTGTACGGGAGGAATACAGCTAGGAAAGGGAAGGAAGCACAGGTTTCTTTTGTAGGGTAGGGCAGCTTGTCCAACAATGAAGGGAACAAATATTGTATGTATTACAGTTTTGATTTCCCTCTGTTTTAACCCCCCTGATTAATAGGTTGGAGCAAAGAAAAGTTCTGGCCTGATTGGGGGGGGGGGGGGGGGGGTTCATGGGGAGGTGGAGCACAAGTTGCCTTTATATACCAGCCTGCAGTGAAGGACCTTTTTTTCTCTGGTGTTTTTAATCTGAGTGCTGTCATGCATGGGATCGCTCCACCATGGTTTCACATTTTGAACCAGGTTAGTCTTTGCACACTACACTAACACTGAGCCAGTGTGTATTAAAACACCAGGTCCAAGGCGTTCACAAGACGGCACCCAATGTCTGATTCACGAATCAAAACAAACTTTTAAAGGGATCAAGTCATTGTCCGAATCCTCAAAACCCAGTTGGAATTCTAGCGGCTCCCTCATACCTTGTTGTATTCGTATTAACAATAGATAGCATAGGACAGGTTTCGGTTTTTTGAATTTTCTTATGTTAAAAAGATATTTACAATTGAAGATCTTTCTTAAGACCAATTACCATGAATTATTTAATCTCCTCCCATGCATCTCCGATTAATAGAAGTGCCCATAAGATTCAGTATACACTTGTACATAATGTTTATTTATGCAGTTAGGAACAAATTGATAGATCTGTATCAGTGAGTTTTGTGACTCCTGTCAACCATGCCGCACTCGGAGAGTTGCTAACGGAAGGCTTTTCACAATCTTGGACTCATTTGAAGAAAAAAAACTTGAAGCATTCCATGGGCAATCCATCCCATGAGTGGGACATGAATTAATAAATAAAAAGACAACATTTTTGGTGGCTAAAAACAAATATTTGATATTTGATTGAGTGGGGAGGGTCAGCAAATGACGCAACACGCGGTACCCCGGGGTACCACGTTGTGTAGCGACATCTTGTGTCCACTTAAAGCACAACCGTATTGCGTTGTGCATGCAGTGCAGCGCGCGCTTGTATGCACGCTATACCCCAGTACAGCCCTAAAAAATAAATAAATAATTAAACAAAATGGCGGATATTCGTTTGGTACCCCAGGGTACCGTTTATGTCATCAAATAGAGGAAAGTAGGAATGTAGGAGGGGGCAAACTGCCCCCCCCCCCTCCTTTCCCCTTGATTGTACTCTTGTCCCTAGGCTAGGAGCTAATTGAAAAGCATCTGTCCCGTGACTGTGAATTTCGATCCTGACTCGCCGTTTTTAATACTGAATTTATACAGGAAGTAATCATTCTGAAAGATCGTGCATTTAGCGCCTCGTCACCTAATGTATTCATGGTCACTCCTATGGAGATGGACCAGGCCTATTTAGCCCCGAGGGTTCATGTATTCATGGTCACTCCTATGGACTAGGCCCTATGTAAAATACATATGAGCTTTTTAAGTGTCAACACTCATCACACACTGTGACCACACTGTGCATACACTGAACACACTGTGAGCACACTGTGAACACACTGTCAACACACTGTCAATGTACTGTCAACATACACACTGTCAACACACTATCAACACATTGTGAACCCATTGGGATCATACTGTGTACATACTGTGATCACAATTTGAGCACACTGTAAACCCACTGTGATATACCCAATGTTCAGTGTAAAATAGTTTGCCTACAGCTGTATCACAGTGTGTTTACCGTGTGCTCACAGTGTAATGAGTGTCCACACTATTAAAACGCTTCAAATCAACATGGTCTGCACAGTGTGTTAACACTGGGAACACACTGTGAACACAATGTGAACACACCCTGATCGCACTGAACAAACTATGAACACACTGTGATCACATTGTGAACACTCTGTGAACACACTGTAAACACACTTTTAACACACTGTAATTACACTGTTAACACACTATAACACAGTAAGTTCACAGGGTGCTCACAATGTGATGAGTGTCCACACTATTACAACACTTCAAGTTAACAGTCTACACAGTGTGTTCACACTGTGCACACTGTGTTCACACTATGGCACACTGTGTTCTTTCCAGTAGTGATGGAATACAGATATTTGTCTGACTGCAATGCAAAAAAAATAAAAATTTCCCAGGGCTCTCATTACAAAATGGTGAGATAACTAATGAAATCTGAGGTTACCATGGGAAATTAGATTTTTATAAATAAATGTCCATTGAAAATTGCAGGCCTGTACTAATGTTTCTCATTTATTAATTTGTTTCATTTTGCTGTAAACACACTGCAAACACACTTGGAACACACTGTGAACACACTGTGAACACACTGCAACCACACTGGGAACACTGTGAACACACTGTGAGAACACTAATCACAATTCAAACACATTATGAACACACTGTGAACACACTGTGAGAACACACTGTAATCACAATTCATACACCATGGACTCTGTGAACACATTGTGAACACACTGGGAACACACTGTGAACACACTGCAAATACACTGTGAACACACTGTGATATACCCAGTGTTCACAGTGCTCTGTTTGCAATTTTGCAATACACTCTGTAAATATGTGTGAAAAGAAGAACATATCTGGAAACGGAATGTTCTGATCTTTAATTTTCATCAGTATACTAACAAGCACAACATATATATGCATTCCATGTGTGGCTTCCATATGCCCAAGCCCACCAGCTCTTGTTAACTTTTTCCCTGCTAGATTTTGCAATCCCAATAGAGTTGGTGCAGGGACAACCAGGTTCCCATTGTTTGATTTAAAAGAGTTTTTTTTGTCAGTGATTTCCAATTTTGAATTCTGGAGATGATTGATTGTGCACATCATTCATGAATTCCACAATGCCGCCACCCCCCCCCCCCCCCCCCTTGATGGAAAAAGCTACTTGTTGTGTTTTTGAGTTCCAATCTTGAATGTTCACGGCAGTGCTACAGAGCTCTCTCTAGTGACATGTGACTGAACATGCGCATCGCATCATGCGTGGTTTTTATAAAGCTGCAGTTGAGTCCACAAAAAGTGACAAGCAAACAATCAAGTTGTTGTCAAATTATACTAGTTGTGTTTATTTCAAGTGGATTCCAATGATGAATTTTCAGCACACTTCATTGCATGCGTGGCTCAGTTTTTTTAATTGCTAAAAGTGTTCCCCTCAACGTAAATCACCACACATACACAATCAAACAAACACAAACTAGCAAATAAAAAAAACAAGTTGGTGGTGTGTAAGTACCCTTTTTAACATCAACATAATTATTGCAGATGTGTGTGCGCGTATGAATTGCGGATTTATACAAAGATTTCTCATAATGCTCCCCCTGACCAATCACCACACACACCCATGCACAATCAAACAAACAAACAACAAATGTTGGTGAGTTTAAACATCTAAACTTTTCTTGATGATGCTGGAAAGAAAGCTTATTAGTTTGCCTGTGATTTCCAACCGAAATATAGCTGGGTGAGAGTGAGAAGGGTGTTAAGCCGATTTTCTGATAAATCAAGTTTATGTATCATAATGTCGTTTGAACTTGAAGCCTTCGCAATGTTGATGCCCAGATTACAGAAAATATATTTGTTTATAATTTAAGACAAATTCATAAAAGATGAAAGAGAGCTAAATTGGATTTTAACAAGGCTCCCAAACATATAAACATGATTATCTCCAGTACAAAGTACAAAAAGTGCCTTAGTCCCCTTCTTGTAATCAACCAATGATATATACTGTACATAGTGCTGATCAGACGATCCCTAGAGATCACACTACTGTGCATACACGGCATGCATGGCTTGCTCTGATTGCTTACTCCATCTCAGCTCAATCTCTTGGGGAAAGTGCTCATGGCTTGACAACTCGGCAAATTGGGCGCAAATATATACAAATGTTCAATGCTGATTGGTCTACACAACTAGGCACGCTTCATTCGCTCAGAGCATAACCACTTGTGCATCATTACAGACACATGCATCCCTGGAGCCATTGCACACGAAATGTAACAACTCGTCTTATCGAGTGGAAGTCTGCAAATGTTCGATGCTGATTGGTCTAAAACACCAGGGGTGCTTCGACTTCAACAAATTCAACACATTGAGTGCAAGTATACAAATGTTTGAAGCTGGTTTGTCTACAAAACTTTTGTAGGTATCCTCCATTGTATTATAAGGTATAACCATGAGTCCAACATTTCAAATGTATATCTTGGGTCAATTGCACAAAACTGGAAATTTGAACAAATTGATCACAAATCTACATATGTTACATGCTGATTGGTCTAAAAGACTTGCGTCTTCGAGTCTTTCACAGAAAACTCAACATTGTAACATAGTTGGTGCAATTCTACAAACACTTTAGGCCGATTGCTGTAAAAAAAAAATATGCATGCTTAATCATACTTCAGTGCTGTATTATGCTGCATTTGATGGAGCTTAACAATTTGTGCAACATTATAATATCATTATACAAACTTGTCCTGGGCCTATTGCACAAAACTTCAAATGGCAACATATTGAGCATATTGCTGCAGATATATTCATAAACTAAATATGATGTATTATACTTGTACTTCATTGCTTTATTAATGTTCATTCTATCATGCATAGCCAGTATGTGTAACGTTCTAAAATATAGACTTGTCTTGGACCTTTTGCACAAAACACAAAACTGCAACAAATACAACGCAGAGCTACAAATATATGTTGCTGATTGGTCTAATAACCTAGGTATGCTTCATTCAATCAAGCAGGACATTTTTGTGGAATAGGACCCTGCCATGCAGACTCCTTAGTCTCTGGCATGAGATTGATTATGTTCTGTCGGTCGTGGGCGTACGGGGAGTTTCAATCATCAAGAGACATATGCAGGACGTAGACATTTTGTTGTTGTTTCCTTCGTCCTTTCCATCAGTAGTCTAAAAAAAAAGTAGTAGAAAAATGAAATGAAACATGGAGAGGGAGAAGAGAAGAGATGCAGAGACAGCAGTGGTTAACATTTGAAAAAACAATGCAAAACATAAGATGACATTTTGTTAAAAAGCAAAGAAATACAGAGAAAAACAATTTATTTTAAAAAAAATTACATAACGTATGCCACCCCCCCCCCCCTCCCCCCCGATCAGTCCGACCATGCTATGCCACTGAGAGACAGTGAAATAAGAAAATGGAAAATAAGTGGTAAGTAAAGAAGAGATGATGTGTTCATTGTATATGTGTGTGGTAGGAGGTATCAACGAACACAACTAGGAAGTGAGAAGAGAGACAAACATGCAAAGAAATTTGAATGAGAGTGGGAAAGAAAGAGAGAGAGATGGAGAAGGGGGAGGGATACATAAATAAATAAATAGAAGTAAAAAATGAAAATAAGTGATGAGGTTTTATGTATTATATTAAACATTTAAAGTGTTCATTGTATGTGTGTGGGAGGAGGGATCAAAGAACAACATTAGGAAGAGAGAAGAGAGACAAACATGCAAAGAAATTTGAATGAGAGCGAGAGAGAAAGAGATGGAGAAGGGGGAGGGATACATAAATAAATAAATAAATAAATAAATAAATAAATAGATGTAGTAAACCACCTGACCACAGGAACCTGATGGGATGCGTACAACGTCTTCAGGGATTTCAGAATCTCGAAGGGAACTGGTTAATGGTAGGAGGGAGGGGGGGGGGGACAGGGGTGAGGATAATGAAAGAGAAGAGAGAGTTAAATAGAGAGATTGGGGTGAGTGAAAGAGAGACAAGGACAGCAAGAGAGGAAAGGTAAGAGAGAAGCAGGAGAAGAGGAGAGAAAGAGACAGAGAGGAAAGTAGAGAAAGGAGGGAAAAGAGAGAGGGAGAGAGAAAGCAAATGAAGTTATAGTGCTAAAGAAAATATCCATGTTTCCCTGCAATTTATAAGATCGATGTTGATTCAATTTTATGGGATGTTTAATGCAAATAACCTTGGTATAGGCCTGAGGATGTTTAATACGTTTCACTGCCCTCCCACATGTAGATGCACGCAAGTATTTGCAAGCTTTATTACCCGAGTTTGTATCTTCCACTTCATTCTTTCCTTCTTTCCATTTTGTTTTCTTAATGTATATTCCCTTCTTTCTTCCAATCTTTCTGTTTATCATGTATTTCTTAGTTGTTTTTTTCTTCATGGATTTCTTCCTTCTTTCCTTCTTTCTTCTCTTTTCTTCATGTATTTTTACCTTTTTCCCTTTATCTTTCCTTCCATCTTTCTCTCTCTTCTTTCTTTCTTTCTCTCTTTTTTTTCTTTTTTTTTCTGAAATCTGCAATGTACAATTTTATGATGTAAAGAAAATTATTTGCCCTTTTTACAATAATGTAACTTGGACAAAGCTTTCACATAATTATATTAGGGCAAATCATTTTTTTTACATCATAACGTTGTACAGTGCAGATTTAACATGGTACATCTCTAATAAAACAGCTCTAAATGAAATAAAGACAGGGTTCTCTTTCGTTCAAATGCTGTGATTTTGGCATTTTGCTCTTTGTACACAGTCAGTATAAGACTTGCAAGTCGCCCGTAGTAACGCAGGCACCCGTCAGCAAATATTTGCCAAAGCTATCACATTCTTTCCTATTTGATTTATACCCTCCCCATCACCCTATACCCTTCACAGTTTATTACACGTGGGACTAAGAGGGGATTTATGGCTAATTCGTTCATGCCTCATACTACTGTACTGTATGTGGAGTTTGTATAAACTGTGTAATACACTGTACATACATGTATGCATTTTTGTCTTCTTGTTACATAATTCAAGGGTCAAGGGATAAATGTATTGCCTACGTACCAGATAAACAGATTATATGATTATGACTGTTCATAATTCAGAGTTTGTGTGCGAATTTGTGCGGGTGCGTGTGTGTGGGTGTGCATGTGCGTGTGTGTGGGTGTGCGTGTGTGTGGGTGTGCATGTGCGTGTGCGTATTTGCGTATGTGACTATGTGCATGTATTTTTCTAGTTACATGTTCCTGTGGTCTGTTGAGAAAGAAAATGGTGCGAAGTTGATTTGTGTAACTCAGAGATAACCTAGATAATACATTATCATTGGATGAACACACAGATGCATGTACATGTATGTTAACATCTAACAAAGATAACAAATTATAATTGTGGATTTGATATAAAGCTCTCGGAGCTTTGCTGGCATTCCGTATTTCCGTATTATATGTTAACATGTACTTCAATTTCATATTTCATGACTCAAATCTATTTTTCTATGTTTATGTTATTTTATTTGTATGATCATATTATGTACAGTATATGAACTAGTATTTTGTATTTTATGATTCAAAGTTTTGAAATAAAATTTAATTGAAATGAAATAAAATATCAACTGCATCTTCATGAAGTAGAACTATTAATGAATATATAATTGTGACAGGATATATAGCAAAGCCCTGCACTTATCATTAATTCATGTTTTAAAGAAATGGGCATTATAAGACAGTTCACATAATGTATGTGAAAGACTTATGATAGCGTAATTGAAATAATCATATCTTTGCCAAATAATGTCCAATTCTTGGTCTGGTTTGCTGTGTATCCTAAAGGTGATATTTTATATATGAGGCGCTATATAAATCAACCCTATTATTATTATTTATGTATGCCCCCAGCCCTACACCACTGATATTACCTGAATCTAAGGACTAAACTTTAAGTGTTCCCATGGTTTGACACAGATAAGTACGATGTGACATAAACAACCTCTAATTTAATATTCTTGTCAAGCGTTGGCGGCACATTAGGGAGCGTCTCAATCACGTCATACGTTATGTCACGTCCAGCCATACAATTGACTGCGTGAGTGCAATGTTGATGCCTGTCGCATTCTCGAACTAAAAATTTCAATGAAAGGGGGAAAATCACGATAGTGGGTGAAAAAATGTTGATTGTGGTCATGAAAGTTGGGAGGAGGGAGGGTGAGGGGGGGGGGGGGGGGTGGGCAGGGAATGGAATCTCAGGAGTGATTTGCCATATCACTGTTTCACATGCACTTTCTTTTCTTTCATTGCACTGAAAATCGTCTACTTGTAAAAAAAGGGGGTCATTCATTCAACAATTTAATATTTAACATGGAATAGCTTTCAGTTTTCCACATTTCTCTTTGTCATAAAGTTAGGTGTAACCAATGTTTGTATAAAGTCAGTGCAATGAGTTAGCACATAACACTTTGCATTTTTGCTCATTTATTGGTCACATGACACTCATTTGCCCTATAGTTTTATCCTATCTCTCAGTGGACATATCGGATTACAGAAATACCATGATTTTATCAATCCTTTGTCCGTTTTGGCCCAGGTCAACAAAGTTACTAGATCCCTTTAATGCACTCCTGATTTGTTTAGTTTTTTCCATATCTTATACTCACATGCACATATGTATAAGGAGACATTGCAATTATTGCCAAGACAAGCAAAACTGGACCATTACAGAACTGGTTTGTGAAATACTGCCATCTGTAGTTGAGTTCATTATAACCTGCACGCCTTCTCCCTCCCATATGGCAGTGTTGGAACGCGTGATTTTATTTTCATTTATACACAAAAGGGTTGGGGCCGTATGTGCAGGCTAGATGAGAACACATGAGAATGTTAATTTTCACACATTTTCCTATTTTCTTATATTACATTTTTTCCTATTCCACTGAGAGTGTAGCCTTTGTAAGAAATGGCTTGCATAACATTTCTTACAATACAAATTGGGATATCATTAAACTCTAGAGCTTATATATAAGTTTATTACTTTGATTTTACATTTTTGAATGAATGTTTGTGTTATTTTAATGTTTAAGTACAGTTTGTGCATTTTCATGTTTAAAAATACATACATATATGTGCAATAACATACAGATAGATGTACACATATGCTAGTTGGCTGTTTGAAATACAGTGTATAGAGGTAGACCACCTTATCTCACATGCATTATGTGTTTGTAGGTTAAAAAAAAAAAAAAAACCCTCAGCCAGAATCCCGAGGCTTCGTGCCAAAGCATGTCAAAGTGGAATCCATCACTCACGCATTGCATCCCTGTAACACTCGCGTTACACTCTCGATGAGCGTGATTTACAGCGAGAAAACAGTTGAAACCCGTGACAGAAAATACCTCTTCTATATCCAGCGAGATTTACAGCAAACTAACCTAATGATCAAAACCCGAGACAGCGACCAACTCGTGTTACGCGGTCGTCTCGTGTAACTTTCGGGGGAATCGAACACTTAAAGCATGGAGTACGTATAAAGTCTCACTTCTCTTGTGCGAGGTTCACAGCGAGCTTATTAACTCCTAGCCAAAATATAAAAAATACACACATGTGACATGCTTTCTAAGCGTGATTTACGCTGGCCCAGTCACATATCACCGGATAGCGTAAACCGAAGCCTGACAAATAGAACGTTTTCAAAATCAAATTATTCGGTCGTCTCCATTGCTTCATGCACAAAACATTCCGCAGGATAGAACAAGGTACATCGCCTGACAAGGAATGGACAAGAAATGCATACGAACAGAGACGAATGGATTGCAAATGTTACTCTCCAGTGGGCATCCGTTTACGCTATCCGGTGATTTGTGACCGGACCTTAAAGGTGTAGCTAGGATTTGTCCTTGTGTTGCGAGATTTCAAACAAACTAAACAAATACTCAGAAACCAAAGGTGGAAATAAAATCATGCAATGACGGCAAAGGGGGGGGGGGGGGGGGGGGGGTGGGGCGTTGCCTCTTCCAGACAGATTGTGTTATATGTCTCTTGTATGCCACTTTTTAAAAGTTAAAGTCCTTCCCATGCCAATTTGGCATATAAGGCGGCGCCCATCTCCGATTCATTAGCCCTAGGCTAATATGTATGTAGTGAAAGTTACAGAAGGGGGCCAGTCCTCTGGTAACTCTGCATGTTTAACTTTCCCTTCTCCATTCTTTAAATGCAGAGTGCTTGGCTATAGAGGGTAGAAGGTACCATTTTTAGAGTCTTTGGTATGACCCTGGGTTTGATCCCGGGACCCCCTTGTGCATGAGGCGGACACTCTAACCACTATGCCACCATGCACGGTCCACTTCCCCCCCCCCAAAAAAAAAAAAAAAAAAACTACAAAAAAACAAAAAAACACATGGCCGCGCCCTTCTGTTTGCACCCCCCCCCCCCCCCCCTCCTCAACTTGAAATAATTTCACTGTCCTCTTGTTTCATGAGTGATAATTGTTAATCCAAGGTGGTAACAAAAACAATTCAGAAAGCTTAAAGGGATCTAGTAACTTTGTTGACATGTGCAAAAAGTGATGAATGGTTGATGCAATGTATATTGTTATCTCATATGTCCACAGGGTATTGTGTGAAAATTTCAAGTCAAATGGACATTGTATGGCCAAGTAATGAGCGAAAATGCAAAGTGATATTCAGGGGATATTCAGTAACTCACTGCACTCACTTTGTACACAGAAGAAAAACTCGCCCAGAGTTTTTCTTATCTGAATACTTCAATCATACATATCTTTGTAACGAAAGGGAAATTTGAAAAACCAAAACCTGTCCCGTGATTTTATTGTTAATACGAATACAACAAGGTATAAGGGAACCGCTAGAATTAGAATTTTATTTTGAGGATTTGGACAATGTTACTAAGTCCCTTTAATAATAGCTAAAATTGTCTTTGTATTATTTACAGCAGACTGTACTCACTTTCTTCTTTTGAAAGCAATAATTAACCCGTTCCCTTCAAGATTCTAAAATCCCCATAGACTTCGTACACAACACATTCGGTTCCCGTAGTCAAGGGGTTAAGGGAAATTTTCATTTCATGTGATTTGTAACGGATGAAAGAAATTGATTTTAGAATGATAGAAAACTGCTATAAATGTCACATCATGTAGAATGGTTTAAATTCAGAGACTAAGACACAAAACACATCTTTTTTTTCTAGGCCCAACAAAGTGCAAGCTGAAAATACTTGTGTGACATGTTCATCTATAGATTGTGATTTATTACATATGATCGAAAAAAGATGGTTGACCTAGAAATTTGGCTATAAATGTCAGGTGATGTAGAATAATTCACGATAAGATTTAAAGACTATAATACAGCACGCTCATGTTTAATGTGTTTATTTAAACATATTTTCTTTCAATCTGATTTTAAAGTTTCAATGTTTTCTAACGCAAGAGATTACATGTAACAATTATTTAGCGGCGGAGAAAAGTTGATTATTGAAAGTAAAAATAAAAGTGATTCATCAGCTTCATTTGATTTTTTCCAAAAGTGACATTTGAGACTTTGATAATTAACCAAAATTATTGTTAGATTCTTCTAGATGTAAGACAGTTTCATAGAAAAAAACTAGTGAAAAAAGTGAACATTGATGTCAGATTATATAGCCCTCGTTCACGCGATCCAAATTGCTATACTTTTTTAATACTACAATCGAAAATCATTCTGGAGTGATTTTAAATTTTGAAATATCTCCATAATTAGGGAGACATTTAACAAATCAAAACCCATTTCATTCTTCTGTTACCATAAGCCAAACAACAAGGTATAAGAAAAAAGTAATATCTCTAAGTGATTTGTTTTTATTTGACAAACTGAATGGATCACTTCATTAAGTTTATTCTTTCAATTTCAAGTTATTTTGACTTCTAACTCAACAAATTAGTAATTAATAGGCAGCAACGGAAATTTAACCATGAAAGTTGACAAAAAAAACCCATCTAATTTCCTGTCATGGAAATAGCTAGTGTTTATAATAACATATTTTTCAATCAATTTCAACATGTTTTTTTGTATTTTAATTATATTTAGCAATTAAAAAGGCAGCAATAAAAGTGACCATGAAATGAAGACATCACAAATAAATAAACATCTTGTTATTGCTTGTCTTTGAAACAATTTATTATGTGTGTTGATGATAACATATATTTTGTTAAAATTTGATTTCCGGTAGCATTTAAAAAGCAGCCAAAAAAAGTATGCCAATTAAAATATATGAAAAAAAAAAAGCATTGACTGTCATCTGGAAAACAAATAAGGTGTATTTATTATAACTTATATTTTCTTTCAATTTCAAAATGTTGTTTTCTCTTATAATCCACAAACATGCAATTAAAAGGCAGCACAGAAAATTTGACCATGAAATGTAAAAAAAAAATAGATAGATAAACATCTTATGTCTTGTCTTTGAAACGACTTATTATTATTAAGTGCGTTTATATAATAATATCATATATTTCTTTCAATTTCAAAATATTGTGGTTAACTTTCTTGATAGATCGCTGGTAGCAAATAATAAGTGGCAAAAAAGTTGACTATTAAAATAAGATGAAGAAAGCTTTGAATGTCTTATATGGGATCAAATTAAGTGCATTTATAATAACCTATATTTCCTTTCAATTTCAAAATGGTGTTTTCTCTTATAATCCACAAACAAGCGATTAAAAGGCCGCAAAGAAAATTTGACCATGAAATGTAAACAAAAAGTAGATAGATAAACATCTTATGTCTTGTCTTTGAAACAATTTATTATTATTAAGTGCGTTTATATAATAATATCATATATTTCTTTCAATTTCGAAATGTTGTGGTCATCTTTCTCCATAGATTGCTGGAAGCAATTAATAAACGGCAAACAAAAAGTTGACTATTCAAAGAAGCCTTGAATGTCAGAAATGGGAAACAAACTCAAGCGTGTTGCTAATAACATAATCATTTCTTTTTAAATTTCCAAATGCCAAGGTCACTTTCAGCGACAGATTACAGGTAGCCATTAAATAAGCAGCTCAGAATTGATGATTATGGCAAATAAACGTAATATCGGAGTATCGGACATTGACGTATGTCATTGTTGTTGTGGTAATCATTACGCGTGTTGTTGAGTGCGGGCATCTTCATATTCCTTGGGGGGGGGGGGGGGCTCAGAAGAAATTACATTTTCATTTAAAAAAGCGTTTTCGTTGTGGCGTCTGAATACATTGAACATATGTTTTGTATTTAAAAATATCCTTTGAAGTTTTCTAGTCCGTGGTGAATAGGTTAACAGTGCATTTGAGATGCATTGCAATTCGGCGGTTGAGAGAGAGAGAAGGGCGGAAAGTCCCTTTTTGTACAAAAGGAGATAATCGTGTTTTAAAGTTTGGAAGCCCTGAAGAAGGCAAATTTACTTACTTTCTTTCATGTTTTATGAATATTTTCAACATTTTGTCATAATTATTACTAGTATTTTTTTTAAATGTGGCATCACATAGACAAAACTCTGATTTACCAGATGGTATGAAAAACTAAATTTAGCCCCAAAACGTACTTAACGCCCTTATCATTCTCACCCTCCGAATTGATGTGCACGGTTTAACATTGTTTTGTATTTCTGTGTACATGCGGCTTGCGTTCCCAGGGGGGCATCGGAGGGATCATTTTCTTATCGAAAGAGGGCTGTCCAGCTCCGAAGCCTCCAGCGTCTTCTGACATTCACGCTTTTTGTTCCTCCTTGTTCTGTTGTCACGACGACGATGGAGGAGCCGTCGTCATGGCGATGGAAGATGAAGTGAAATGTGAGGACGTGACAACAAGGATGGTTGGTTCTTGGGAGAGTTGTTTGTTGTTTTCTTTCCATCAGTACGTAGGGAGGAAAGCCCCTTGGGACGGGTTTAAATGTGATGCAGCAATTAATGGATCTTATAATGATTATTAAAAGATGAGGGGGTTTTTCTTTTTTTTAAACGTTACTTTGCGGCACGTTGTTGTCTGGTGGGTGCATGTGCTACAGAGTTGTGATTTAACGTTTGCTCCAGCGATAGCGACAGTTGCTCTTAGGGTTTATAAATTTGCATTCAGGTCATGCTTTGAGTGAATGATAGCAAAATATAAGGTTTTGGTGTAGGTTTGGTTTCGGTTTCGGTTTTGGTTTCAGTTAGTTTTAGGTTGAAGACTAAGTTAAATTGTTATAGTTTGGGTAATCTCTGTTACAGATTTTTAAACTTTTATGGATATCATGCCAAGTTTTCTTTTTTGAGGGAATGTTAAGGAAAGATTAGGTATAGGTTTAGATTTAACATTTAGGACTGGCTGGGGTAAGTGTCAAAGAGAGATATCTTTGTTGCTTTTTTAAAACTCTTAACGTGCCAGGGATTTTAATGCTCTTTGTGTGCATTGTAACTCGCAAAAAATGTGAGCTTGGCACGTTAGGAGTTAAATATGTTTCATATTTGATGATTTATTGCCGATTCTTTGTTTAATGTTAACACATTTATAGCCGAGTAACTGTTACATACATTGATGGAAGTGGGAGACATTAGATTATGTAAAGATATAACCATAGAGCATTGTATCCTGTTTATAAGAAAATTCTATGCTCGCTGACATTTAATTTAGATGGGGCCACATCAATTTGCAAGGCACGTTTTTGTCAGCGACAGCATCCCTCCTCCTCAAAAAAAAAAGAAAATCTAAGAAAACAGAGAGAAACGTTCACCCATTCTAGGGTAGTACTACTTTTCTTTCAACCCAGTGTTCTTTCTATAACCCAACATTACCGAGTCATTGAAAAGGACACTGACTTGGTGGTGCGCATGCCTTAAGCCTGTTATAATAATGGCTTTAACCCACCAAGGATTTAAGGATTTTCCTACATTTTAGCGATCTATGCAATATTTAAAAATCATTAAAAATAATGAAACCAGGTAGAGTAATAAAGTAGGGCTAAAAAAAAAATAGAGAAATTGATGCTCTTTCTCATAAGACGCTTCATATATAACTTGTTATCTTCTTGCTGGAGTGTAGCACTACCGAACCACAAATATGTGGGCCATCGTCCTTAATGGGTTAATATGCCACTATAGTTAAGGAGCCAGTAGTATTCAGTGGCTTATCACAATACTTCACACGCAATTAGCTAGCACCAGCAGGGCAGCCAGGCAATTTAGTCTGGCTGAAATTTCGTGAAGGCGCAAGCTCGAAAGTGATCGATTTTGAAAGACGGCGAGGATGCTTGTATTATGGCCAACTGCATGCTGCCTGTATACGGTGAAGTGTTGTTGTTGAGTTGGCTATTGATTGCAAAAAGAAAAACAGCTCAGTGCCTTTTAGTCGATCCTTTTACTTTTTTTCCTCTGCATTTCTTTCTCTATAATGCATGTATACAGTCAAACCTTGGTATAGTGACCACCTATAGCAGGACAAGTGGCCACTGTAGACAGGTTCCATAACATTTTTTAATTCATTGACTTGGGAACCTGATGGGTCCTGTATAAAATCTAGGGGATTTTAAAATCTAGTAGGGAACAGCTAGTTAGCTCAGGCAGAGATCAATAAAAGGTTGACGCTTTGTTTTTCTCATCGCTTGCTGAATATTTGCGGAGTTAACCGAATGATTTTCACTTTACTTTCTACAACAAATGCTATGTTTAGAGGAGAATATATCTGAATTCATTGACTACGTGAACCTGGTGGGTCCTGTGTAAAATCTAGGGGATTTTAAAATCTAGTAGGGAACAGGTTAGCTCAGGCAGAGATCAATAAAAGGTTTATGCCATGTTTTTCTCATCGCTTGCTGAGTATTTTTCTGATTTCACTGAATCATGGTTTTCACTTTACTTTCTACAACACGTGCTATGTAGAGAGGAGAATATATCTTAATTCATTGACTACGGGAACCTGGTGGGTCCTGTATAATAAATCTGGGGGATTTTAAAATCTAGTAGGGAACAGGTTAGCTTGGACAGAGATCAATAAAAGGTTTATGCCATGTTTTGCTTATCGCTTGCTGTGCATGCATTTACCACGAACCAAATGGTTTTCGTTCCACAGTCTACGGCGAGGGATATAAATAGAGGAACATAATAAGCTTAATTCCAAAAGGTGCTAAATCCATTTTTTAAATTTCGAGAAAATCGCATTCGTTTATTCGACTCTGTACACAGGCCTATAGAAAATTTTAAATTGCTTTTTCCATATTTTGTTCTCGTTTCCGTATTTTGTCTTGACGTTTGGATTAAATAGTTGATACTTAGCTGCTTTTTGCACCCACCACGTTCACTCAATTTTGATTTGAAAGTGGATTTAGCGCCTTTTGGAATTAAGCTCTTCATATCTTAACTTGGCGAGACATCGATAAAAACGTTTCCATGGTTGATTCTGTGTTCTGCTTAATAGCACACACCGCTGTATGCAAAATATACAGTGTACTTGTTAAGGCCCGGTCACATATCACCGGATAGCGTAAACGGATGCCTCAGTGATGGAGAGTACAATTTTCAATCTGTTCGTCCCTGTTCGTATGCGTTTCTTGTCGATTCCTCGTCAGGCGATGTACATAATAAAATAATAATAATGGTGGCTACTTATATAAAGCACGTTCCATCTTTCGACGCTTGCAGCGCATCACTCTCATTACCCCGGTCATTGGATACATACAATCCAGCACACAAAGTGCACAATTTCCACTCCCTGGGGAGCATTCCAGCTAGGCAACCTCATAGGTGCACACAGTGCTAAGTAACTCCATTCCATCCTTCCGGGTACCATTTTACACCTGGGTCGAGAGCAGCAAATGTGGATACAGTTTCTTGCTGAAGGAAAAAAAAAAATTGTTTGTGCTAGAAGCAATGAAGACGACTATCACCACCAAATAATTTGATTTTAAAAATGTTATATTCGTTGGGCATCTGTTTAAGCTATCCGGTGATGTGTGACCGGGCCTTAAGTAATCTGAGCAGTTCTTGATAGAAGATTTTCCCAATCAAATATCGTGTTGCTACCGTGTGTAATGCTAGATGCAGACTTGTGTCGTGCATACATTCTGCAAAATAACCGACGTGTAGGCGGACATTGATTAAAAGGTTTTCACACAAACAAGTTGATGCTTTTGTTTATAAAGCGTAAAACTAATATATTTAAATGCTCATGTAAGAAAAACTAGACAGACATTGACAAAACGTTTTTTTACAATAACATGTTGATACTTTCACATAAATACGCAAGCTTTTCCATTTATAATAATGTGCCAATTTATAATAATGTGTTGATACTTTTGTAAATATGCAAGCTTTTCCATTACTTTTCCATTTATAATAATGTGCCAATTTGCTACTAAGCATCTTGACATTCAGAGAATGGATCTGTTGTTGTTGCAAGCAATAATGAATTGACGCATTACCATGCAAAAAGTTTGAATTTATGTTTTATGAAACTAAACCTACGGAGACATTGATGAAGAAGTTTTTGCAATAACATGTTGATTTGTGTCTCTGCATTGAAAGTTACTTTATCACTACATGTTTGTTCAAAACTGGCAAAAAAGTTAAAAAGTCCTACCCGTGCCAATTTGGCGCATAAGGCTGCACCTATCTCTGATTCGTTAGCCCTAGGCCACACGTCTACTATACGTTGTGAAAGTTACAGAAGGGGGCTAGTCCTCTAGTAACTGTGTGTGTGTTTAACTTTGCCTGCCCCAAAGGTACCATTTTTATAGTCTTTGGTTTGACAATTTAAACAATACAAACCATGAGTTTAAGTTTATAAATAATGATTTTATGCATTAACTGACTGTTACGTGTAATGTATGCTTACATACTACATTATGCAATAACAAAATATTGTTTTACCATAAAAAAAGTGGTCTTTATAAGCAAGTGGTTGTGGAAGCACTTTTGACTGTAAGGAAAGAAACATTGGCTGTTTAGAAAGTTTAGAATAACCCATCAAGGACGGAGTCCCACATATTTGTGGGTTGGTAGTCCTACACTTCAGCAAGATGATAAACAGTTATATGATGTATACAATGAGAAAGAGCATACATTTCTCTATTTTTTTAGCCCTATTTTGTTACTCTACCTGCTTTTTATTTTCTTATGATTTTTATTATTGTGTAGATCGCTATAATTTAGGAAATCCTTAAATTGGCAACATATTGTGATATTTTAAAAACAGATTTTGGCGTTCAGATTGACAACTTTGCGGCAAAGTCACTTCATATACATGTATGTCTTAAATTGTAATTACTAATTATTTTTCACCTATTTTTATGTCATTAAAATGTCGAACAAAATAAAGAGTTCAATGTTCAATGTTCAATGTTCAATGTTGCCAATTTGTAGAGGAAAATAATGATCAATTTTGCCTTAAAATAGCTCTCGTCCTTGATGGATAAAGGACAGGTTTATTACTGTATGTCTGACTCACTTGACAACTGCAATACGTTCATATCTTATGCTGATTTTATGTAACATACTTAAAGGGACTTAGTAACATTGTCCAAATCCTCAAAATCCAATTGTAATTCTAGCGGTTACCTCATACCTTGGCATGGGACAGGTTTCAGTTTTTCAAATTTATCTTTCGTTAAAAAGATATTTACGATTGAAGTGTTCAGATGTTAAATTATCCACTGGACCGCAAAAACCGTGTACAAAGTTCGTGCAATGAGTTAGTGAATATCACTTTGCTTTTTTGCTCATTACTCGGCCATATATTATAACGTTCATTTAACTTGAAATGTTCACACAGCACCCAGTGGACATATCAGATAACAAAAATATACATTGTATCAACCATTCATCACTTTTTGCACATGTCAACAAAGTTACTAGATCCCTTTAAAGTGATCCATTAAAGTGATCTAGTAACTTGTTTTATTTGTGCAAAAGGTGATGAATGGTTGGTTGATACAATGTATATTGTTGTTATCTGATATGTCTACCGGGTATTAATTGTGAGGACAATTTCGAGTTGAATGGATGTTAATTGGCCTAGCAATGAGCGAAAATGCAAAGTGATGTTCGTTAACTCATTGCACTGACTTTGTAAACGATTATATTATAGAGGTTATAACGGTTATAACGGTTATAACCACTAGCCTTCCAAGTAAGTTTTGAGGATTTAGACAATATTACTAGATCTCTTGAACTTTGTCAATTTCCACCAAAATCCCTTGACGCTTTCACACTTCCCTTGTACCTTGTTTGGCTAGCAGAAGATACCAGTAGAAGATATTGAAATCTCAAATATCACTTTTTGGACAAATCTTATGGGTCACTTTAATTTCTTTTACACCAGCTATCTCTTCAATATGGTTCACTTTCCCCACCTTTCAAAACACAATCTTCTCTGCCTGGGTGAAGGTTATACTGTGGGAAATGTTATCATAACAATTATCTCCCTTCTTATTTAAAGGGGTAGTTCAGTTTTGGTATAGAGGGTGCTGCACAAAATAACATTTTTTGTGAGATAGTGAAAAAACTGAGTGTCAAATTTGAAAGAGCGTACAATTTTAATGACAGAATAAACTTTATTCAATCAAAATCGGTTCAGAAACTGCTGAAATATCAATAGATATATCCGATCGGAATAAATCTGGGCCCCAGATTTATTCTATGATTTTGAATTATTTTGTTAAAATGTTTAAATACTTTTTCAAAAATTTTCGAAAGAGGTTTTTAAATAGTTGTTGATGATCTCCCTATTTAATCATTATTTCAACAAAACATCACATGCATAATTTTGTATGAAAAATGGTTGAAACGAATGCCTT
The DNA here is from genome assembly GCA_037951105.1 of Echinarachnius parma. Taxonomy (NCBI): domain Eukaryota; kingdom Metazoa; phylum Echinodermata; class Echinoidea; order Clypeasteroida; family Echinarachniidae; genus Echinarachnius; species Echinarachnius parma. The sequence goes on from JBAMJV010002169.1 coordinate 95,713, forward strand.
TTTAGAGAGCGCCCTCTTGTGTGTTAATGGCTCTTGTTGAATGATAACTGGCTTTCTACTTAATCGTTTGTAATTTTGTATACCTTTAGTTAAAGTTATAGTTTGTGATGTTATTGTGCAGAATTTGGTTACTAAACTTCAGCCTTACCAAAACTGTACTACCCTTTTAAACCCGTTCCCTACTAGACCATGCCATCCCCATAGAGTTAGAGAATACAATGTTCAGCAGGTTCCTGTAGGCAATGGGTTAACAATGCAATAATTGAAAAACAACTTGAAAGCTTTGCCCTTTAGTGTTTCATACATATTTAAAAAATCATTTAATTTGTTTATTGATGCAAACTACCGCACGGTAGCTCGAAGAATTTAGTAAAAAAAATTTTTTTAATTGCATCACGGTTCTCGTATTATGAGGAAAATTTTGGTTCAGATGTTTTTCGAGGGCAGATATAATTTCAATGAGAGCAAACAAGCTACAAAATTCCCTGATAAAAAAATAGTTTCTGAATAATTGATGGTGTTGTTGAAAAAAATTTTTCTCTTGTAAAATTTGCTCAGTTTTCAGTGCTGTTATTGAATTAACTGTTTTTTGCTACTTACACTTTAAACCACAACACTGGGTAATTTAATTTAGATATATTTTTATCCTATCAGTAGGTTTCAACTTTTCCACTATCAGTACATTAACCCATCAAGGACGAGAGCTATTTCAAGGCAAAATTGATCATCATTTCTCTCTACAAATTGACAACTCCTAAATTTTGTCTGCCTTTTAATGACTCAGAAATAGGTGGAAAATATTTAGTTATTACAATTTAAGACAAATGTGAAGTAATTTTGCCATGAAGTTGCCAATTTGAGCACCAAAGTCAGCTTTTAAAATATGACAATGTGTTGCCAATTTAAGGATTTTCCTAGATTATAGCTATTTACACAATGACAGAAATCATTTTTAAAAAAATAAATAAATAACAAATAATGAAAGAAGGTACAGTAACAAAATATGACTCTTAAAATAGAGCAATTTATGCTCTTTCTCATTGTTTACTTCATATTACTTGTTATCTTCTTGTTTAAATGTAGGACTACCAAACCACAAATATGTGGGCCATCGTTCTTGATGGGTTAAGGGCCTATTATTGTACCTGTCTTCTTGATTTGAGCGTGATTTCTGAAGAAAGAAAAAAAACGATGACACAATCTTCTCCTGTTTTACAATTTTAACCGCAACCCTTGCAAAAAGGATTCAAAGATGTATTTTTGTCCTGTTTTCATAAAGTACCAGAATAGATTTTTGTTATTGTGAATCTAAATTTGGATCCAAATTGCGGTCCTTCTAATAATCACCATTTTTAAAGGGGACCACCAGGCAAAGAACAACACACCATTATATGTTTGGGTACCTTTGTGTTAAATATATATTAAATAGATGCCCAACACTTTGCAAAGCGTTGTGTAATTCATAAACAATACAATTAATTACCACCACTTACGGAACCAACATGGCCTCATGGTTCCGTATGCGCCAAACGTCCTGAGAGGGCGCCAATTCTATTCACGCGTACGTTTGGAGACAATAGAATCAATGTAATCGTCCTAGACAAAAGGGAGTTTTTGTCTGCAGACCCATGAAAAAACATGCTTTAGAATGGTGCTGCATTTTCCAATTATATACATTTTTCTGGAAACATATTTTTCTGAGCTTGTTGGTGGAATGGACTATTGAAAATGTTACCTTTCATTTATAAGAATAATATTTTTGGGTGGTGGTTCCCTTTAACCCTCTAAGAGCCAAATTAATTTGACAGAATCCGCTCAACCCAGTTCTTAGGACAAGTTTTTACAGGAATAGCTTAATCCCTCATCTATTCTAGTAGATATGCAATGATTACTAATGAAGCTCAGCTTGGTAAGAAGTTTAATAAGTCTAAGAAGCTACATCGCTCCTAGCCCCCTGCCCCCTGCTCCCTCCCCCCTTCCTTTTATTTGGTCATCCCAATGTTTAACCCTCTTATGTGAGAAAGCACAAAACAGAACTGGCGTTGGAATTGTCATACATGGGTTGTTTCGGATTTTTTTTGTTGTTGTTTTGTTTTAACTATATTTATGTTTATATTATATAGTCTTTTTTCTTTCTTTCAGTTTGAAGAGAATAGAAACAGACAAAGTTATAAATGCTTTTGTACTAATACGCACAGAATAATAAATAAGCCCACGGAAAGTTTGCACAAATTACCGGTAATGTAAATATCGCGATATTCTTTAGTAAGGGTTATATTGTATGTATATATGTACAAAATATACATGTACTAGTATGCTTGATAATTAAAAGAAAATTAAATTGCTATTGAAATGTAACGTATAAGTGGCGGGAGTCCCTATGCGAGACATAAGGTTTGTGTGTAATAATAAGTAGGTTACTTTTGTTTAAAAAAAAATATATATATATATATTCCTTGGATACGCTTTTTGTTTTTGTTGATGCAATTATGAATTAAAATTTGTCAGTTTGACAAAGGCCTATGGCCGAAATATCACCTTAAAAAATCTTTCCACGGAGTATCTTATTGAATTTCGTTGTTTTCTATACATTTCGACTCCGAGCAGAACTTTTACTTATATATATATATACATATATAACTATATCGTGATATCTAGTGTGGTGCCATATGGTTTTAATTTGATTAAATATGAAGTATAGTTTTGAAGAAAATAAATAAAGAAGAATAGACACCAAAAAAAAGAAAAAGAAAATTAAAGAGAATTTAAGTTGGCAACAATAGTCAAGTTTGACTGATTGCCATAAAATAACAACAACAACAACAACAACATTAAATGCCTAGAATCCCAGTTCTTAGGATGAGATCACAAGAACAGTGGCACAGCGTGGACGAACTGATGGGGGAGGAGGGGGCATGGAAATGATTGAGGGAACACATATAGCCTATTTCTTTATTTTTTCCTCATTATTAACATTTAAATATTTTGGCATTTAAACAAAAATGTATTTATTTATTATTATTATTTTTACTTTTGTATTTTTTTTTTTATTATTTGTTTATTTATTATTATTATTATTATTTTTGTAATTGTATTTTTAATTTCTTTTCATTTAATTTACTTTTTTTGTTGGTGGGGGGGGGGGGGGGGGGTGGGCTTGTGCCACCCCATACCCCCCATGGCTACACTCTACATGAAAAGCTTCATCTCCAGTTCATCTGGTATATCTACAAGCTCAACTTTTTTTTTAATAGAAGCTTAAGTCTAGGAAGCTACATCCTCTGAGCACCAGTTTATTATTTTTGTTGTTGCCATTATCACGTATTTAACCCCTCTTGAGCTGCAAATTAAACTTTTAAGTATCCGCTCAACCTAGTTCCTAGGACATGATAAGCATGAACATCTTAATATCGCCAGTCATGTACCATGAATGGAAAGGAAGCTCAGCTTGAAAAGAAGTTTGCATGTCCATACAATTCATTCAAAACCTTTCATTCCTTTGCGGGCATTTGGGAACCAATCAATAAAAGATCTGATTCTATAGATCATGAGCATTGTAATTTGAGTCGCCATGGCAATAAGAGGGTTAAATCTACTTTGCTATGAATTGAATTCATTGCGAGGAGAGTGAGAGATGAAGAGAAAATGTCAAAACGGATCCATTTTGTGCATTCAGGAACCAATCAATAATAGATCTTTAAGCCTGTTTAACCAGATTCCATCTGCGTTTACCTACCTAGCTTCTGCAATTAATAACCGTAGCTGTATTTTTTAGAAGAAAAAAAAAACAAGGTATCCCTCCCACCATTTTGTTGTTTATCAGCTCGTGCGAGTCATTGTCTCGCTTTATATGAATCTTTATAAAAAGCCTGTTTAACCAGGTTCCATCTGCATTTACCTACCGAACTTCTGCAATAAATAACCGTAGCTTTATTTTTTAGAAGAAAAAAACAAGGTATCCTTCCAACCATTTTTGTTGTTTACCAGCTCATGCGAGTCGTTGTCTCGCTTTATACGAACACCGATACGTTCATTTCTAAGAAAGGATTGTGAGTACGTGCGCTAGACGGTGCCTAAGAAGGGCAAGGTATCCCCATCTATCCATCAATTAAAGGCTTTTGATCACATGATTACACAATTGAGGCCAGTGTAAAAAACTCTACACACACACACACACACACATATCGAGTTAGTGAAGTCTAGGTAGGTTGTTACTCAATAGAATCCTTTACTAAAAGTTTTTTTTTTATCACACCATCGAACCCAGTAAAATAAAATAAAACCCACAAAGATAAAATTTGTGAAGTTGCAACTAAAGGACGTTTATTGCATTATATAGAATCCATCAATTAAAGGCTAATTTTGAATCACGCGATCAACCCCATTTAAAGAAAAAGACACACACTTAGAGATTGTGAATTACAATTGTTTAGTGTCGAATAGAGAACCTGTCAATTATTAAAGGCTTTTGGTCACACGATCGAAGCCAGTAAAAAGAAAAATACACACTAGAGTTTGCGAAGTCTACGAACACTATTGTGTAGTATATTTGGTTACTCGATAGAATCCTTCAATTAATGAGTTTTGATCACACGATTGTACCCAGTAAAAGAAAAAGAAACCCACAAAGATTGAGTTTGTGATGTTGCAACTAAAGAACATATATTGCATAATCATAGAATCCAAGAAAAAAAAGACTTTTGATCACACGATCAAAGCCAGAAAAAAAAACCCACAAGCACGTAATGTTTTTAAAGTCCATGTATACAATATTTCATTGCATTTGGTTGTAGTTAAGTGCATGTATTCTATAAAATATCATCAATTAATGACTTTTGATCACACGATCTTGCCGAAGCGAGTTTGTGAAGTCTGTAATTTCAATTTCTGAAGTGTATTGTACTGTTACTCAAGGGCATATATTGTGTTAAATTTCACCAATTAATTACTTTTGATCACACGATCGAAGCCAGTAAAAAAAACGTATAACACACGATCAAGTATAGTCTGTTTATATACAATTATTTAGTGTATTCTGTTGTTACTCAAGCGCATTATATTGTGTTAAATATCCCCAATTGATGACTTCTGGGCCCCGTTGCAGAAAGAGATACAATCGATTGTAAGTTGCAATTAATCGTAATTCAGATCACGTGTTCTAGATGCGCAAATCTGATTGGTTGAAACGCGTAAATTTTCTGACTTACGATCAATCGTAACTTACAATCAATTGTATCTCTTTCTGCAACGGGGCCCAGATCACACGATCGAATCCAGTAAAAAAACATAACGCACATCGAGTTTGAGAAGTCTGTTGTTACTCAAGAACATATATTGTGTACAGTTCTTTGTGAACTTCTCCTCAGAAGGTAAATTTCACATTTCACATCCATCATTTAAGATTTGGATCAAAACACCTGCGAATACAAATGATTCTGTGCCTCAAAGGCCCAGATTGTTAGCATGTACTACTCTATATACTGCGTTTCCCGAATCGTGTGGTCCTTTAGTAAATATCTGCTTTTGACATGTGCACGGGGAGGGATGTGGCACATTTATGATGCGTTATTCATGATGATTCGCACATTATCACTCTCGAATCAGCCGGCCTAGATTCGCGTCGCTGTTTTATGGTAGACATGGAACTTCCGCTCTGTTTGTTTTAATGAATATGTGATGACATTTTACTACAAACAACCGTTCTGAATTACTGGGCCAATGTCATTTTAAGTTGATATGACCAATAACTAATAATGAGTCAAAGTGAGTAGCGGAGCTATCAAATCTAGCAGAGCCTTCGTCTGGGCTGAAATGACAGGTATATTACTATTACATGAAGCTAAATACTACATAAAACAGATGGGAGAGAGCTGGAACAGGTACAAGCTAGGATGAACAAGAACAAAAGAGCGGACATCTAGGGGGGGGGGGGGGAGATGAATTCAGGGGCGTGCAATGAAGAGTGGACAGGAACAAATAAATTAATTAATAAATTAATTAATTAATTAATTAATGGAAAGAACAGTTCTCGTTTAATAAACTTTGTGGCTTATACTTTATACTTGGTATCATTGCAATTTAATAACTCATTCTACAGTGCTTTATAGATAGAAAGATAATTCTCATGAAAGAACATCATTTGTTGTGTATGTTGTATTTGTAGGATGTAATATATTTTGTTTATTTAATTTAGTATGTAAAGCGCATAGACAGTCATTTTGGCTATTATGCGCTGTATAAATATATATTATTATTATTATTATTAAAGAACAGTTCAATGTCGGGTGAGAGTGAGAAATGTGTTAAGTTGATTGTTTTGCCAAATTGAGTTACGTCATCTTGTCAATGTATACAGTGCTCTATTGGTAGAAAAATATCTAAATTCTCATGAAAGAACAGTTCATTGTTGGGTGAGAGTGAGAAATGTGTTAAGTTGATTGTTTTGCCAAATTAAGTTACGTCATCTTGTCAATCTACAGTGCTTTATTGATAGAAAGATATCTAAATTGTCATGAAAGAACAGTTCATTGTCGGGTGAGAGTGAGAAAGGCGTTAAAGGGGACCACCGGACAAAGAACAACACATTATTATATATTTTGGTACCATTTTGTGATATCAAATAGATACCTAACATTGTTCAAAGGGTTGTTTAATTCATAAACAAGGCAATTAATTTCCACCACTTACGGAACCACTGCTATTTCCTGGTTCCATACAGGCCAACCATTTGCGAGTGCGCCAATGCTATTCACGCGCACGTTTGCAAACAATAGATTCACGGGCGATTCGTTCGCTCTGCACACATTGCAATTCACCGCACGCATCGCAGTCTACGCAATTCAGACCGCATGAACGCATGCTTTAGAATGGTGATGCGTTTCCAATTTTTTTTTTCTTTTCTGGAAACATATTTTTGTGAACTTGTTGATGGAATGGAATACTCAAGATGTTACCTTTCTTTAGTAAGAATATTATTTTTGGGTGGTGGTACCCTTTAAGTTGATATTTTGCTAAATTGAGTTACATCATCTTATAGGTCAGAGTCTCCTATATTTTATGTGATACCAAATTTTCAGATGATAATTATGTCTGATTTTTGAAGTGAAACCGAACACAAAAAGTAACTACCCCCCTAAACAACTGCTCATAATTTCATAACCGATAATTGTTTCAAGATGTCATCTTACCACAATATTGGTACAGTTGTTATGTTCAAAATGTCTGAAAATCAGAGATATTCATCACTTTATGGCTGAATGAGCACGGATTAAAGACAAAATGACCCAATTCAAAAGTCACAAGGCATTGCACGTGCCTGTACATTGTTGTGAAACAGCACATGTGGCTGAATGCATTGATTATGGTTTATGAAACAATGCTGTTCGATATTCCATTCATTTTGATTTTTGTATGGCACATGTGGTAAAATGCATTAATCACAATTGTAAAACAGTGTATTTTTAAATTTTCCAATACTCAATAATTTGTAACGATGAAATATGACTATTTTCTCCGTAATGTGTGCTCATTCAACCATGAATTAATGGTAACCTCTTATTTTTAAACATTGTTTTCCTAACTACCATAGGGATATTTTGGCAAGACGAAATTTTGAAACGATTCTTGGTTATGAAATTATGTGCAATTGTTTAGGGGGGTAGTTACTTTTTGTGTTTGAGCTACATCAGGGTTTGTATATACTGTATATGGCTTTCAAACTTTAGACATGATTTTCTCAGAATTACAAAAAGTGTCTTAGTGCCTTTCTCTCTCTCAATCTGTCGATTGTCATGTGAAGATGAGCATATAAACTTACAGCATGTCATGTATATTGTATTGTGGATCAAATATTATACAGAATTTTGACTGATTATGAGTTTATAAGAATAATTTTATTGGGTCAAGACAAATTGGTTTGGGTATTAAATCACAAATTTGTGAAGTTTTCCTTCATTTTTTTTTGTTGGTGTGGTATATCAATCTCTTTCATTCATTTTTTGTTTGTACAAAGATGTAAACATGTATTAGATCAAAGAAAGAAAAGTACAAAAATAAGGGGGAAAAGGGAAAGAAATTAAGAAAAACATATTTTTTCCAAATAAAAGGTATCAATAACTTCACAATAATTATTATGACTTGAGGCATAGTGATCAAACACCCTTGATCTATTTCCGTCTGTGTGTTCTCTCTGTCTCTCTCTCTGTCTCTCTTTCTATCTCTCTCCCTTTATCTATCTTTCTCTAACCTAATTCTTTACTTTTGTCATTATCTTCTCTTTTTTGAAGAATTGTACTTTTCTCTCACTAATTCGTTTCTGTATCGTTAATATTTGTTTTCATTTGTGAAAATGTATTTGTCAGCCTTCCAATTAAAATTTTCCTGGAAAGAAACAAAAGAACTGAAGTAACTGATTGAAGATGATTATTCACCGTGGACACTTTTATTCTGAGATTACAGACAAAGATTAAGAGCTAAGAACAATCGTTACATACACTGTATATTCTCTTGTTGCGTATATCACATTTCTTTAGCGTGTCCCTATAGATGCACTGAGTAAAAAACAGAACACAATAGTTTTTTTTAATTTTAAGTTCTTCGGAAAAATGTATTCTCTGAAGATTTAATTCTGTCTTGAGCCGAAAGGACGTGCATTATGTGCATATTTCTTTGTCTTCTAAAGTGATAATTCCATGAGTTATGGTATCATAACTAAAGAGTTTTTTTTTATAAAAAATGGTTGAAACCAATGCATTTTTAGAGAGCGCCCTCTTGTGTTTTAACGGCTCTTTTTTTTAATGATAACAGGCTTTTTACTTAGTCGTTATGTAATTTTGTATACCTTTCGAGTGTGGTGGAGTTATATCTATTAGTTTGTAATGTTATGGTGCAGGTTTTGGTTACTAAAATTTTGTTTGACCAAAACTGTACTCTCTTTACCAAAACTCTACTACTGTATCCCTTTAAACGTTAGCTCTATTTGTCAATTGATCAAATGTATTTTTTCAAAGAATGTATTAATTTGTTATCAATCTGAACTATGAATATATATAACGTAAATATTGAATTGATTGATTATTATTGACAGCAAAATGCATTTAATTTCATTTCATTTCATTTATTTCTTTCATTCCATTCATTTAATTTCTTTCATTCCATTCATTTCATTGATTTCATTCATTTAATTTAATTCCATCTCATTTCATTGCATTTTCATTGCAATTATTATTATTATTACTATCATTATTATATATTGTGTAAAATTAGGAATAATTTACCAATGTTTAATTGTATGAGCATTTTTGCTCGAGGCACTCATAGGGTTTATTGCGTTTTCTTGTGCTATCAAATTACCCATCATCCTCCTGCTTTAATTACTGTTTTCAGTGTCTCTCCGCTCTCCATCGCGCTTTGCAAAGGACGTTTGCGTTTTTCTTTGTAATCTAGCTCTGTATACAAACCCCCTTGTGTCTTATAACCGCTAAACTGCTCCAGGATCGAAATAAAAGAACCGGGTGTTGGATTGTATTTTTTCATTTCACTCGCTTCTGCTTGTGCAAGAAATAAATTAAAGCGGCAGAAACGCAATCAAACTCTTTGATTTCCCTGGTGTATATCGATTCGGATTTCAGACAACCCCATCAGTGCCTAAGGCCCACATATTTATGGTTTGGTAGTCCTACACTTCAGCAAGAAGATAATAAGTTTTATAATGTATACAAGGAGAAAGAGCATACATTTCTCTATTTTTAGAGCCCTATTTTGTTATTCTACCTGCTTAAGTTATTTTTTAATGATTTTTATCATTGCGTAAATTGCTATAATTTAGAAAAATCCTTAAATTGGCAACACATTGTGATATTTTAAAAACAGATTTGGCCGTTCAAATTGGCAACTTTGCGGCAAAGTCACTTCATATTTGTCCTAAATTGTAATTACTAGATATTTTCCACCTTCTTTTATGTCTTTAAATAGGTCGACAAAATTTAGGAGTTGCCAATTTGTACAGGAAAATAATGATCAAAGCTCTCATCCTTGATGGGTTAAATAAAAAGCCAAACAAATTAAAGGTCTTTATATGTACGTAGGTAGTGATCCACTGAAAAAAAATCTGAGAAAAAATGTCGTATCCAAATCACCTTAATTATAACATGGCATTATGTGAACGCATTAATGATATGGTATTAAAAAAGGGTTGATTTTGTTCTGTTTTGTAATAATGAAGTAATAGATAATGCAGCGTGTGATCACTGTCTCCTGTTGATGCAACGTTTGTGTCGTCCCACATATATCCGTGTTTGTTTGTTTTAAATGTAATTTTAAACCATTGTTAAGACCACTGTTTAATGGACGGACATATGATGACACACGCAGTACCCCGGGGTACCGTTGTACCCCGGTATCCTGCGTTGTGTAGCGCCATCTTGTGTCCACCCGAAGTACAACCGTACCGCAGGGCAATCATGGACGCCGCTGGTGTATTGCGTTGTGCATGCAGCGCTTGTATACACGCTGCCCCGGCCAAAAAGAGAGCTTTTTGAACGTTAATAAAGCATAACAAAAATAATTTCATACTCTTTGGTACCCCAGTGTACAGCCCTGAAAAATAAATAAATAATTAAACAAAATGGCGGATTTTCACTTGGTACCCCAGGGTACCATTATTTTCATCTTTTGGGAATAACTGTTATTTTGTTACAAAATGACAAAGATATTTATGAATTTAGAAGTAATTCAATATTCTTTTGTGCCATGCCCCATTTTCAAGGCATTCTTAACAATGGTTTCACTTTTAAAAACTGTTTAAACTGGTTCCCTACTAGATTTCGAGACCCTCATCTAGAGTTCATACAGGGCCCACCAGGCTCCCATAGGCAACAGGTTAACCTGTTCCCTACTAGATGTTACAATCCTCATAGAGTTAATACAGGGCCAACCAGGCTCCCATAGGCAATTGGGTTAATTGTTGACTGATGGCTAAAAAGAGGTTTGATAAACACACTCTATTATTGTGTTTGGGAGTATAAAGATGGAGATTGATCTGATCGCCTCAACTCCGGAGGGCTTTGGCACATCCATCGATTAATATTGGTAACCTTGGTAGCCTCTTCATTAAAGGGATCTAGTAACATTGTCCAAATCCTCAAAATCCAGTTGGAATTCTAGCGGTTCCCTCATACTTTGTCGTATTCGTATTAACAGTAGAAGCATGGGACAGGTTTTTGTTTTTCAAATTTTAATTTTGTTAAAAAGATATTTGAGATTGAAGTGTTTAGATGTTAAACTATCTACTGGATAGTCGAACCATGTACAAAGCCAGTGCAATGAGTTAGTGGATACCACATTGCATTGTTGCTCATTTCTCTGCCATATAACATCCATTTAACTTGAAATTTTCACACAACACCCAGTGGACATATCAGATAACAACAATATACATTTTATCAAACATTCATCACTTGCACATATCAACAAAGTTACTAGATCCTTTAGTTTTAAACTAGATATAATCTCTAGCAGAGCAATTTTTTTAATGACTTGACTAGTTTGGTCAAGTTTCTAAGATTTCAGTTCGCCTGGGAACTAATCATGGGATCTTAATTTAAATATATCTACCAAAACTCAATATTACCTTTAATGGTCTTGAGCTGATGTAGAAAGGAGAGAGGTATGTGCTCCCAGAAACAGCAGCTGCTTATCATGAAGGATATATATATCATTGAACCATATATATAGTTCACATCTTAGCATGTGTGTAAACATATATAAACTATATATATATATATGTCGATGTGTTACATTCTTTCAGTGAACACAAATCATGAAGTTGTATTTAAGCATGCAACTTATCTATAAAGTTAGTCATGGATGGATTGATGGACGGACAGACGGACAGTGGGATGGATGGATGGATGAATGAACAAACAAACAAATCAAAGCATTAATGACACAATTTATCTACAAAAACAAAGTAAAACATACATGTGCTGTGTATATACTTCATATTCAACAATTTCAACTATTCAACTAGTTTTCCCAAAATACTGCACTTGGGCTGTATAATATACCAACACCCTAAAGAGTCTTCAATGAGTTTAATACCATGACGTATTTAGTTCGATGCAAATTTTGACCTCTGGCACTTAAAGATTTGATTAAAAACTGATGTATCATTCAATTCAAGAAAAGGACAAGGTTTTAAGGCTTCTTTCATTTTTGTTTACTGTGTTGGTTTTTCTTTTTTGTATTGTTTCTTATTTTCCTTTTGTGTCTTTTTGGTGCAAAATGTTTTTATCTTTTCTGCTTTGTTTCTTATTTTCCTTTTGTGTCTTTTTGGGAAAAAATGTTTTTATCTTTTCTGCTTTGTTTCTTATTTTCCTCTTTTTTTTTTTGGTAAAAAATGTTTTTATCTTTTCTGCTTTGTTTCTATTTTCCTTTTGTGTCTTTTTGGTAAAAAATGTTTTTATCTTTTCTGCTTTGTTTCTTATTTTCCTTCTTTTTTGGGGGGTAAAAAATGTTTTTATCTTTTCTGCTTTGTTTCTTATTTTCCTTTTGTGTCTTTTTGGTAAAAAATGTTTTTATCTTTTCTGCTTTGCTTCTTATTTTCCTCTTTGTTTTTTTTGGTAAAAAATGTTTTTATCTTTTCTGCTTTGTTTCTTATTTTCCTTTTGTGTCTTTTTGGGAAAAAATGTTTTATCTTTTCTGCTTTGTTTCTTATTTTCCTTTTGTGTCTTTTTGGTAAAAAATGTTTTTATCTTTTCTGCTTTGTTTCTTATTTTCCTCTTTTTTTTTTTGGTAAAAAATGTTTTTATCTTTTCTGCTTTGTTTCTTATTTTCCTTTTGTGTCTTTTTGGTAAAAAATGTTTTTATCTTTTCTGCTTTGTTTCTATTTTCCTTTTGTGTCTTTTTGGTAAAAAATTGTTTTGATCTTTTCTGCTTTGTTTCTTATTTTCCTTCTTTTTTTTTTGTAAAAAATGTTTTTATCTTTTCTGCTTTGTTTCTTATTTTCCTTTTGTGTCTTTTTGGTAAAAAATGTTTTTATCTTTTCTGCTTTGTTTCTTATTTTCCTTTTGTGTCTTTTTGGTAAAAAATGTTTTTATCTTTCCTGCTTTGTTTCTTATTTTCCTTTTGTGTCTTTTTGGTAAAAAATTGTTTTGATCTTTTCTGCTTTGTTTCTTATTTTCCTTCTTTTTTTGGGGTAAAAAATGTTTTTATCTTTTCTGCTTTGTTTCTTATTTTCCTTTTGTGTCTTTTTGGTAAAAAATGTTTTTATCTTTTCTGCTTTGTTTCTTATTTTCCTTTTGTGTCTTTTTGGTAAAAAATGTTTTTATCTTTTCTGCTTTGTTTCTTATTTTCCTTTTGTGTCTTTTTAGGAAAAAATGTTTTATCTTTTCTACTTTGTTTCTTATTTTCCTTTTGTGTCTTTTACTTTTCTGCTTTGTTTCTTATTTTCCTTCTTTTTTTTTTTGGTAAAAAATGTTTTTATCTTTTCTGCTTTGTTTCTTATTTTCCTTTTGTGTCTTTTTTTTGTACATAATTTGTTCTGCTTGTTTACATTTTATGTCCCCTTTCTCTTTTTTTCTCATTCACTTCAGATTTATTTTCATAAATATCCTGTTTTATGTATAATTATGCAAGCCAACAGGTGAAGGATAGAATTCTTTGTTTGTCGAACAGACCCTTGACCCCCAGCGACGCCAAGCGGCAGGATACATAGTTAGATTATCTCCACGAACGCCGATGGCTACGATGCGACGCGCGGGTCAAAAGAGGTAAATAATATGCCTCTGTTTTGGAAGGCACGATCGAAAGGCACATTTGATTAAGCGTCAAAGGAAGCAGATGCGATTAATCGGTTACGTCCTAGATAGATAACACTCCCATAGTGTTTGAAGACTTTTCTCCAGGTTTCTCATAGGCATTGGGTTAACCAGAGTTAGCCTCGTTAGCTGACCGTGTTCACAAAGGACATAGAAATTACCTGGTGGCTCTTCCGAAAGAGTTAAAAGGTCATTGCATGCATATTATGGCGTTTCCCTGGGAGCGCTTTCGAAATATTGCCCTGTATGATGTGATGGCTCAATCTCTTAACAATGTATGAACAAAGTAAGGAACATGTAATAGTTTTTTAAAGCAGGGGTAAACAAATCAATGTAAATCATGCTGTGTTATTTTTATATAATTGTATGATTTTTTTCACTTATAATCCAATAGTAGAGTGTGGGCTCGATACGTATTTTTAATTTTTTTAATCAAAGTTTGCTCTCAGCAACCAAAAAGCTTGTCCGGTCCTATAGGTACAAACAATATTTGTATGCAAAAGAGTTTTTTAATATGAAAACTACAACAGTAGGCAAATAGTCCATAAGTAGCCATGGTATAGCACTTCCCTGATTGCCCAGGGCCAGTGAAAAATTGATGTCGGGTAAATGACATTTCATGAAACAATCAAATTTGTTTGCTGTCATGCAATAATGATAAACCACCGGATCATGTTTCGAAAAACTAAGCGCTTCATGAGTGAATCTTTTTGCCTTTGTGAACAGGCCCGATGAGGATGCTCTCCATTGGTCAGATAAATTGACGTTCTAACAAAGAAAACCAAAGTCAGGATGTTTCAAGGCCTGTAATATAGTCCTTTCCTTTTATACCCCCTAGTCTGGGTGAGAAAGTTGTCACTTGAAGTTGGCTGGTACAAGCATGCAACAGAGCGAGAGACGAGCTGGAGGAGTGGATGGAGAAGGAGTGGATGGAGAAGGAGAAAGGAGAAGCAGAGGAGAAGGAGGAGAAGGAGGGGGAGAAAGCAAGAGACAATCTGGAGGAGGGGGAGTAGGAGAGGATGGAGGAGGAGAAGTTGGAGGAGGAGGCGGAAGCGGAAAAGGAAGTGAAGGAGAAATAAGAGGAGCATCGCAAGGAGTATGGAAAGAAAGGGCTGAAGGAGGTGGCAAAGGAGGACAAAGAGATGGAACTGGAGGAGGAGGAGAAAGAGAAGAAGGAGAGAAAGGAGGAGAAGATGGCAAAGGACGAGGAGATGGAGGTGAAAAAGGAAGAGAATACAGAGAGAAAGGAGGAGGAGAAGAAGGAGCTAGGAAGCAAGGAGGAGAAGGTAGAGAAGGAGGAAGAGGAGGAGGAAGGAGAGAAAGTGAAGGTGAAGGAATCAACAGAAAGACAGAACGAGGATGGAGGAAACATACAAGATGGAGAAGGGAAGGAAAAACTGGAACCGGGAAAGGAAAGGAGACAACTGGTAGACGAGGAGGAGGAGAAGAAGGAGAAGGAGAACAGAGAACAGCAGGAGAAAAGACGACTGTGGATGAAGAAAGACATACAGGAGTTAAAAATGGAATATTAAAACTTGTGCAAGATGGAATATTTCAAAAACCAAGTGGAAGAGAAGGAGAAGGAGAGGGAAGAGGAAGAGGAGAAGGAGGAGGAGCAGGTGGAGGAGAAATGTCTGGAAGGGGAGCTAACAAAGAAGAAAGTCAAGGATTTGCTGGAGGAATATTGCTGCAGTTCTTAATGTAAGTTAATTTGATGATTCTTGTATTAATTAACTCTTTCAATAACAAAGAAAACAATCAAGATTTGGTTGGCGGAGTATTATTGAAATTCAAATGTCTAATTTTGTATAATGTGCTTTTAACCCGTTCCCCTCGAGATTCTGAGCTCCCAATTGATGTTGTACATAGCCCATCTGTTTCCATAAGCAACGGTTTCAACAACAAATTAGAAAATGAAGGAATAATCGTTTGGGGGAATATTGCTGTATTTCTGCAGGGTTTATTTAAATAAAATGGAATTTGATTATATTTACATTAACTATTTCCATGCCTTTGGGCAGATATATGCCTTATAATGCACATACTTGATATTAATTGAGATCCATAATACTTCGTACATGTTTAAAGGTAATAATTATACATTTTGTTCATATTGTGGTAGTTAAAAAGAAATGTAATCGCAATGCAGTATTATTGGTGTGTACATACTTAGAGCCAGTACACAATATTTGCCTGTAATTTGTAACAACTCTTTTGAAGTTGAACATTGATTACATTGAGAAAAAAAATGTGTAAATGTGTTATCCTAGCAGAATCTTCTTCAGAGGCAAAATGACCAATTATTCATATTATTAGTTTTGTTGTCTCTAAAGAATCCATATTCCAAACTGTACTTTGTTATAAACATATAAGACATAATATCCCAATTGATGGACACATTCATCATTCTATATATCGTATCCAATTAGGAATTAGATAAGCCTTTAAATCGATCAATATCAAGATTTTCCCAGTAGAAAAACACACATCTATCAGCCCACTTACACAAACTGGGAATTTGATGAATTGTATACATCAAGCAAAATTAGTTTTTGAAATTAAAGGGATCTAGTAACGGTAGATGACATATCTGTGCAAAAAGTGATGAATGGTTGATTGTGATCTGATATGTCCACTGAGTAATGAGTGAAAAATTCATATTAAAGGGATCTAGTAACTTTGTTGACATGTGCAAAAAGTGATGAGTGATTCATACAATGTATATTACTGTTATTTGATATGTCCACTGGGTGTTGTGTGAAAGTTGAATGGACGTTATATGGCCGAGCAATGAGCAAAAATGCAAAGTGATATTCACTAACTCATTGCACTCACTTTGTACAGGGTTTTTCGTGGTCCAGGGTATAATTTAACATCTGAACACTTAAATCGTAAATATCTTTTTAACGAAAGGGAAATATGAAAAACTAAAACCTGTCCCATGCCTTTTTGGTTACTACAAACAAAACACGGTATGAGGGAACCGCTAGAATTCCAATTGGATTTTGAGGATTAGGACAATGTACATGGCTGTATATCCAACTAGGCATTGCATATAATCCTGCAAAAATTAAATAATTTGATAACATAATAACATAATTTGATAATGTCCAATGTTGTTGTTGTTTTTGTTATTTTATGGCAATCACTGAATCAGTCAAATTTGACTAGTGTTGCCAATTTAAATTCTCTTTAATTTTTTTAATTTTTTTCTTTCTATTCTTCTTTATTTGTTTTCTTAGGCCCAAGATTTATGTTGTATAATATCTTGACCAATGAGGGATACGATGGAATCTCTGCAATAAGCTGTATTTTCAAAGATATGTAGAAATAAGATATAATATCTGATTGAATTTATAAAAGATAGACATCTTGTTAGCTTATATTGTAACCAATTATGCATTGCGTAAGCTTTGCAAATCAATCAATATTAGTTTTCCCAGTAAAGCGTACATCACAAATTTGATTTGATAATGACCAATTAAATCCAAACTTTATTTTTATATCCTTACTGAAATGAGGGATAAGATGATATTTGTATAGCAATATTTTAGTAAGCAATAATTTTCCAAATATATCATTCAGGCTTAGTATAGAGAAATCCTGCACATAGTAGTTTATCAAATTTATACAAGCGATGAATCTTGTTATTTTACATGGTAACCAATTATGAATTGCGTAAGCTCTGCATATCATATACCAATACTAGTTTTCCCAGGTTATTGACATGAAATACGAATGATATAATCTGATAATGACCAATTAGGCCTAAAAGATAGATTCTGTAATAATTCTCCATATTTCATTGAATGTCCTTTCATTTATTTCGGGAGACTACCCTGCTGGTTTTTAAAGATTTTGCATTCCCCATAGGTCTAATGACAATGTATTGAAAAGGAAATGTATCGAATTTCAACAAAATTAATAATTTCCATTAGGCTATGAATTATATATCTTCTTCTCAGTTCTCAAGATGAAGCCCTTGTGAAGAGAGATTGATTTCAGGAATGTTTCTTCCTATATATATACACTATATTCCCTGTCTCCTTTTCTTACTTTATCCATCTCCCTCTCTCTTATCTCCTTTTACCCTCTATATACCCCTCTCCCTCACACTCTCTTTCTCTCATCATCTACATCTATCCCTATTCCTCTATACACTTTCTTCTTCCTCTCTCTCTTATATCTTTTCTTATCCTCTACCCTCTGTCTAACACTTTCTCTCATCATCTACATCTATCCCTCTTCATCTATACACGTTCTTCTTCCGCTCTCTCTTATATCTTTTCTTATATTGTACCCTCTGTCTAACACTTTCTCTCATCATCTACATCTATCCCTATTCCTCTATACACTTTCTTCTTCCTCTCTCTCTTATATCTTTTCTTATCCTCTACCCTCTGTCTAACACTTTCTCTCATCATCTACATCTATCCCTCTTCATCTATACACTTTCTTCTTCCTCTCTCTCTTATATCTGTTTGTATCCTCTACCCTCTGTCTAACACTTTCTCTCATCATCTACATCTATCCCTCGTCATCTATACACTTTCTTCTTCTTCTCACTCTTATATCTTTTATTATCTTGTACCCTCTGTTTAACACTTTCTCTCATCATCTACATCTATCCCTATTCCTCTATACACTTTCTTCTTCCTCTCTCTCTTATATCTTGTATTATCCTCTACCCTCTGTCTAACCCTTTCTCTCATCATCTACATCTATCCCTCTTCATCTATACACTTTCTTCTTCCTCTCTCTCTTATATCTTTTATTATCTTCTACCCTCTGTTTAACCCTTTCTCTCATCATCTACATCTATCCTTCTTCATCTATACACTTTCTTCTTCCTCTCACTCTTATATCTTTTATTATCCTCTACCCTCTGTCTAACACTTTCTCTCATCATCTACATCTATCCTTCTTCATCTATACACTTTCTTCTTCCTCTCTCTCTTATATCTTTTATTATCTTCTACCCTCTGTCTAACCCTTTCCCTCACACTCTCTCTCTTTCATCATCTAACTCTACCCCATATTCCTTCTGTCATTCCTATCTTTTCTCTTATCATCTACCCCCTATCTACCACTCTCTCTCTTATATTCTCACTTATCATGTACCCAGCTACCCCCATCTCTTTTCCTCAATAGTTACCCTCTCTTCCTCCTCTCACTTGTATCTTCTATCTTATCTACCCCTTTAGTTCCCCTCACCCCTCTCTCTCTAATTTGTTATCTTCTTCCTCAACCCTCTAACCCTAACCCTCCCCCCTCTCTCTAGCTCCCTTTCACTCCCTTTCTCCTTTTCTTGTACTTTCTCTCATCATATATACCCTTTCTCCTTTTTTTCCCCTTTCCATCCCCCCCCCCCTCCCCTCTGTCTCTTATATTCTATCTTGTTATTTATCCCCCTATTCCTTTCATCCCCTCCCTCTCCCCATTCCTCTTTTCTTCTCTTTAGTTTCAGTATCTATCCCTCCCCCTCTCCCTTACTTTTCCCCTCTCTCTATTATGTTATTAATGTAACATAATGTTGCTTTCGTTTGGTTAAAAATATTTATTTAAAAAGTATATCTGCATATCTGCCAACACTTCTGATTTGTACAGACCTGCCAAAGATCCATGATTTTTTTCTTTTCAATATCTGTATATCTGTCAATGCTTCAAGTGAAGTAAGACTAATGGATATTGTTTCCCTTGGTCCCACATTATAGCAAAATGTTGAACTTCATTTAATTGTAGATGACCCCAGGTTGTTGCTTTTGTACTTTCTTTTTTTTAATCAAATATTGCTTTTAGGTGACTCCATGACAACATTATTCTACCAAACATTGCCATGGCAATCCATGTCCCAGTTGAACGTGAACCAATTAAAGGGAACCACCACCCTAAAATAATATTCTTATAAGCTTATGAAAGGTAATTGTTTTGGTAGTCCATTGCACCTACAAGTTCAGATAAATTGGCTTCTAGATAAAAATTAAATAATTTGAAAACTCATCAACATACTAGCGTAAGTGTTCATGGGTCTGCATACAGAAGACTACCACTATTGTATAGGACGTACGTGTCTTTGGGGCTCTATTGTCTCTAAACTTACGCGTGTATAGAGTTGGCGCATACAGAACTATGAGGCCATAATGGTTCCGTAAGTGGTTGTAAGCAATTGTACATTGTTTATGAATTTACACAACCCTTTGCAAAGTGTTGAACATCTATTTAATATCAAACACTATAACCAACACATATAAGACTGTGTTGTCCTTTGCGTGGTGGTCCCCTTTAATATTCTACACATACAAGTTCAGTACATATCATCCTGCTTTGTGTCTAGGCTATATAGGCTATGCATTATCCAAGGACCTAGATCAATGCATTATTAAAGCATAATCTAGTTGTGTAGATTGATGCATATTGCTGTGTGTTTGTGTAGGCAGATACATTATCCATGTATCTAGCTAGATCCATGCTCTATTAACCCGTTGGACTGATTTTACTACAACATGACTGTATTCTCCATAGACCTAAGCCCAAATATTTTCTATATTTTCGGGACTAGTCCTGAATGGGTTAAGTCTTAAAGGGTACCATCACCCAAAAATTATATTCTTATAAATGAAAGGTAACATCTTTAGTAGTCCATTCCATCAACAAGTTCACAAAAATGTGTTTCCAGAAGAAAACAAATATAATTGGAAAACGCATCACCATTCTAAAGCATGCGTTCATGGGTCTGCATGTACGAAGACTACTTTGTCCAGAGCGAACGAATCGTCCGGGTTTCTATTGTCTCCAAACGTATGCGTGAATGTTTGGCCTTTACGGAACCAGGAAATAATAGTGGTTCCGTAAGTGGTGATAATTAATTGCTATGTTTATGATTTACACAACCCTTTGCAAAATGTTGGGTATCTATTTGATATCACAAAACGGTACCAAAACATATAATTATGTGTTGTTCTTTGCCTGGTGGTCCCCTTTAATCTAGCTGTATGAGCATAGGCTATACATCATTCATGGATCAAGATTGATGCATTATTAAAGCATAATCTAGTATATTATATAGAATCCATGGATAGTAGATAGATGCATTATTAAAGCATTATATCTAGCTGTGTGTGTACTATTAGCTATACATTATCCATGGATCTAGATCCAGGCATTCATCCATACACAATCCAGTGCCCCTGGACAATGATGGTGTCGGCTGTCATAAATCTCCGTCTTTAGAGTGGGCAGTTGTCAGAGAAAAATGCCAGCGCAATGAAAAGTAATAATTAATTGAACTTCACAAATCCTTGGCTCATTCTTTGCTAGTTTTATTAACCCATAGCCAGCTTGACCTTTAATTCCTATAGAGTTTATACACTGTTATTCAAAAGAAATTTAGTACTCACTGATTTCGACATTAGTAAGATGCAAGACTTGGTGGCAATATGCCACGTTGTACCTTTTATTAAACTGCAATGCACGATGTATGTTATTTTGATGACCAAGGTTATAACTTGTAAATGCTTAGAGATGGTTATTGACCGTATTATTGGCTGTAGAAATCAATGTTGTTGGTGTAATTATTATGGTTATTATTATCATCATCGTCATCATCTTCATCATCCTCCTCCTCCTCCTCACTATCATTATCATCATCATCAACATCATCATCATCATCACCACTACCACTATCATAATCAACATCATCACCAACATCAACATCAACATCATCATTCTCATCATCATCATCATGACACCATCATCATCATCATCATCATCATCATCATCATCATCATCATCATTATCATTATGATCATCATCCTCATCATTATATTAAGTGCTCATCAGGTTCTCGCAGGCATTTGTATTATCAACCTGATAATCTTGACAGCTAGTTATTCTTAAATGACCTGACTTGTGAATTATGTCTCTCTTTTTTTCTTTTCTTTTTTTTTTTTTTTTTTTGGGGGGGGGGGGGGGGGGGGGGGGCTGCAATTAAATTAGTTTAAAATAGACAATACAGTGTCTGTCATGTAAACCTGTCCATAAAACTTGATTAAATTGCGCCACCGCGAAAAAGAGGCAGAAAAAGCTAGGGCAACCCGTAAGCCGAGAAGTCATCTCACACTACATCAGGTGAGAGCCAGAAGGGCGTTAAGTACATTTTCTTGGCTAAATTGAGTTCTGCGTACCATCTTGTAGGTTGCACCCTTCTCTCTTTAGTTAAAAATAACACATTTTCAGATCATAATTATTTCAAACTTGGTGGGATATATTTCTAACAAAATATTTAGCGATGAGTAGTCGGTCG
The DNA here is from genome assembly GCA_037951105.1 of Echinarachnius parma. Lineage (NCBI taxonomy): Eukaryota > Metazoa > Echinodermata > Echinoidea > Clypeasteroida > Echinarachniidae > Echinarachnius > Echinarachnius parma. Next base: position 117,832 of record JBAMJV010002169.1, read on the forward strand.
ATAGGGTTTCCACAAGGCTCCAAACTTTTAAGCGTGATTATATCCAAATTAAAAAAGAAGGGACTTAGTACCCTTCTCTTTCTAAACCTGCGGCGCCTAGCACCTGTAAGCCTGAAACCATCTCCTTGGAATTCTAGAAAGGTCAAGGTGTATCCACCAATAATTAAAGTTTGGTCACATTCCCACTAAAGAAAAGGGAACATTTATGCATTCTAGGACTGACATTGTCTGCTGGAAATACAAGAAAGGCTGAGGTATCCATGATGGCAATTAAAGTTTGGTTGTGTTCTAAAGCAACATTTTTGGTTAAATTATAGGGCTGTCTGCTTGCAATACAAGAAAAGCAAAGATATCCACCCGCAAGTAAAGTTCAGCTGCAAAAGGAAAGCAACACTTTTGCATTCTAGGTCTCAGTGAAAATGTCTGCTTGAAATTCTAGAAATGCCAAAGTTTCATGTTGTAATTAAGTTTGGTCATCTTCCAGCAAGGAAAAGCCACATTCCAGCAGTAGGCCAAGTTGAGATTGTCTTTTTGTTTTTTATATTCTATAGAAAAGCCAAGGTATTTAAAGTTTGTTTTTTTCTCACCTTATACATATCAAATTAACAAAGGTTATATATTGTTATTATCATTATTATTATTATTATTATGCATGTATGATCCCTCACCACAAAAAGATTAAAATGTAGGAACGTTTTTATGACATTATACTAATAGGAATATAACTTCTAAGCTTCAAGTGAATATGTTATACATGTATACATTAGACAATGCAGGCATACTCTTTTAATCTGTTCCTGACTAGATATGGTAATCCCATAGAATTAATATTGGATCCATCATGGTTCACTGAAGTAGAAAATTAGTTGAGAATATGATTGTTTATATTTGTACTGCTAATGAGATGAATTGGAGAGCGCCATCTTGTGTCCACTTAAAGAAAGTTTGCTTTCTTGTGTACGTGTTTGCAGAGAGAGATAGGAAGAAAGAAAGAAGGAAGAATGAAAGAACTAAGGAAAGATATATACATGTAATATAAGATGGATGGATGGATGGATGGATGGATGGATGGATGGATGGATGGATGGATGGATGGATGGATGGATGGATGGATGGATGGATGGATGGATGGATGGATGGATGGATGGATGGATGGATGAATTGGATGGATGGATGGATGGATGGATGGATGGATGGATGGATGGATGGATGGATGGATGAATTGGATGGATGGATGGATGGATGGATGGATGGATGGATGGATGGATGGATGGATGGATGGATGGATGGATGGATGGATGGATGGATGGATGGATGGATGGATGGATGGATGGATGGATGGATGGATGGATGGATGGATGGATGGATGGATGGATGGATGGATGGATGGATGGATGGATGGATGGGTGGATGGGTGGGTGGGTGGGTGAGTGGCTGGATGGATGGATGGGTGGATGGAAGGATGGATGGATGAATGAATGGATTTATGGATGGATGGTCGAATGGATGAATGGATAGATGAAATTCTTTCTTGAAGCGCCCTCGATTTATACAAAAACTCAACTATCCCTTTTATAGGTCCTTCAAGGTTCCCGTAGACGAATCAAAATATCATTGGAAAATGCTGAGCTGACTGAATATCTAAAGCGCTACCTGATTAAAATATTGCATGTACAGGTGTATATAACTAAACTAAACATAAAACAATGTCATCACACATTTTCCCCTTTTCCCCTTCAAATTTAATGAAGTTCATTCTCGAAATAGGAAAATAGGTGTCTATTTTAATTGATCAATATATAAATAGGTTGTACTTGATGTAGGGTGTTGCTATGTCCTGTTTTGAATGAAGAAGCGATCCACCAGTCAAAATAAATCTCGCTACGTGATTAAGACTAACGACTTTGCAAGATTCGTAGACAGCTGTCATTTGACTTCTGAACGCCTTCTACTAGCTTCATTAGGCTGGGAAAAAACTGAAGGCTTATAATCTCTTTGTTTCTTGCGGAAGTCGGGAATATGTACAAGTTTTGACAATTTGGTGCGAAAACTAGATAAAATAGAGTTTCCTCTTTTTGCAACGATGCTGCTTGCATGAATTTGTTGTGCAGAAAGTAATTGACTTTATATGATAACAGTACCAGCATGGGCAATCATGCATTACCATTATATCCATTCAGACCCCCATGCCCACCCCAACATAACAGCATAGATTTGTGTACATCCATGGATGTGGGAACGTGTTGTGTGCATAGAAACTGCACATGTACGTACCTATAGAGACACACACACTCACAGAATTAGGTGCCTACTGTACTGTATTCACTGTACTGTGCTAACTATATCAATACACAGTATACTGAGTGTGTGTTGGTGTGTGTGCTATACTGGATATATGAGTGAGCTACTATAACTTTGCACTTGCACACATTTATAAATGCAATGCACATGTACTCAGTACCTAGAACTACATGTAGATAAGGGGAGCAGCAGTAGATAGAGTTCAGGAAAAACATACACAGATATACAGGCCATGGACATGGTATTTCTGATCTATTTCCGCTGCTAGCTCGATCGAGTCCCAATCGTCATGCCAGCTACTACGAGGTACTAATCAGAGCGCAATCATTAAGGACATAATAATTCGCGGTGGGAAGGCCCTGGTGGGTTTGGCGAATGTACGTGTGAATGACCCGTTGCCGTTGGAAAATTGGACATTCTCCTCCCGTGCCGTGGACGTGGGAGCGTGATCGTGAACGTTATTTGTTGTCAAGCTTTAAACGGAATTATAATCATCAACGGTACGGGGTGCTGGAGGAATCAGGATTTTTACTGAGCTGAGCAAGGCAGCTAGGACGTCTTTGGTGGAATATTTAGTGGAGGTTTTTTATACTTGGGATTTATCACGTTGTAGCCGTGTATGCAGTGCGGGGAATCGAAGGAAAACGGCGCCGAGGTCGAGGAGGCGTCGGGCCAAGCAGCCATGAGTCGCCCCAATTCGAGGTATTATTATAGTTCAGTTTATTTTCTGGGAACAACTGCAGAATACCCCACCATTTGAAAGGCTGTTATTTTTTGGCTACGGCCAACGCCAACGCGCTTTTAGCTGTCTATGTTATGTAGTCCGCTTATCACGAATTGTTCTGATATTCTGCAATTAAGTTCAATTGGCTTCGCAACTCGGCCAACAACAATAGCCCCACACACTTCGCTTGAATGTGTTTTTTTTTGTCTCTGGCATGTCTAACTTCTGAGAAATCGATCGCGATTTCTATCTTCGGCGTACTGCCGCGCGCGCCTACGCGCTTTTATATTTCTCGATGTCTCTTCTACTTCGGAATTCGGCCTTCGTGCGCCTACGTGCCTTCGTGCTTTTGTTTCGATGTCTCTTCTACCATCGGCGCGGCCCTCATGTCTACGTCTTCGTGCTTTTAAATTGGGGCTTAACTATATACCTTCGGCCTTCGTGCCCACGCGCGCTTTTGTTTCTTTTACCTTCGGCCTTCGTGCCTACGTGCATACGTGCCTACGCGCTTTTATATTTCTCTCTGCTCTTGTACCTTCGACCTACGTGCCTGCGTGCTTTTATATTTTCGATGTTTCTTCTACCTTCGGCCTTCGTGCCTACGTGCCTACGTGCCTACTCGCTTTTATATTTCTCGATGTCTCTTCTATACCTTCGGCCTTCGGCCTACGTGCCTACGCGCTTTTATATTTCTCTTTGCTCTTGTTTCTTCGGCCTTCGGCCTACGTGCCTGCGTGCTTTTATATTTCTCGATGTTTCTTCTACCTTCAGCCTTCGTGCCTACGCGCTTTTATATTTCTCTTTGCTATTGTACCTTCGGCCTTCGGCCTACGTGCCTGCGTGCTTTTATATTTTTGATGTTTCTTCTACCTTCGGCCTTCGTGCCTACGTGCCTACGCGCTTTTATATTTCTCGATGTCTCTTCTACCTTCGGCCTTCGGCCTACGTGCCTACGCGCTTTTATATTTCTCTTTGCTATTGTACCTTCGGCCTTCGGCCTACGTGCCTGCGTGCTTTTATATTTTTGATGTTTCTTCTACCTTCGGCCTTCGTGCCTACGTGCCTACGCGCTTTTATATTTCTCGATGTCTCTTCTACCTTCGGCCTTCGGCCTACGTGCCTACGCGCTTTTATATTTCTCTGTGCTCTTGTACCTTCGGCCTACGTGCCTGCGTGCTTTTATATTTCTCGATGTTTCTTGTACCTTCGGCCTTCGTGCCTTCGTGCCTACGTGCCTACGCGCTTTTATATTTATCGATGTTTCTTCTACCTTCGGCCTTCGTGCCTACGAGCCTACGCGCTTTTATATTTCTCGATGTCTCTTCTACCTTCGGCCTTCGGCCTACGTGCCTACGCGCTTTTATATTTCTCTTTGCTCTTGTACCTTCGGCCTTCGGCCTACGTGCCTGCGTGCTTTTATATTTCTCGATGTTTCTTCTACCTTCGGCCTTTGTGCCTTCGTGCCTACGCGCTTTTATATTTCTCTTGCTCTTTCGTTGATTTGTTTATAACAATACTCTAACTAAATCCCCAAGCTTAGTCCAAAGCCTGCCATTATTATCTTTCGTATTAATTTGTTTTGTTCAAATGATTATCTTCCGTATGAATTTGTCGATTTGTTATACCAGTAACAAAAGCCCCCACCTTATTCCAAACCCCGCCGTTAATATCTTCCGTATCAATTTGTTGATTTACATATCAACCCTTCACCTCCTTAGTCCTTAAATCGTATGAATTCGTTGATTGTTTTTTTTATTATAATACTCTAACAAAAGCCCCCACCTTAGTCCAAAACCGCGCTATTATTATCTTCCGTATTAATTTGTTTTCGTTGTTATCTTCCGTATGAATTTGTTTTGTTTAAATTATTATCTTCCGTGAATTCGTTGATTTGCTTATAATAATACTCTTAACTAAAGCCCCAAAGCTTAGTCCAAACCCCGCCATTATTATCTTCCGTATCAATTTGTTGATTTGCATATAATAATACGTTAACAACCCTCCACCTCCTTAGTCCTTTCGTTTGAATTCGTTGATGATTTTTTTTTTTTATTATAATACTCTAACAAAAGCCCCCACCTTAGTCCAAACCGCGCCATTATTATCCGTTTTGTTAAAAGTTATTATCTTCCTCATGAATTCATTGATTTGTTTATAATAATACTAAAGCTCCAAGCTTAGTCCAACCCCCGCCGTTA
>JBAMJV010002170.1:0-97656 GCA_037951105.1 Echinarachnius parma
CTGCACGGTGTTACTAATGGTGGGAGATACCCTCCTCAAAAACGTCTGCTCAAATTAGCGTGACCCCGTGAAGACCTTTTTTTTTTTTTGTGTGTGCGTGTGTGAGTGTCCGAACCAAAGGGCGACCTTTTTGGGTGTCTTTCGTCGAAAGTATATTATAATAGCGCCAATGCAATGATTACATTGTTGTGATTGTTGTGCTACGTATGTTTATTTTTCTCACATACCCGATGCTTTGTACATGTGTGTTCAGTGTTTAGATTACATGCGGCATACGTGCAAGGCTGCTGGAGCCTGGAGGGAGGGGTAGGAGCAAGGGGCTGCCCCCCCCCCCCCCTCTCCCCCTCTCTGGGGAAGTTTTGAAATTACCAATGTATTGGTAAGAACATTATCATGTTCGGACAAAATTGTCTTATTTACAGTCAATATTATCCTCATTTCAGGATGACTTTTTTAATGTAAAATCATCACATTTACGGGAACAGTCGTAATAATATTTGGGGGAACCGTACCGTATATGGTATATACTGTACGTGAAATATGATTATATGGGCAAGAGGCCACAGCCCCCTAAACAAAAATCTGCCCGCATACGCCCATGGACTTGCGGATCGCTCTGGCATAAGGGGGTTGGGGAGGGGGGGGGGGGGGGGGGGGGTGTCTGCTGGTGACGCCAAAATGTTGCCAGCAGAAAACATTGTTGTCCTTTTGTTCCCTCTCCTAATTACCGGTGCATGTTGTTGGTTCTTTTCAGAAGAAAGGGACGACGCCCTTTTGTTGCGATTTCTTGAAAGTCAGACATAATTTTGTGAAACTGAAAGCCAAATAAAAAAAAGTACGTTCACGCGGAATAGCTAAACAATAAAAGGGGCACGTGAATAATTTGGGGGGCACACTCTATAATGCATTTCTTTATTTTACTAAGGATTTCCCCCTTATGTTTGCGTACAACTAATCCATCATTATAATGAATAACAGTCATGTATAATTTGGTTTTATGTCTGAATAAACGGATACGACTATGTTTTCTCACGGTGTCTTTTGACGTTTTGTTTTATTATTATTCCACTACACCGACGCGGAGCAAGGCTTTTAACTCTATATTCAAAATAAATACATATATTAACAACAATTGTGTGGCTGAAGCCTACCCCACCCCCCCCCCCCCCCCCCACCCCCCATAACCTCCTTCCACCAGCCTTGTACTTGTAGTCCTCCAATGCTGACTCACATCGCCCCCCCCCCCCCATTTTTCACGTGAAATGTAACCCCCGCGTCTACCCCCTTCCGTAGCTATGCCCTGCCCAAGCTGTTCGAAAGTCAAGGGCGGTCATGTGACATGTATTAGCCTTGAACGAGACGTGAGCGCGTGATCAGAGTTCAGACGTAAATGGGCCAAATAAGAAAGAACAGAATGGATTTGTTTTTGTTTGAACAAAGTTTCGTAATCATAGTTATGAAAATGCTGATGATGATGACGATAATATTAATATTGACCCGACCCCGAGATTTTAACGCGCAGCTCAAATTCATAATTATTCAGAGCAACAAAAAAAGAAAAGAAAAGAAAGGGAACAATTAATTGCATTGTTTATGAATTACACAACCCTTTGACATATACTTATGTGTTGTTCTTTGCCTGGTGGTCTCCTTTGAGGTCGACGAATTAAAGGGATCTAGTAACAGTGTCAAAATCCACAAATCTTACTTATATAACTCTAGTGGTTCATTCATACCTTGTTGTATTCGTATGAGCAATAGAAGCATGGAACAGGTTTTGGGTTTTTCGAATTTCCCTTTGGTTAAAAAAAAAAAATTTACGATTGCCGTGTTCGGATTTTGAATTATTCGCTGGAACGATATTAGTGTGTACAAAGTCAGTGCAATGAGTTAACCCTAATAGGGCCGGGGGGGGGGGGGGGGGGGGCCATAATGGCCCCCCCCCCCCCTCCGCGATTTTTTTTATTGGTCCAAAACGCTGTACGATGACCCGCCGCGGCTTGGTGGCTTTTTTCTATCGGGTCTTGCGCACATTTTAAAACAAAAATTTCGAAAATCGGACCTACCGTTACAAAGTCACGTGACCTTTTGTCTATGCATGTCAGCCCGAAAATCGCTCAATTTCGTGATTTGTGTACAAAACATATGGAAATATAAATTTTCGTAAAATGAGGTGTATCATTAGTTATTTGGTGTTGTTTACATGTTATATGTTGGTTTGGGGATTCAAAATAGTTAAATTATAGTTAGAAATAAAATAAACAACAAAAACAATAAAATACATAAGTTAAAAAAACAAAGAAATACATAAGAAATTAACAAAACAATAGAAAACATAAGGAAGAACCGGGCTCTTCCAAATATTTTTTGTCGTATTATCATTACAAATGCTCTAATGAATATATGTAGTGAAAACCAGAGTTTAATTATGAAGAATATATGATTTACGGGTAAAAATATGAATATCATGACTTATTTGCATAAATTACCATAAATATGCAAATTAATCAATTTTTCAAAATTAAAAAAAATTACAATTGTATTGTATACACTTCACTTATCATGCGTGCAAAATTTTACGGCGATCGGCCGCTCCGCGGCCGAGATCTTAGGGGGGGGGGGGGGGCCATAATGGCCCCCCCCCCCCCCGGCCTGCTGAAGACCTTAAATAGCCCGGCCCTTTTAGGGTTAAGGAATATCTGTTTGCATTTCGCTCATTACTTGGCCATATAATATCAACCTAACGTTACATTTTCACATGACATTACGCGCACTCATCCCTTTTGGAACATGGCAGCAAAATTTATACTAGATCCCTTTAATAACCAAATGAAAGTAATATACAGATTGAAGTCGTTATGATTACGTCGTCTTCGTTATCAAGTACTATTATGAATTATACTCTGGATGGTTCCAAATAATGAGGGTTCATGATGTTGATACAATTCTAGTTATTAACATCAAAGTCAGGTGTATGGCTTATTTATAATAAGATGTTGATTACTCTTTATACTCACGTTGACAAATAAGTGTAATGAAAGGAATAATCATGATATTAACAAAATATATGTATTTTCGAATGAAGTTGCACGTATATAAAAAATGGTTTCTTACATCATGTTAATTATTAATAAGGCGTAGCATATTGACATCGTCATGAAATCGTGAATCAAGGTTGCACAATAATGTAGGCAAATAATGATAACCATGATAACGAAGCCATATTTTCGGAGGTCAGTAAATATGTTCGTTTAATTTTATAATATTTTCTTTTATTAAAAGAAAATATTATAAAATTAAACGAACATAGGCTAATTATTTACTGACGTCCGAAAATAGGGCTTCGTTATCAATTCATTCAGATAAATATCACATTTCGGGGGTTTTGTCATGAGCAGAAAAAATGGTTATAATAATTAAATTTCTAGTATAGACCTAGATCCTGATTACTTTTTCATAATTCACAATAAGCCGAATATAATTTATTTATATAAAGATGATTCATAATTCCCAATTTGTTCATATTTTGCCCCAGTCGCATAGGGAGAGGTGAGGGGCGGGGCCATACAAAGTTCAATGTCGATGAAAATCGATCGTTTGAGAATAAAAAGCCACACCATTATACACATTTTCACAAATTGCACATCAACGATAGCGTAAATTAGTATTCATATATGTATGATAAACTAGTGAATGAATGTATGATAATAGTTAGTAAATGAATGAATGAATGAATGAATGAATGAATGAATGAATGAATGATTGAATGAATGAATGAATGAATGAATGAATGAATGAATGAATGAATGAATGAATGAATGAATGAATGAATGAATGAATTAATTAATGAAAGATGAACAAACGAACGAACGAACGAACGAACGAATAAAAACAAAATTACACCTCAATACTACAAAGACAGCAGAGCTATAGTCTTGGATTCATGACGCCGAGAGAGCTAGGTAAAGTGAGGGGGCCACAGAAAGTTCAATGTCAATAACAATCGATTTGAGCAATTATTACAAGAACAATACATAAGATATGAATGGGCATAATAAAGGAAGAACAAAATTAATGTCCCCTTTTATATTGACTATGGCAAAACTTTCATATACAGGTGAATGAATGAATTAATGAATGAATGAATGAGTGAATGAATGAATGAATGAATGAACGAACGAACGAACGAACGAACGAACGAACGAACGAACGAACGAACGAACGAACGAACGAACGAACGAACGAACGAACGAACGAACGAACGAACGAACGAACGAACGAACGAACGAACGAACGAACGAACGAACGAACGAACGAACGAACGAACGAACGAACGAACGAACGAACGAACGAACGAATGAATGAATGAATGATGAATGAATACATTAATGAATGAATTAATTAAACGATAACAATAACATTACAACCAAGACAGTATAGCTAGTCTTGATAACAAACGCCAATGGAGAGAGGTGAGGAGGGGGGGGGGGGGGGGGGGGCACAGAAAGTTTAATGTTGATTAATATTTATAGAGGGAAAACCCAGTCTTGGCTATAAGACGCTGAGAGTTCAGAGGCGGAGTGAGGGTCCAAAGAAAATAAAAAATCAAATTGTTCTGAGAGAGAGAAAAAACCGCCATGCAACAAAGGTTTTAAACTATAATTACGTAAATATATACATGTAGTTGGTTACAGTCCGTTATTCCGAAGGTTCGTTATTCCGAAGGTTCAGTTATTCCGAAGGTTCGTTATTCCGAAGGTTCAGTTATTCCGAAGGTTCGTTATTCCGAAGGTTCGTTATTCCGAAGGTTCGTTATTCCGAAGGTTCGTAATTCCGAAGGTTCGTTATTCCGAAGGTTCGTTGATCCGAAAATAAAATCGGGTTCGTTATTCCGAAGGTTCGTTATTCCGAAGGTTCGTTATTCCGAAGGTTCGTTGATCCGAAAATAAAATCGGGTTCGTTATTCCGAAAATTAAATCGGGCTTGTTATAATACTATAGTTTGTGTTTTGTTTATTTAATTTACAGCCTGCATTAAGCATACCCCTCCCCCTTTCCCTCCCTTGGCCAGACCAATCAAACATTTAAGTTTATTTTATCTCTTTATATGAAATTATAGCATTATAACAAACCCAAATACATTTTCGGATTAACGAACCCGATTTCATTTTAGGAATAGCGAACCTTCGGAATAACGAACCCTCGGAATAACGGACCTTCGGAATAACGAACCTTCGGAATAACGAACCCGAATTCATTTTAGGAATAGCGAACCTTCGGAATAACGAACCTTCGGAATAACGAACCTTCGGAATAACGAACCTTCGGAATAACGAACCTTCGGAATAATGCAACAAATGTTCGGATTAACGAACCCTATTTCATTTTCGGATTAACGAACACTCAGGTATAGGAAATTTGCGTGTTCGGAATAACGAACCTTCGGAATAACGAACCTTCGGAATAACGAACCTTCGGAATAACGAACCGCACCCATGTAGTTAGGTTTTCCCGGTCAAAATCGTAAAAACAGCAGCCAAACTGACAATTCGATCATTCAAATTAGCACGAAATTGATGACGATTGGGATCATCATTTGATTAACTAAAATGGTCATTCAAATTCACTTTTAAAGCACGCGATCGGAAATTCCGGACAAAGTAAAATTAAAAAAGAGCATCCAATTTAAAAAATCGCTTAAAGAGCATCCAATTTAGAGCGGAAAATTTTGTCGTGGGCATTCGGGCATGGCGAGCAATTGTAAAATGTGTGCATTGCAATTCGTCATGGGCGTACACTAATCATGCATATGTGAACAAAAAACATGTAGAGAGCGGGATGTTTGAATTAAATGAATGAAACAAAACAAAGAAGTATCAACATGATGAATAATGATGACATTGATAGATTAATTGAATGGAGATTAGACATATAAACATTTATTGAAATAAAAATTGTTGAAATGATTGAGATTATATTCCTTATGAAAATTATTGTGATTCCCATGCACAATGTGTACTTATCATGCTCATGGGGAATATATAATAATATAATAATAATAATAATAATAAACAGTTCTTATACAGTATAGCGCATATCACATTGCAGAAGCACGTCTCTATGCGTTTGTATTATTACCCTGGTTGTTACTGGTACAGTTCAAACCCGCACAATTATCTTGAGCACCATCTAAACTCCCCGGGGAGCATACTAGCTAATGGCAGCCATATATGATATATATAGCGCGCATGCTAATTAACACCCAACCAGGTACCCATTTATACTCCTGGGTAGAGAGCAGCAATATGGATTAAATTTCTTGCTGAAGGACATAAATGATGGGACATCAATCGGGCTTGAACCCACGACCTCTAGATTTGAAGTCTAGCGTCCATCCGATCGTGCCACACCATCCCCATATATGTCTGAATTAGCACAGTAGTATGTGAAACTTCATTATGGATAAATACAAATTGAGAACAAATGCAAAACTGATATAAAAAAAAGGAATATGTATATACGAAACCAATTTGAAGGCTAAATGTGCGAAATCGGGTGCCTAGAAACCAATTTGAATGTTGATTCAGGTTCAATTTCTTGCTCTTCATCACCTGCGCGAAATTGAATGACGATTGTGCAGTGTTAATTTGAACGATTAGAAAACTATTTTGAATAAACAGGAGTACAGAATCAAATGCCTATTAACGAATTTGAATGCTCTTAAAGTGAACATGAATATAGCGAACAGCACTTGAAGAAATATCGCTCTAATTTGAATGATCGAATCGTCAGTTTTGGCTGCTGTTTTGACGAATTTGACCGGGAAAACCTATAGTAGACACAGGACTGTAGGTATATGACTGTATATGAATATGAATGAACAACAACAATAACAACTGCCCAGACAGAAGAAGAGGTAGTCTTGGTCCCCCAGACGCCGATGTAAATAGATGAAGTGATGGGGGGCCACGGAGAGTTCAATGTCGGGCGCGGTAACGGTTTGCAAGCGTGACGCGCCTCACCCTTGATTAAAAATGACTTTCCCCCTCAGATCGTGTAATCCTCACGGTCCCTCGTCGATGCCGCAAGCCCGCAGCCCAAGGCCATCCCGAAAGCCGTCTAGTACCCCCCCTCTTCAGTCTAATTTAACTTACCCCATTTTACTACGACTACTGCTCCCGTTCAAGATATAATTGAGGCGTAGCTGAAATGGGCGAGGGGGTCGGTAGAGGGAGCACAAATGCCCCCCCCCCCCCTCTTTTGGGAACCCATCCTGACCCGGTCGCGTCCACTCTGCCCTCATGGTTGGCGGTAAATACATTTACGTGACAGATTTGTTTGTTTATTTGTTTGTTTGCTGTTGTTGTTTTTTTGTTGTTGTTGGGGGCACATGTTACCCCCTTCATCATATTTTACCCCCCCTTTTGACCCGGTCATTACCCCCCCCTCCTTAATTAACTTCTAGCTGCGCCACTGTCTTACTATTAAGAGAGACTGACCACGTGCTCTAATTCATTTTTTGTCTTCAAGTTCTTCTTCGAAGTGTTTTTTTTTTAAATGTGAACTTGTGATATCTCTTTGTCCAGGATTCATGGCCAATTATCTCGACACCACCTCTGGGTGGCGTTTATCTTCTCTTGTTTTTCCTCCAAATCAACGTTGTGAAGAAAAACTATTTATAGGCTAAACTTTATCAAGAGCACATAATTGCATGATTTTGGGAAGAATAACATGATAAAGAAAGAAAGATAACAATTTTACATCGTATTCCATTTCCAGATGACTCCAGTCCAGATGTGCACAATTTCACATCTTGGAAATGGAGTACAAAGTCAAAATTGGCTACTTTCTATCTTTATATTTATTATTTACTTCATCCTACCGCTGGGGGTTGGGGGGGGGGGGGGGGGGGGTTGGACAGGCCTCCCTTCTTGCTTCTATTGCATCGCCACTATAAAGAGTTGTATGTACTATATGATTAGTTTAAACTTATGACCTCTTATGAAAATATCCATAGACGCCTTCATAACATTGAAATGTTATATTTAGCTAACCGCGATCCTACTGTATATTTAACCCATTTTGACATGGAGATATCACCGTCAGTACTGTGTAACGTTTTTAAACCAAGGTCAAATTCAATATAGCAATTTTATAACATATTATCCATTGTGGCGAAGGTTTGTGTATACTAGTAATCTTACTTGTATTATTTTGTAAAACACTATATTAATTAAATTTAAAAGCAAAGTTGATTGAATCAAATCAGATTCATCAATAATGTAGCTATCAGAAACATAGACACATATTCACACACGTATACACATATACAGCACATAGACACATACATACAGGAACATATAGAACCCACACATACATATACACAAACATAATACACACAGACACCAACTCATACAACCATACACACACACACGCACGTACACACAGACATAAATATCTACGCACACAAACAACACACACACACACACCAACTCACAGACACACATACATACGCACGCACACACACACACACACACACACCAAGTCACTCAACCATATGCACACACATTCACAAACACACAGACCTAAATACATATGCACACACACACACACACACACACATAAAACCACACACAAACACATGGATGATATAATTTATCATCATAAAATGAAGTCGACTGGGAAGAATAAAACAAGCAACAACATTATTCTCTGTTTGCTGTATATTTAGTTTAATGTTCTTTCGATCATACATAAAACAGAAACAAACTAAGTATGAAACATCTCAACAAAAACGCAAACATTTTCATTAATGTGCAAAATATTTTCATGCTTCAATCAAAAAAACAAAAGTAGATTTCACAGTTTAAAAAAGAAACAATATTTCTTTTTATTATTCATACAGGTATTTTAGACGAGAAACATCGATTGTGCACTGCACATATAATAACAACCTTTGGACTCACTTTTAACAAACACTTATATTAAAGTAAAATGCCATTACGAAAAAAAAAGAAAAAAAAAACATGAGAAAGAAATTGGAAAAAATATATATATATTAGTAAAGTCTTAGTCCCCGAAATTGCACCTTACCAATATCGACATATACAGGTTTTATAAGTTAAATAAAAATGTATTTTAATCATACAAATACACCACAGAATAGCAGGCATAAGGATGATTATGTGTTTAACATAACAATACACTTTGAAGCGCCACACACAAACAACACTTTCTGCGACATGTACAAGTGACCAGTATTTCTAAATGAAATAATAACCAAAGAAAATGTTGACAAAATTCATTGTCCCTTTTCGTATAAATGAAGCATAACTATTAGTGTGCTTGTTTTCAAATGAGTCTACGGTTTGCTGTGTTTCAATCCAAACTATGAACATATTGATTTAAATCATTACAAAACAATTGCAACAACAAAAACATGAAGGAATTTTGAGAGTGATATAATGTTGCGATTATGATTTGTAAGTGTTAACAAACATATGATGTTAGTGAAAGGATAATGAAAACAGAAAATACAGCAAAAATCCAAGGTGATAATTAGATGTTTTTTTTTCAAGTATTTTGTTTCAAATTCTATTAAAAACAAAAATGTAATAACCTTCCTGGGAAAATACAAGTGCATTGGGCGATAAAGAGAAACAAATTAATTGTCTTTAACTTAGAATAATATTAAACAAATCCAATGATTAAAACTTGACCAGTAGTGGACTGCCTCAGAAGCTGATTTAAACCAAAAGAATAACATATTTGAATGACTCCATTGCCGTGTGAGAGGGCGCTTTTCATAAAAATAAAAAACATGTGATGGTTCGTTCCCTAACATTAACTGACTCTGCGCATGTTATACTGCAGTCTAACAAAATTATGAGTGCATGATGCGATCACGCTTGCACCCTTCTGTTAACAGAGAACATGGCATCACCCATTGAGTTGTTTTGGAAAGCGCCCCCTCGAAATGAAGACATAGTCCCTTCAAACAAAAACAAATTTTCCCACAGCGAGTTAATTAAATGTGGCCTTTGTTGGGTCAAAATATTTCATCTTTTTTTGTTTAAGAGCCTCATCTACGCTAGTTAAACATTTCATTATTTTTATCTTCAGCTTTTTAGCTTCATGCACCTGTACACAAAATGACTTCCTTTTTTTATCTTACATGTAATCAATGAGCTAATATACAATAACTATTTCTGAGTTATTATCAAATCATTTTAATAATAGCTAATTGATTTAACCAATTTGTTTAATACTTATATCCTCTACACAAACTAAGTCTACATTTCAGCGTATTTCAGTCTTGGACCCAGATATTTCAGTATCAAATACAGCATGGGGGGGGGGGGGGGGGGAATGCTTGAAGCTAACTTGTGATTCCAAAACTCTCTTTCTTTCTGTTTCTTTTAAACTCTTTTAAAGATATATAGTACACACCAAAGAAAGAGAGATATATATTCGGCTGCTTGCACGTTTCAGCATATTGTAGTCTAAACAATTGATATTGTTTTGTTTGTTCAAATCAATGTCGCTGAGCTCAGAATTTGTCTGCATGGGTAAATAAATAGCACAAAGGTGTTAATATTTAATAATTTATTTAATAATTTATGTTATGCAAATATTAATGTACGATGTAGATTGAATTTCTCTTACACCACTTTATAATACCGAGTTTTGTTGCTTAATTTTAAATAATGGATGGAAGAATTGCTCCAATCAGCGATGGAAGGTGCACATGAATGATCAAGAGGTGCGAATGTTTTTTTTCTTCAAATAAATTAACATACAATGTGCAGCACATTCAGTCAGAAACAAACACGGTAGCCCTTTTCTCTTCCTTTGATATAATACATTCAATGTATCTTCATTATATACAAAACATCACTCTGTGAACGTTTTTGGAGAGAACAAAAAAAAAAAAAAAAAAAAAAGAGCAAGAAGAAATTTTTTTTTAATGAAAATGTACAGATCCATTTATCTTCACCTCTTGTAAAGGAATATTTATAAAACAGCAGAATTTTATAATCACAACGCCTTCATCCCAGACTTTTTTTGGGTACAAAGCCATTACGTTTTCTCATAATTATTACCGGTATTACCTTTAGATCTTTTCAGACTGCCTGCTCTCTTTAGGCTACAAGTTCACGCACAATATGAAAATGATTTATTTCAAAGAAGAGGGTTTCATATGACAGTCCACTGCATTAAGAACAGGCAAATGGAACCAAGCAATGATTATTGATTGGTATATAGCACCGAGACAGTCTATAGTCTTCTTTATTACGTACGTTGTTACAGAGTTTAACTGGTAGAGAAGTCAAATAGGATGATTGATCATGCTCATTGTATCTAGGGAAGCGTTGAAACAAAGGAACCAACTTAAAAGATGAATTAACTCCACAATTAAGCTTGTATCTTTTCACTTCATATAGCTCATGAAACACGACAAGACAATATTTAAACGCGGTCCGCTCTTGTGAAATCGGGGCGAGACCTTTACAGCAATCTGAACTGGCTATGAAACATGAAATGCTATTTTGAATCACCATCGGGCGAATCGATGGACAAACCCAAACAAGAAAAAGAAAAGGACATCATCATTTTTTTTTGTGAAGAAGAAACTTGTTTTTTGTGCATGATATTTCGACGGAGAATCCAAACAAAAAGAGATGTACGGAAACTGCAATATTTATTGTAAAACTTTTATCATATTTTTACAGACATACACTTGGTCACAATTTTGTGTGTGACTGAAAATAACTTCATTATATGCAACTGTAACAAGGTACACAAATTGATTTCCTATGCAAATGCCATATCATAAGACATATTTTATATTGATAAAAACTGACCTAAGATGCAACAGAAGTTTTGTAAAACTTCATTCTACCAATAAATTTGCTTTACAGTTTGATATCCGAGTGTGAAATGTAAAAGATTATAAATAACTCCCTCTGACAGTTATAAACTTTGTAAAAAAAAAAAATAATAAAAAAATAGAGATTGATAGAATAAAAAGTGGCATGTTTTCCAGAAATGAAATAAGGTACCACCTTTGACGACAAGTATAAGCATCTATACAAAATTGACAGTAAAAAAAAAAAAAATGCATTTGACGAGGGCACGTGACAAAACAGTTCACAAGCTACAACAAAGTTATAGAAATACTGACCATAGTTCCAAATGAGTGAGTTTAAAGTGACTGGGTAGCTCCTGTTTAAAGGGAGGGTGTCATACAACCATGAGGGCGCTATTAAACAAGATCTCTTGGCAGCACCAAGACTCTGTAATCAGTGGGTTCTAGCATAAGCCAAATACCCGCGCAACTCACATTCACGTAAGCTTCAGAGCATGCAATGTAAATACATCAACATGGAACCTCCCGTGAGCTGTTTGATAGCGCCCTCTTGACTCAACAACACAGTTTGCTTTAAGTAAAGCAGCTCTGTACGCATTAACAAAAAATGCCCCCACCGGTTGGCGACCCAGTCACTTTAAAGAGTGAGGCGGTAATTCATCTTCCTCTTGAATTAACTACAAACATACAAATCAGCGATTTCTCGTATCCCTCCTACCCCTCTTCTGTACAACCAAAATCAATAAACGATTCTAGAACAACCATTTTTTACTCTCATTTCTGCCTCAATATTTTTACAGAGAATAAGATAAAACTATTAATATCTAGTTTTCACCCTTTCCTCTCTCTCTTTATGTTTTTTCCCCACAACTACCGTGGTGATATCTTTGGTGCAATGCTTCCTGGTGGGATCTCTCTTGTCTATAGATGTGGAAGTGATTACAATATAATTACATGTATGTATGTATGCAGTAGTACGATTTAAATCCGGGGTGAAATAGTGAAGCGTTTCTATTCAAAATTAGTATAATTTGTTTTCTTCAAAATAGGAATATGCGACTCTCTTCACTAAACCACCCGATCCAATTCGTAAACTATAAGCCATACCTTCTCTTATATACTCCATATCTCTCTTATTCATTCTCTCTCACTGTGCCCAATAATCTAGCTCCTCTGTCTACATCAATCTACACCCTACAACCAGTACAAATTGATTTAGTTCCAGATATGCCAACATTAAAGTAAATAACCCCCCCCCCCCAATAATACTAGGAGTCCTTTCTAAAGTGCAAAAAGTTTAATGCGAAAACAAATCTTCAGAGAGCTATTTTGATGCAGGTCGGATTAAACAAGCAGCCTCCAAAAATGAACTGAAATTAAATTTTTAACTTGTTTTTTCTGACAACCCCTTCTTTACCAATCTGCATTTTTGCCATAATTCTCAGAGAAAACAAATGATTATTAATTACCCCAATATGGAATAAATTGACATGACTAAAGCCACTTCCCCCGAAACAATCCGGTGACTAGGCAAATCAGGGTGATGGGGAGCAGAAAGGGACATTTGATTAAAAAAATCCAAACAAAGAGATCAACTCTTTTGATACCAATATCATACTAATTTCATACCCTATTTGTCACAAATACCTGTTAAACAGGAAATATAAGTTAGAGCCAGTAATTCTGAGTTTCTTTCTTGGGAAAATATCAACATCATGTTTCAAACTAAAAAGGCATACATGTGTGAAAGTTTTATTCATAATTTTATAACCTCCTTTATTTTAAATTTTCTCCCTTATACTAATAAAAGAGGCAAGCTTTTCAATGACTAAATTTCCCTTTGAACACAGTGGCACACATTCACACAGACACGCACATACGACTCTCCCCTTAACAACTCCCAATCTGATGACATAACACATCTGCAAACATGTACATGTATCTATACGCAAAATTTTAAATTTCTTGTAATTATTCACAAGCCTATCCGTTTCCTTCTCCGCCTCATCTATCTAGACTCTATAATTTCTTTTGTCCATCCATCCTTTACTCTTTAGTTACATTTCCCAATTTTATGGCATTACAAACTATTCAGATTGTAATGCCATAACATACTTTGTACAATTACTTCTGTTCTGTTTCCTCCCCTTTCAATCGATTCTTCTGTCAATCCTTACATTGCATTTTCTATCTATCTATCCATCCTTTCCTTTCAACAACCAATCTGACCGGGTCCATAACAAAATTACAAATACACGGTACTTCCTTGATCTTACAAAGTTCTACTTCTTTTCCTTCTCCCTGTCCATATAGGCTTACGTTCTTTCTATCCATCTAACCATTCGTTCTATCTATCCTATGCCGTAACAAATTATTCACGAACTCATGCCGTAAAAGATCTTATATAATACTTTCTTTCTGCCTCCTTTCCTTGCTGCAAAAGATCTTACGGTCCATTTCTGTATATAGTTCTTTTTGTCCTCTCCATCGTCGTCTTCGCTCGTTCGTTCGTTCAGTCACTCGGAGACCAGCATCTGCTGGACGATGTCCTCCATCTCGAGGGCGTCTCCGATGAGCTGCCGGAAGAAGAGCTGGGTGACGACGCGGGGCCGGATGTTGCGGAGCGGCGGCAGGCTGAGGAGGAGGTGGGCGAAACGGAGGGGGTCGCGGGGGTGCAGTGCGGTGACGTACTCGGACAGCTTAAGCTGGGCGTGGCCCTGGAGGGTCTCCACCAGACCAGTGCTGGACAACCCAGAAACATCTGCAAGGTTGACAAGAGAGAGAGAGAGAGAGGAGAACAAGAGGATAGCGGGTTAATAATGATGACAGTGGCTGTCAGGAAGGCAACAAATTAAAGACACTTCATTAACTATTATTAGTGATTTCAGTTTAGCTTCATGGAAAGAACAAGTTAAAAGACACAGACTTGATGATTCCACTGTAGATTCATGGAGAGAATGGGAGAAAAAAAACCCAGTTAATTACATCTGTCTAGAAGGCAAACAAAGGGCAGTTTATTATTAATTCTTGGTTAGTTCAGTTTAGCTTTATGGAAAGAACAACAGGGGGAAATGTTAATGACAGATATCTCTTAGCAATTATGGACACTTTTATTAAAACCTTGAATGATAAGTGTCAGAGAATCAATAGACAATTTTCTTTAAAAAATACTGATGGTAGTCTTTGTGGGTTTTCATTCATTTATCCAGTGCTTCCTACAGCATCTGCACATCAACGAGAAAGAGAAGAAAATAAAGTAGCTAATGTATGTTATCATAAACTCTTCAACCCGCTGAAAGCTTCAATTGTGATCCCTAATGAGAATTCATGTTATATAGCCACATCATAGACAGTATCAAAACAAAAACGATAATTGTAGAAAAAACTTGCTTTAATTAAACTCTTCTCTGTTAGGGCGAATAATTAATTACATCTTCATTAATATCTCACTCACACGCTCTTTTTCCAGTAGTTCACCCTCATTAAATAACAAATTATCGTTAGGCTTCACGTACACCCTAACAAATTTTTCCTTGGGAGAGACAGCTATTGTATTCATTACTCCATCTCATATATCGCCGATGCCGCTGATTATTAAAGAACGTTCATTTTCCATAATGGACGACGAAGGACGCCTATTGAGTGTTTGAATAAGACACAATATTGAAACACGGAAATAAAAAAAGAAGAGAATACATGATGGATGGATGCTTTTAACCTTCAATACCTTACTCCTACGTCAATGATTCAATGATCACCCGCTTCTTTCTCTTAACAAAACACCACTTACTCGTCTACCCTCTTTGTAATTCGTCCTTACTGTCGGCAAGAAAATACATTTGCAAGCCGGGACACAAAAACAATTATTTGCCCTCAACAAAATGTGTGTTCTCTCAATTAATTTAAGGACAGAGATAGTAGTTGCGAGGGAGGGGAGAGCCGAGAATACATCAGAAAAAATATATCGCAGCGGATGGACGGACGGACGGGTCTTTTGTTTTCCACGAAGGCCACAATTACACAACTAATCAATACTCCAGGCAGAAACGGTTTCTTGTCCGGTGAAAGCATCCCGATGCGAAGGTCAGAATTAATGATGAGAATTTGAGAGAGCGTACAAAGAAGGGAACCTTGGGTAATGATTAATGCCTAAGTGAATCGACACATACTGGATTTCTAGAAACTATTCATCTCCCGTTGCTGATGGTTGGAGGCGGTGGAGAAAATACACGGGGGCTAGGGGCGATTTAGCTCCCGAAATGCCAAAGAGAGCCTCTGGAAATCAGAAGAAAAAAACCTTCGTAAATTTGCACATAGTTCAACGCAAAACAAATTTCAGAGCAGGTTTGGCTGCCAGCTTGATAAGTAGCCACAGACAAATTTACTTCAATTTGTTCACTCAAGCAATTCCCATTCTCACCTGAAATTGTCTATGATGTTGAAAAAACGAAGCAAATCAAGCACTTTTGGTTTCATCAGAATGGCTACGTTGGAGTATTTTACATTCATATTTTGTTTCAACTAAAACAAAACAAGGTTTAAATCCAAGTTCGTTGCAATCATTTTTTACAAAAATTGGAGACACTTTGGTCTGAAGGACAGAAACCAGAAATAAGTATTACAAATAGAACCGTCCTTCATACAAGGAATATGAGACACATGAAACCCGCCCAGCTGTTGCAACGTACTTGGAAAGATACTGTTGCAATGTACTGTATGCACATCTCTATACATTAACCCGTTCCTACTACTGTACTGTAGATTGTCCAATCCCCATATAGAGTTTATAACTTTATACAGGGCCCACATGATTGGTTTTAACCCGTTGCTTATGGGAACCAGGTTGGCTAATATACAAAGTCTATGGGGAATTCATAAGCTCGACGGGACCGGGTTAAGTATAACATACAACCTTCATAGGCCACTTCGGGACCAGCCCTGAATGGGGTATTGAGTTCAGTGAACAATGAGTCGGACACATATGACTATTTAACCTGTTCAGGACTGGTTGATTTTTTACTATAATAAGTATTCTGGGGACCAGTCCTGAATTGGTTAAGCTTTTTCATACAAGGTCTCAGTTCACACTGTATGATCATGAAGTCTGCTCAAAATGAGACTTTCTTGTATGCAACTGTAGGTTGCATTTTGTAACTACGTATGTGGCCTTCTGGTTCATTGGTAAGCGAAGGGTTAAAAGAATATTAAGAACAAAAAAACAACATTGAGAATTAATCACTTCAATCAAAACAAGACCTTAGGATATGAATGTGGCGGCCTTGTTCAGGTTTATACAGTCACTGAATCACTTTTAATTTCATACATGAGTTAATATGGCCCTGATACATTAATTAAATGTGTACACACACTATTTTAATGTCTTTTTGCATTGTTGAGGTAAACAGTAGTCCCAACGTAACGGGATAACAAAAGGGTAGTCCTGTATAAAATTGAGTAGCCTAGTGCTTGGCACTGAAAATGAACACTTTCCAAACTGTATTCCCTTTATTTTTTAAATGATTGTAATTTATATATTATGTTTATACTGTTGGAAACAAAAAGTAAAATTGAAATTGAAATTTCTAAATGTAAACCCATTCTCTAAATATGGTACACACCTTAAAGATTGTCATGCATGGGGATGTAGAGGGCGCTATATAGGCTAGTTTACGCCAAGGAAATACCTTTGCAAGGCATTCGCAAGAGGGCACCGCGTACCTAATTTACGAATCCGAATCACCTTTAAAATGTAATTGGGTAAAAACTGCTCTCGCTGCCCTACACAATTATGAAGTGGTTTCTATGCTTATATAAATAATAATAAACTCTTAGAAACACATTACACAACGTGCAACCTTGGAACACAACCTTGGTGACGCAACACATCTGATGAGGCAAAAAATCAATCGAGTAGGCTTGAACGGAGAAAACAAATCGATCTGCAGAATTATCAATATAGTTATATATATATACTGTACATGCATATATATTGTACTGTATCCATACAAATATTACTGTTCGATCTTTCCAAAAGCACCAAAAAGAAATTATATAAATTTGTTTCAAGGTTTTGGCCGCAAAGGGAAAATCCCGCTGATATTCTGTAGTTATTCATCCCTTTAATAATCTAAAAAGCATTCCACGAATTGCTCTTCGTTGTAGGGAATCATTTTACCATGATGTGAATAAACTTCAGAGCATATTAATAGCAACTGCAAGGTCTGATGGGAATTTGAATCGAGATTTGATGAAAAGGGGAAAAACCCTCATTGACATAATGATATTACATATTATTTATTAAATTACTAATTCTTTGGTATTTGGTAGCTCTATATTACTGCTAATTCGGTGATATTCTGTACAGTAGATATCATATGACTAATTCTGTAATATTTCATTTGACATCCCTGCTGATGCTCACTGCATTCTTTGGCATTTTGCAGACATTGCTACTAATTATGTGATATTCAAACTTGAAGAGGATTTGCTAACGACAAAAAAGGGCATCTCTGAGTCAGAAGAGGCTTCATGAATTGCACAATTTTCGCAAAGAATTTTGTACCTGGAAATCATGAAAGCAAACTATAAAAGCATAACATAAAACAACTCATGTGAATCCAAAGATAGAGGAAACCGACAAGAAAAATAAACATGTAATATTAACAAACAAAAAAGTTACAGCGAGTTGACATCCGACAAATTGTCAATGACCGATTAAGGACAAAGAAGTGAACCAAAAGGGATTTCCTCAACAAGATTCTTTGGAAGAGAAACAAATTATGGAACTCAAAAGGAAACAAAAAAGGTGAAGGATGATGATGGTCAACAATTAAAATCTGATTGTACCGGTCATACTCTTCCATCAAAATCATATTGAATATAGTCTGACCTCTGCAATGGCACAATTATGCTACAAATCTGATAAAAGTGACCCTAACTGACCATACAGCATTGAAGGGCCATTGTCTGAACTCCCAAAATCAACTACAAGTAAACACGCACATCTGCCAAAGTGACCAAAACTATGGAGAAGAAATTATGACAAATATAATTCCATTCAATTTCAGCCCCAAAACCTTGACCCCCCATCGACTTATTATTATCATCATCGGAGAGGAAGCCTAACCCAGCCCACAATCTGATCACAAAACTGATTTGACTTTGAGGTTGACTCGACTGAAAGAGGGAAAAGAAAAAAGAAAAAAAAAGAGGTCCAATAACGAGCGTACTGATTAATTGACTGATTTCAAGAGTGAAATGAACGGTTTGGTGCAGCAGCAGCCGGGAAGTTGAGGACATGGTCACCGTCGGGTCACGGCAGTTTATTGCACTTCTGCCGATACGATCGACGACGGATCGGGCATGCGCTACGAGTGAGTGTCACGCGAGACTGGCGTCTGCACTCTACTATACTGTCCTATCTCACACCAAGCATGCAGTATTTTTCCCCCTCCATTAATAATGGACCAAATGCATCCCATGACTGAATTTTTGTTTTTATCTTGTCAGATATTTTGTATTATTTGTCTATTATTCTGATTGTATGTTTTTGTTATTGTCTGATTTTTTTTCTATTTGATTGTCTACTAAATATCTTTCATTAGAAATGGCACAATACATGTAGTAGTTAAATATATATATATCTTGTTCAGTTTCTCACATAATATGTACCACTGTAAATCATTTATAATTTTTTTTTATTAAAGACTAGTAAGCTTTGTAAAGGAAGTAAGCAAGCAGAAATACTAAAAACAAAATATGTATAAAGAAATGGGTATGCCATTTGGTTGAAATGTTTTCCACTTTTTGAGATTTGTTTATAATGATCATCCTCATTTTAGAGTAAATGCATAAATAAAAACAAAGTTTAAAATCACTATAATTTGTAGGCATATTTAAAATTTTTTTTTTTTATTTATAACAAATATTTTAATCTTTAAATTCACTTTCTATTTAAATATGTGTTCAATGCATATTATGTTCTCTCAATGTATGTATTACAATTTCAAATTCTTTTACTATCTTTCTACTTAAAATGAGTGTAGTTATATAATGTACAAGTATTGTTAAATGTAGTCATAAATGATAATTGCTGCAAACAAATACTCTAAACATTGTATATATTTCTAATGTTGACAATATGGCTACAGTAAAAAAACAAAAAGGGTAAAAAACAACTAAAAAGGTGCATTATCGCCCTAAAAGGAAAAGTCTGTGTTGTTCAGAAGAGATATTTGAATAAAAGAGTTGCACTTTTCACTCTGAAAGAAAAAGATCTTCACCATTAAGAAGATTCTGAATAGGTATTTGAATACAACAAAACATATAAGTGGTCATACGTTACCTAATAATAAATAGTCCTAAACGGCTTATTGCCCCATTCCCCTACAAAAAGGCTCTCCAAAAGTCTCTCTATTGCACAGCCTGCCTCTTGCTCTCTTCCAAGAGAATCTTCAGCTTGCTCTGTCCCATAATTTGTCCATCGTGGCACTTGCCCCCGATACAGCAGACGGGCGTCCAGTACGCCGTGTAACTGTCTGTAAGAAGGCGGTAAAGGATCGTGTTCTTAGAGTCCTGTTGGGGGCAGCTGCACGATGCCGCGCGTTCGCGGTCGAGGTGGTGGTGGTGGTAGTGGTGGTGATGGTGCATGTGGCCGTGGTGGTTGTGGGGGGAGCTGCCGTGTAGCCTCGATTCCGACTTGATGGTGATGGTGCGAGGCGGGGGCGACGACGTCGGCGATGGGGAGGCCGAGGAGGATGTGGGTGGGGAGCGTGCGCCCGCTGCTGACATGGTGGCGCGATGGTGCCGGGCCGACAGCTTGGCTTTGAGCTTTGACGGGCCGCGGCTTAGGTTCAATGGTTGATTGCTGCCGCTCTCTAGTTGCATCTGGGTCATGTGGTGCATTCTCACAGCGCTCGATACGTCGGGGGCAAACAACATCCGGAGAGATTGCGCCAAAATTTAATCCGAAACAATGACGAAAATCGTTACAATAGCCGACCGGGACTCTATACGTCCAATATGGTATGATTCTTCCAAAGTGTCGCTGGCAACGTTTGTCCTCTTCCAAAAAATGATCACGTCCTCTCAAAAGTTTTCCAGATGAACAAAACTAGTTATCTGCCGTATTTGTCAGATATTCATTCAGAGAGAGAGAGATGTATCACACAAATAAAATTATTTGAAGAAACGAGTTTGGTCAGTTTTTTGCAGAA
This sequence comes from Echinarachnius parma, assembly GCA_037951105.1. Lineage (NCBI taxonomy): Eukaryota > Metazoa > Echinodermata > Echinoidea > Clypeasteroida > Echinarachniidae > Echinarachnius > Echinarachnius parma. The sequence continues at coordinate 21,084 of JBAMJV010002170.1, forward strand.
TGGAGCAGATATCCAGGAACACGTTCTATTTGTCCACGTGAGACGGTTCACTAGCCAGTCATAACAACAACAGGCCTCAATGCACTCCTAGTACAGTACTGTATGCTCGTAGGGAATAACAAATATATATATGTTGATTGTGAAATCGCTAGCAAATACGGAACACACACGTGATTCACCGAGCAGCGTCAAACTGTAGACTAATCTTACTACTCAGATGTCATCAGGCTTTATAGATAGTTCGCTACATGGAGCAGCCCGATAGTGGGAGAGGGGGAGAGTGGTGGAGAGAGGCGGAGAGAGCACAGGACACCGTGTGGGAGTGGCTTCCACATCGCTCAGGCCAGTGTCATAACGCACTGTTCACACACTGTATGCACTATAAACGGAAGACCTTGGGAATGCATTATGCAAATCAGGCTTGGCTGGCTGACTCCGATGCCATTGCCCTGAGCTGTGTGTATACAGGGGGGCTACGATGGCAGCTAGCCAATCAGAGTGCAGGAGCCATGTCTGGCTATGTATTGCTATAGAATGTGTGTGTACCTATGTGCTATTGTATACATGTGTGTGTTTGTGCTTGCCTGTCTGTATACAGTAGTATGCAGTGGTCACAGATAGGCAATGCCTCACGGCTGGCCTTGAAAGACTACAGGATGTGTGAACTCGCTGCTCATTGGTCAATAAAGTATGGAGGTGGGTGTGGCCTACTGCAAATACTACTTACTGTACTCTCAAGAGTGATGACAAGCATTGTCAGTCAATCGAGCTCAATAACAACAACAACATAAGACATCTTTATATTAATGTCTGTACCAAGGTTGATTGTTGAGAAAACACAACCCGAGTGTGATGTAACAATCCAAAAATAACTGTTAATATATCTCAGAAGTGGTATTGGCTGGTGGTACTTAGTTATATCAACAAGTATGTTACTTACAGATGGTTACTATTTCTGGGCAATTCGTGGTCGAACCCCACATACCAGGAAACTTAAGTCATCATTTACGCAAAGTGAATTCTAAACAAGATACTCGTTGCTAATTTTAAATGTTACAGTGTTTGTTTATACAGTTGCTATACATGTAACTCTTAATGTGCGACTTACATAACGGTACAGATGACTGAATTTAAATTTTACAATATATTTCATTGGCCTGCTAGCTTTAAATGTGCCTTGTCAATTCAGCAATTCCTAAAACTGACCAAATTTGTAAAGATATTTAACAATATTACTAGGCAATGATTTCAAGTATAATTTGCTTACAGAAAAGAAAATGGTTAAAAAGAACATGATTTTGATCAGAGAAAATAAATACTAAAAATATTTCAAGTTGCTTGCGAAAAATATACATGTACAGGGGGTATTTTAAAAGTTCACGAACTTGATGCACGGGGAATTAGGGATGGAGATTGGCCACGATAGCAAAGTGTGGCGAATCTTGATTATTCCGGATTCACAGACGTTATCTCTCCAAGGCCATGCTTGTTAGGCTGACTCCAGACGCTCCAAATTGCTCCAGAAATAAATGCGCGGAAAATTACCCATTCTTTGACGCAAGGCCATGCATCGCCCCTCTCTCCTCCTCTGTCCCATTCTATATATCATTCTCCATCTCCCTCCATCTCTACCCATCTATCTCTATCTCTATCCTCCTTTCTCTATCTCTACCCCTCTCTCTCCACCTCTATCTCCCTCTCTCTATCTCTATCCATCTAACTGTATCTCTACCCATCTAACTGTATCTCTACCCCTCTCTTCCCACTTCTATCTCCCTCTCTCTCTATCACTACCCATCTATCTCTATCTATATCACCCTCTCTCCATCTCTTCCCTTCTCTCTCCATCTCTAACCCCCCTATCTCTATCTCTACCCATCCCTCTCCATCTCTAACCCTCTCTCTCCACATCTACCCATCTATCTCTATCATCCTCTCTCTATCTCTACCCATCCCTCTCCATCTCTAACCCCATATCTCAATCTCTACCCATCTCTCCCCCTCTCTGCATCTCTATGTCTATCCCCCACTCTGCATCTCTCCCTATCACTCTTCATTTCAGGTCGCAGTAACCTTCCCTCTGACTGTAGGGGAAATCAGGCTTTCTCCCTCGAAACGTTTCGTGACCTAATTAACGCTAATATCAAGGACAGAGGGGAGGTCACCAGTAACAAACAAGTTTGCGCGGAAAAGAATATATATATCACACTTTTCATCATGTCATTAAAAACGGGTAGGGTATGATTATGGGGAAAAAGTATATATATAATCACTTTTTCATCATGTCGTTAAAAATGGTTAATGATTATGGATAAAAATATATATACATGTATTTCAAACTTTTCATCATGTCATTACAAAAAAGGGGAAAGTATGATACTGGAAAAGAATATATATCACTCTCCGTCATTAACTCCTTGAGTGCCAGTGCATCATATTTACACCACATGATGCACACAAATGCCATATACAGTGTACCCAAGAATTATTTGGACACCTTGAAAAAATCACTTTAATTTAAATGATGCTAGAACAAATTTTGAAGAAAATGTTTGGTAAAAAGCTGCCTAAAATTCATTGTGCTGCTTTGTTGAAATCAAGATAAATTATAAGACCGTTTTTGAAAAATTATCAAAATAGTTAGTTTCCTATTTTTCAGGGTGTCCAAATAATTGTTGGTTACACTGTAGATATATACAGTATATCCCTGGTATTAAAAGTGTTAGAAAAGGTAAATTTAGTATGACAAACCTTGTCACGTGATTATGAAAATTCAAGGGCTCGATATATATATCTGGATTACACGAATTCCAATTCTAACATTCTAACAAATATATGCCATGACAACATTTTGTTCTTACTTACAGTCAAAGTACAAAGTGTCACTGAATTCAAATCTATAGGCAACTGGGTAGTTTTGAAAACATGAATGGAATACTGATTATGTTTCATTACATTTTTTTTTCATCCGAAAACGGATGTTTAGTATACTACGGGCATTCCCTGTACTACCAGTGTTGTGGTTGAAGAAAGAAAAAAATTGAACCAGAAAAATTTGCCCTTTATTTATGTGTATTGTTTAGGAACCTTGCTACTTTGTTTACACTGTTTACGTAGGTTATGAAAACCATGGTTTAGCCTTCCTCAGAAATAGCATTGTAGCCTATTGTCTCGCATAAGGAACTTGCAATAGACAAGGTTATAATTCATATGCATATAGTTGGAGTTCTAGTTGTTCTACCAATTTGTTTTATGTGGGTAAGGCCATGAAAAATAAATGGTTGGATTGGCGTAACCTGCCAGACCCTAAAAAGTACCGCCGACCCTAAAGGTTTTTTCTGATTTTTTTTGGGGGGATTAAAAAAAAACGAAAAAAAAACAAAAAAAACAAAACAAAAAAAACAAAAAAACAAAACAAAAAATAAAAAAAAAAGTGTTAGAAAAGGTAAATTTAGTATGACAAACCTTGTCACGTGATTATGAAAATTCAAGGGCTCGATATATATATCTGGATTACACGAATTCCAATTCTAACATTCTAACAAATATATGCCATGACAACATTTTGTTCTTACTTACAGTCAAAGTACAAAGTGTCACTGAATTCAAATCTATAGGCAACTGGGTAGTTTTGAAAACATGAATGGAATACTGATTATGTTTCATTACATTTTTTTTTTCATCCGAAAACGGATGTTTAGTATACTACGGGCATTCCCTGTACTACCAGTGTTGTGGTTGAAGAAAGAAAAAAAATTGAACCAGAAAAATTTGCCCTTTATTTATGTGTATTGTTTAGGAACCTTGCTACTTTGTTTACACTGTTTACGTAGGTTATGAAAACCATGGTTTAGCCTTCCTCAGAAATAGCATTGTAGCCTATTGTCTCGCATAAGGAACTTGCAATAGACAAGGTTATAATTCATATGCATATAGTTGGAGTTCTAGTTGTTCTACCAATTTGTTTTATGTGGGTAAGGCCATGAAAAATAAATGGTTGGATTGGCGTAACCTGCCAGACCCTAAAAAGTACCGCCGACCCTAAAGGTTTTTTCTGATTTTTTTTGGGGGGATTAAAAAAAAACGAAAAAAAAAACAAAAAAAACAAAACAAAAAAAACAAAAAAACAAAACAAAAAAACAAAAAAACAACCTACCTACCTACCCTAATGTTTGTTTGCCCGTTACTCCAATCCAACCATTTTTGTTGTTGGCCTAATGTAAACAAACAATTCTGGCCCATGAAACATGAAATCCTAACATTAAAATATGAAGCTCTAATTGTATTTCTTTCATCTTGCTAAATCTATATCTATATATCTCCAATGTCTGGCGTCTAAATCCATATTGCGCTCTAAAGCCCGATTACAGGAAAACTCTTTGATGTGTCAATCACGCATATGTTTGTACACACTGTGAGCGATGGTCATTTATGCAATAAATACGCACATCGATCACACCCTGCGCACAAGCGACACAGAAGTGTAAATGATCATACACAGTAGTGTAAATGATCATACACAGTAGTGTAAAGGATCATACACAGTAGTGTAAAGGATCATACACAGTAGTGTAAAGGATCATACACAGTAGTGTAAAGGATCATACACAGTAGTGTAAAGGATCATACACAGTAGTGTAAAGGATCATACACAGTAGTGTAAAGGATCATACACAGTAGTGTAAATGATCATACACAGTAGTGTAAATGATCATACACAGTAGTGTAAATGATCATACACAGTAGTGTAAATGATCATACACAGTAGTGTAAATGATCATACACAGTAGTGTAAAGGATCATACACAGTAGGGTAAAGGATCATACACAGTAGTGTAAATGATCATACACAGTAGTGTAAATGATCATACACAGTAGTGTAAATGATCATACACAGTAGTGTAAAGGATCATACACAGTAGTGTAAATGATCATACACAGTAGTGTAAAGGATCATACACAGTAGTGTAAAGGATCATACACAGTAGTGTAAAGGATTATACACAGTAGTGTAAAGGATCATACACAGTAGTGTAAAGGATCATACACAGAAGTGTAAATGATCATACACAGTAGTGTAAAGGATCATACACAGTAGTGTAAAGGATCATACACAGTAGTGTAAATGATCATACACAGTAGTGTAAAGGATCATACACAGTAGTGTAAAGGATTATACACAGTAGTGTAAAGGATCATACACAGTAGTGTAAATGATCATACACAGTAGTGTAAATGATCATACACAGTAGTGTAAAGGAGGATCATACACAGTAGTGTAAAGGAGGATCATACACAGTAGTGTAAAGGATCATACACAGTAATGTAAAGGATCATATACAGTAATGTAAAGGATCATACACAGTAGTGTAAAGGATCATACACAGTAGTGTAAAGGATCATACACAGTAGTGTAAAGGATCATACACAGTAGTATAAAGGATCATACACAGTAATGTAAAGGATCATACACAGTAGTGTAAAGGAGGATCATACACAGTAATGTAAAGGATCATACACAGTAGTGTAAAGGAGGATCATACACAGTAATGTAAAGGATCATACACAGTAGTGTAAAGGAGGATCATACACAGTAGTGTAAATGATCATACACAGTAGTGTCAAGGATCATACACAGTAGTGTCAAGGATCATATGCGCACAAGCACAGTGTCGCAGAGTGGTGTCCTGTCACTAGTATATATACAGTATATCGCTCGTATACATTATATATGGGTAGTTTAAAGGGATAGTTGAGTTCTGGTAAGGAGAGTACAGTTTTAGTGAAACTGAATTTTAGTAACCAAAACCTGCATCATTACATTACAAACTAATAGTTATAACTAGAAAGGAACACAAAATTACAAATGACGTAGTAAAGATCATGTTATCATTCAAAAAGAGCGGTGTTAAAACGTAAGAGGGCGCTCTCTAAACACTCATCGGTTTCAACCATTTTGAATAAAATATTGTGTATGTGATGCTTTGTTGAAATAGTGATTACATAGAGAAATCACCAACAACTATTTAAATACCTATTCTGTAACTTTTTTGAAAAGAGGAAGCATTTGTTTGAATTTTTAACGGCTGGTTCAAAATTCTCTAATAAACCCGGGCCCCGGGTTTATTACAAATTGTTATATTTATGGATATTTCAGCCGTTTCTGAACCGATTTTGATCAAACAAAGATGATTTTATTGTTTAAATATTATGCTCTTTCAAATTTTACACTCAGTTTTTCATTACCTCACAAACCAATTAAGTAGTCTAGCGCCCTCTCTACCAAAACTCAACTTTCCCTTTAAGAAACAGACTGATATTATGGTCATAACATGTTGCTTCATGCGTCCTTCAAATTACACCTAAAAAGAACTCATTTCACCCCCCCCCCCCCCCCCCTCCATTTCATTTTTTAGATCAAAACACTCAAATCAAGGGCTCGTTTCCACGTTTTTACTTCATGTGCTAATTACCATACAACCTTGGTCACTTTCGTTGTGTGTGTGTGTGTGTCTATATATAAGCATGATATTAAAAGGTAACGTGATGAAATATTGCTTGGCAAATTAAAAAAATTTGTCACATGAAGAAATATGATTTATGGTAGAGGAAGGTAAAGGGAAAAAGATGGGTTTTTTTTGGTGGTTAAAAACATAGTTGAGTGTTGGTCAAACTTAGTTTTAGTAACCAAAACCTGCACCAATATAATACAAACTAATAGTTATAACTCCACCATGCTCGAAAGTATACACAATTACAAACGACTAAGTAAAAACCTGGTTATCAAATTTACAACTATGAGAGCATTCGAAAGGGAATGATTCTCATTTCACATGTTTTATTCAATGATCTTTCAAATGGAATTAAAACCAACCAATTTAGTGTCAAGGGGCATTTTGGAAGTACCAATACTCAAGTGTATGTTTAAGCAATTGCTTTTTAATGTAACATATCAAGGTCCCTTTTCACAGTCCGCAATTAACTTTTTCGAAACAGATTGAATTACATATGAGATACCATCTACTTGTATACCGCCATATTTCAATAGATGTATATATATTTTTAATTTTTTAAACATATTTTCCATATTTTCTCTGAAGAAATTTCCAGGGAATGATGCCGATTACAGACGGTAATAGAAATAAAACTCATATAATACCGATCTATAGTAACCAACTAGGAGAAACATAAACAAAATGGCCACTGTAGACAGGTGACCTCAATATACAGGTTAGAATAGCATTGCTTTCACTTGCAGGGGCATTTTTGGTGGCCTTTATAGGCAGGTTGCTTGCTATAGACAGGTGGCGACTATTACTTTAGACAGGTCTGATTGTACTTGTACAAGACTAGAGAGAGAGAGATATTATTACACGATGGAGTCTGACTGAGCGAGACTAATTGGAGACAAGAGTCTTCACATCACCAAGGCCAATGTGTGCATTTTCCTCTCTAATTACAACATGTGACCTTGCGCAATCACATGATTTCTAAGCATGGACACAGCCCAAAGAAACAGCAGTATCGATAGAAGATTTACATCAAGGGGGCAGAGCTGGGGCTGGGGAGGTATAATTCCCCCCCCCCCCCCCCAAAACCCGTTTCCCTTTGAGGTTCTGAAATCCCCATGGACTTTGAATGGTTTCTGTAAGCAATGGGTTCAATACAGACATTCTGTTTCTTGTCCCCACCCCCTCCGTGGGTATAAGATACCATATCATATCGAGCAAATAGAATCAACATAAAATTACATCAGATGCATATTATATTGTGGGGGCGGGGGGGGGGGGGGGGGGGGGGGGTTGAGTGAGTATAGGCACTGTATCCCATCAGTAAACATTCTTGCTTCTAGCCCCCACCCCACGGACAGACACCTCACCAATGAAGCAGAATCAACAGAGGGTTTACATTGGTGGAATGGCTGGGGGGGGGGGGGGGGGGAGGGGGGATCCCCCCCCCCCCTCTTCCTGTGGGGCGAGTGAGGATAAAATGAGAACGAAAATAGGACAACGGACAACCCGAAAACATAATGCCCTCTGGCGGAGGCATCAAAATGAACCCATTTATTGACCCCTTGACTATGGGAACTGGGTGGGCTGTGTACAAAGTCTTTGGAAATTTCAGAATCTCGAAGGAAACAGGTTAATACATATGCGTATGAAGAACAGGCTATGTCGGGCAAGTGTCTGATAATTCTTATGTCTAAAAAATAGGGAAGCCATATTGCAGTTTAATGGATACAGTGTGTAGTATTGTGAGTGCAACAGTGCACAATTGGCTTTTGAAAGGGTTAAATAGTCCAGAAATGATCGAAACATGGTCAAAACAAGATGCCGTTTGCAATGTGTAGCCAACTCCGAGCATTCTGTGTTTCAAACGGGAAAAGAAAGATACAGTAAACATGTTTTGTCGCAAGAAAAGCAAGATATTATGTTTTGTCACCCGGAAAAGAAGGCTAAATTTCCAATCCCGTCTCAAATGTAGTATTAGTATCAGATGCAGGGAGATCATCACATAGCCAGGGTCGATCCAGAGTACAGGAGGTCTGAGGGGGGGGGGGGGGCAGGGGGGTAACAAGGAGGGTCAAGTACTTGTACCCATAATCATGAGGGAGCTGCAAGGAATTTCACAAGGGGCCAAACTGCATTGACCAAAAATTTGAACAAATGAAAGTGGTGTGTATTACCATGGCATAAGAGTTTCAATTATATGCAATACGTAGCATTGCATGGGGCATGCACACATTAACAGATTGCATACATGAACCTGGTGCATGGTTACAAAATCCAGTGAAAACAATTTACACAGGGGCTCAGGACGATTTAGCCCCCGAAAGTCATAAAAGAGACCCTGTAAAATTGCATTGAGTTCAATGCGAAATTAAAAAAAAAAGTGCTATTTTCATGCAGGCAAGCTTGAAAAGTAGTCCCCATAAAATAGATTTTAATATTTTCCCTGGCAAAATCTGGTATAGGGAACAGGTTTAAGGAGTGTACGATATTAACACATTGCCTAGGGGAACCTGGTAGGTCCTGTACTAACTCTGTTGGGATTACAAAATCTAGTATCGAGCAAGTTGAGTCTGCAAGCTGACTGCAACAAAATTGCCTTCCACCAACAATAGCCAGGACCCTTGTGGCTCAGTGGTTATAGAGCACCAGTCTGTCAATCCAGAGGCCTCAGGTTCAAGTCCCCACAGCAAATCCCAAATTTTCTTTGCTTATTGCTAACCATCAGGGGTAGGACTCAAGAATATAATACACAAGAAAATTCTGGTTTCAAAGAAAAATGCATGGAGTACACGCAAAGCGGGTATAAATATGGTTTCTGACGCAAGTGTGCCCTAAACAGATCATTAGGAGCTCATTAAAACTACATGGAAGGTTTGTCTATTGTTGGTAACACCCTGACCTCGTCGCTTAACTTGGAAAATCCCTTTCAAGCACCCTCATGGTCAAATTTGATTCCCGTTCATCCTTTTTTCTCCCAACCTGATCTAAAAAGAGATTTCAAAAACACCCTTGGAATGTTTCTTGATGATTTCAACAACACTTCATCATTATTTCGCTAACAATTTCGACGACGCTTTGATCATTAGTTCACAGAAGGTGGATTATAGTTATGAAACCGACAACAGTCCATCATTTTGTTATGGAATAAAGCCTGCAAGGCCAGGTATGATGTCACGATCTATTGAATGCGCATTAAAGATGGATGCACACAAATAGAAAGGGTCATTAGGCAAATGTGCAGTAGACCATCCAATCATCAAAGAGACTTTTTTTGTTTGGACAGAAATGGCCTCGAATTGACTCAAATGTGCATGACGAGGGGGGGGGGGGGCAGTCATTGGATATAAAGAAAAACAAACAACTACAGCTGATTTCCATGTATGAAAATCAAAAAAGAAATGTACTTTTATTGAGAATGTGGCAGAAATGGGAACATAGAACAGCAATGATTCTAGGAACAATTAACCTGTTCAGCCGATGTCTATAATCGTGTCCTAATCAAACTCCAGCAAACATTTCTTTGAAAAAATAAACCCCTGCCCACACATTATGCCATATATTGACCGGTCATTTTCTATCAATTACCGGCAACCGGACATTTCCTTCCATCGTGCATCTATAAACTGGTCATTAACTGTACGGTTTCCTTGAATGTCAATGGGATAAGGATGTTTTGTATCCTAACTAAGCTTGTCATCAGACATCTAATTCTTCCACAAGAGAACAATTGCAGATCACGGTTTGAAAATACAAGGTTATTTCAAAAGAAATGTTTATCACTGCCATTCTACCCATATAATCAGTGGTCATTAGCAACTGGACATTGATCCATTGACTTGATACAAAATGTCCACAATTGTGATATTTGAGTGTTAGATTCTTCTGAATTATAAATGTGATATTTTCATCGAAAAGGAACATTGCCTGCCTATAGTGAAGAAAAGTGAAAGATTTTATCCCTGATTCATTTTGCAACATATCTAAAGTTTGATAGTAATTTGGACTATAACAATAAAAAAGCACTCTGGAACACTTCTTAATTAAATTATTAATATCTCCATATTTAGTGAGACATTTGAAAATCAAAACCTATTTCATTCCTCTATTACCATGAGCCAAATAACAAGGTACAAGAGAAATGTGAAAGCTCCAAGTGATTTTGGTTGAATTGGACAAAGTTAACAAAGGATGCTCATATTATACACACACTATATATTCCTAGAATTGAAGTTCTTAACTTCCTCTCAAGAATAACAAAAAAAGAAGTTGATTTCTTGTAAATGATCATGATGAAGATGAAAAAATGCCATTTTATTAGATTCTCTACACATTCACTGGTCACCTCTTACTGGACATGAATGTTGGAGACCAAAAGAAAATTCCTAGAACTTCCTAGAAGTTAAAAGTTAAGTAATGTGTATTGAGTAGTGTGACTACTGACCATTCATGTGTCCAGCTGTCCATTGAAGCCTCTGACCGATTAACCTTTGAGTCACACAAAGGGGAGCCGCTGTCCATAAAAGGCAAATGGACAAATGTTGCAACACTCACATTTGATGTAGCCCGAAACAAGTCAGGAATATTCATGTAGTGGGAGAAAATTCATGAATATTCATGAGGTTACAGGCACAAATGGGGAAGTCTCGTTTGTTTGTTCACCGAGGTTGAAAATCTCTGTTTGCTTCCAATTCCATGCAATGTACAATTCTATACACAATTGTTCGAAAACACTAGTGGGAGTACATAAGTGTGTACAATATTCCTGAATCTTCACGTTATTGTTAATGATAAGTCGTTATCTTGACATTAAGCATATAATATCTGTTTGAAGAAAAAAAAATCAGAAATTGATTCGGACAAACACATCATTTTTTATAAATAATAATAATAATATTTCAATTTTAATATATAGCGCCTAATATGATTGATCATCATCTCTAACTCTAAGCGCTTTACAATTACATAATTGGTAGATATTTTTTATTCCTTACCCGTTCCCTTCAATATTCTGAAATCCCCCATAGCTTTGTATGTAGCCCAAGTTCCCGTAGCGTAGGCAAGAAAGGGGTTAACACATTCACTTTGAGATTCTGAAATCCCCATAGACTTTGCAATAGCTCACCAGGTTCCTGTGAGCAAGGGGTTACTACAATCTCTTCTTAACCAATCAAGGACGGAGTCCCACATATTTGTGGGTTGGTAGTTCTACAAGATACAAAGTTATATGAAGTATACAAGGAGAAAGAGCAAAATTTCCTCTATTTTTAGAGCCTTATTCTGTTACTCTACCTGCTTTAGTTACTTTTTAATGATTTTTAGTATTGCGTAGATCGCTATAATTTAGGAAAATCCTCAAATTGGCAACACATTGTGATATTTTAAAAACAGATTTCGGCATTCAAATTGGCAACTTATGGGTCCTTGATGGGTTAATGAAAAAGAAATATTCATGCTTTAATGTTTTTTTTCTTTTCGTAAAACAGGCAAGGTCACAGCTAAATTTCTCGGAAACTGTAAACGAACCGATCAGACAATATAGAACAAATTAGCGCTTAATAGACTGTAGCCAACCAACTACCAGTATTTCTCTTCCGTGAACCCATTCCATTCACGATTCTAAAATCCCCAGACTATGTACGTATCCTACCAGGTTCCTGTTGGCAAGGGGCTCGTTGATCTGTTGCGGATGTGCAATGCATAAGGTCACGGTAAATGTGGGTGAATATGCGAGGAGGAAAGAAGACAAGTTAACCCGGTCCCTACTAGATTTTGGAATCCCCAAAGAGTTAATACAGGAGACACCAGCGACGTTCTAGTCGGCAATGGGTTATAAAGCGATTGGTAGCTATACCAGTTCAGGACTGGTCCTGAAAATACTCAATACTCGGGCTTGGGTACGGTCTAGTATGGGGATTCCATGTTATAGCAAAACCAATCGGTCCTGCATGGGCCCCATTGCAGAAAGAGATACAGTCGATTGTAAGTTACGATTAATTGTAAGCCAGAAAGTTTGCACATTTAGTCACATGATCTGACTTACAATTAATTGCAACTTTACAATTGATTGCATCTCTTTTTGCAATGGGGCACTGAACAGGTTAAAAACAGGTGGACCATGTACAAACAAGATGGGAAATTCAATATTTTTGTTTAAATCATCGAATAAATCTGGCCCCCAGATTTATTCCAATCGGATATATTTATTGATATTTCAGCCGTTTCTGAATCAATTTTGATCAAATAAAGTTTATTCTGCCATTAAAATTGGTATGCTCTTTCAAATTTTACACTCAGTTTTTCATTATCTCACAAAAAAACTATTTCGTGCAGCGCCCTCTATACCAAAACTGAACTACCCCTTTAATCTCCCAGCCTTGAAGTACTCATAATTAGCGACAAGAAATTCAGAGACTTCTCGGTAACTATGTACAATGAGTGATGTCATCATTGTGGGTGCGTATTAAAGTCAAAAGTACACACAGAATGGTATTCGCTATGTCCTTGGTGTTGTTGTTACTTCTTTCTGTGTCACACTATATATTTTGTATATTATACATTGCATTTCTTTCTCTATTTAATTGTTGATTTTTTTGTAAGGGGGACATTTATCTATCTATTTTGTTGTTTGTTTATTTCTTCTTCTTTCTTTCTTTTTTTGGTTGGGGGGGGGGGGGGGGTGAGAATTTGAATCCTATGTGTATTAGAGGTAAAGGCAAGTTATAACTCAGCACAATAATTTTACTCAATCAATTTACTAGACACATGGTATTTTAATATTTGTTTTCTTTTTAAAGACAAACAAAGATGTTCTCAAGTAAGTAGAAAGATAAGTAGATGTCGTAATTTTGTTCTCTTTAAAAGGAATAAAATTCTTCTTTAAATCTCAATTAAGTAGAAATATAAGAATAAGAAGATGTACTCTGCTGTGTAAATAAGTGAATGACCCAGGCTTTAAACTGTTGTTTGATTTCTCATACAATTGTATGTTACATGTTATGTAACTCACATTCTAGCGCCAAGGCTAAGCGTGGACCACTAACAAAATAGTCTACTTCTACAGACCCTGTCTCAAACTTTGTGATAAGACTCGATAAGAGTATCGGAGTGTGATGACACGACTATTCATTGCCAAGAGGAATGGTTCAAAACAATGTCAGGCAAGCATTTCTGACTTAGTGGTTGCTAGGGAGGCAATCACACTGCTCAAACCAACTACCAACGCCTGAATGAAAGGACCTCGATCATAGAACCACTGCTATGTAAAAACAAAAGGAATTCACATCACTACTTCGGTACTCTATGACACAAAAATTTCAAACTGCCCAATATTATTGCCAAAAAAATTGGAGCTAGACCACATAATGTAATCTAGTATGCTATAACATATTCAAATTTTGTGTGTAGAGCAATCGACAAAGCTCGTTCCCGGCACCCTGATAGTTTGCCTGAGGTTTCCCTGACATAGAAACAACTAATGTGAGCAAGGTGGATTCTAAACACTGAACTGAAACTTTTTAGGAACAGGTTATTTATCCCCATCCCAGTTCATCGATCAAACTGACATTTAGCTGTTTAATAATATACTGAAATACTGAACAATATAATAATAAATAAAATATATGAATCTTGTCAATTTATCCATAAATATCAATGAAGAGATACAAAAAAGAAAAATCATATCATACAACAATATTGCCCTTTGAAACTTTGAAAGCTAGCATAATCCTAATGTTTAGTCTCTGGGTCTGATTCTCGCATCTAAGTATTTACAATAGACAAGGATTGGCTGCATTATGTAAGACCGCTACTCAAGGCCGTGGCCTCCGCAGCCCAGTGATAAAACGGAAGAATAACGATGAATAATAGGCCCAAGTATGCTATGTATTGATAAATCATTAGGCCTTGTGAGCTAGGATTATCCCCCTAACGTGTTACTTAAAGGGGACCACCAGGCAAAGAACAACACATAATTATATGTTTTGGTATCCGTTTTGTGATATCAATAGATACCCAACTTTTTGCAAAGGGTTGTGTAATTCATAAACAAAGCAATAATTTCCACCACTTACGGAACCACTACTATTTCCTGGTTCCGTACAAGCCAAACATTTCCGAGTGCGCCAAAGTTATTCACGCGTACGTTTGGAGACAATAGAATCCCGGGCGATTCGTTCGCTCTGGACAAAGTAGTCTCGTACATGCAGACCCATGAACGCATGCTTTAGAATGGTGATGCGTTTCCAATTATATATATTTTTTTCTAGAAACATATTTTTGGGAACTTTTTGATGGAATGGAATACTAAGATGTTACCTTTCATTTTTAAGAATATTATTTTTGGGTGGTGGTACCCTTTAAGTTCCAAGAACGGGCCAAGGAAAGATAATCAATGGGATTGAGGATCGAACAAAGGAAGGGAGAAAGAGAAAGAGAAAGTAAATCTCATCCTAATGCATGCTATCAGAAGGCAAGAGATGATCAAGAGATGATCAATAGAAATCGAAATAAAAGTAAGAAGAAGACAAACCAGTAATAGGGAAATCTTGATACCATCAGTCAACCAAGACATTGTCCGGTGAACTCTCCATAACGTGTCTCAACAAAGACAACACAGCTAATGATTGAAATTAGAAGTATTTTTCCCAGTAATTTCTTAACCATTTTCAATTATATTTTTTTGTTTTTCAATGAAATATAAGTATAAAACACACTACTACTACTGCTGCTGCTGCTGCTGCTGCTGCTGCTGCTGCTGCTGCTGCTACTACTACTACTACTACTAATGATAATGATGGTAAAGATGATAATAATAATATTTTACATTATATGAACATTAATAATAATAATTTAATCATAATAATAATTATGACTATGATAGTAACATTAATATTAAGAATAATACATTATTAACATGATTAATATCATTATTATCATTATTAATAGTATTATTGATATTATTATTATCATCATCATCATTGTCATAATAATAATAAAACGTTTTGACTAATATAGCGCCATGTCTGTCACAGTGCAACACTCTCGGTGCTCGCTGGTTATGGTAGTTATTTGAGGACATTACATCACATCCAACGCAACAGATAATAACCACTGTTATGTCTTAAGCCTGAGGCATAAACAGCTTCTCTGTCTGCTGCTTAATTAAACCACATAATCCCTGCATTAGTGAATCGACAAGCTACGTACAGACAGACCTCGCTTCCCAGCTTTTTAATATTCATTATGCATTTTGATTTCTACTTGTTTGTAACTAGAAAACGGTGCAGTTCCCTATATCACAAGTACTCAAGTATATTTCTGGCTTTCTAGTTTCTAGGAATGAAATCTATAAACTAATCCCGGAATCATGAGTGCTTGAACCAGACCAGCATCACACGTACACACATACACGCAAACAATTCTAGAAATTGTTTGCTAGGCCTAGGAGCATGATATTAGGGTTAGGGGACGTTCCAAGGAAGGAGGTATAGGGGGCTTTGACCTTTGGGACCGTAAAAAAAAATAAAAATTAATAACAATTAATAAACAATTCTTGGGGCAATATCAAGGCATTTCTTCATAACCTCTATACCATTTTAAAAGATGATGAAGAAAAAATTATTGCTGAAAACCGATTAAATAAAAAAACAAAAACACATTGCCTGTGTATGGAATGCGAGTCAGTATAGAGTCTAGCTTTCAATCCTAGCAGGAGCTTCATCAGGGCAAAAATGACAATCTTTAAATATTAACAGGGGGGGGGGGGGGGGGGGGGGGGGGTTGTCTGAAGCACCCCTTTCTGTATGCCAACAGATCAGGGGACTACTTTTAATCTTGCCTGGATGAAAATGACACTTAAAAATTTGATTTGCATTGAACTCTATTCACATTTTCAGGGGGCTCTTTATGATTTTCGGGGGGGGGGGGGGGGGGGGGACTCTTTTTGGCACTTTGGGGGGCGAATTCGCCCCGAGCCCCATGTATTTGTTTTAACTGGAACAGATTAGAACCCCTCTGTTGCTCATTAGCATCTCATTAGCATCTACTGGAGGCAACAGGGCTGTGAGTTGGATATGAGTGGAAGATCATGCTAATGATTTTAATGATTTTGTTTACTGGTTGTTAGTTTGAAAATAGGTGTGTTCAACATCACCATCCTTCATTTGTAGCGAGAGATTGCTATTTTCTTGGAATTAATTAAACACACCCACGGCAACAGGCTGTATTTTAAGTTTCTTCGGAAAATATGAGAGGATATTAAAGAGAGCATTACAAATTGTTTACTGGTTGTTTGTGAGACGCCAGATACTTCTCCATCTCCATCATTTCCAGCGAGAGATTATTCTTTTCTGGGAATGAATTCTAACAACTTGCCATTAAGCCCTCTGCAGACAGAGCCGACTCGACCGGTTTTCATTTGGATCAGCTCAGTTTTCAGTGCCTCGCGACACACATTTTGCCCGTCGGATGCCAGTTGGGGCCGATTCAACACCGTCGATGAATCGGATCCGAGCGACCGGGCCCAACTCTAGCCCGCTTTGAAACCAGTCGGATCGGGTCGAGTCGAGTCTGTCTGCAGAGGGCTAGTGGACCGGTAATTGCTAACCCGTTTACCCATGTCATGTTATCTCCATAAACAGTTAAATGTTTGGTGGCTGCTATAGACAGGTTGGCTGCTATAGACAGGTGGCCGCTGTAGGTTTTGACTGCAGAGGCTCCGATTCGTTCGGAAAACGCAATGCATTGGGGGGGCGAGCATTGTTTGTGAATGATGCTCTGCCCCCCCCCCCCCCCCCAATGCATTGTGTTTTCGGAACGAATCGGCGCGCCTGCTTGACTGTACAGTTAAAACTACTTCAGCAACAGCCTGTTTATAAAGACCAACTACCTATAAAAACTACTGTCTATAATAGCAGTGTGTATTATGTACATGCACCTGTCTATAAAGGCCACCTGTCTTATAAGACTGCTTCTTTTATATTCCTGTAAAGCAGTGTGTATTATGTAAATCCACCTGCCTGTCTATAGAGACCATTGCCTAAAAACCATGTAAAGCAGTGTGTATTATGAAATTCCACATGTCAGTGAAAACCACTGTTTTCTGTCTTCCTTATGTGGCCTTTACAGACAGGTTTGGCTTTAGTTTTAAGGGAATACCTCAAACAAAATATGCTGCTCTAACCTGGCTCCCCATAGAATGTGCATATTTCATACTGGTATGTAATTCAACAAAGAAACACCATCGTAGTGATACAATGTTTGACAGTTTTCCAAAGTCAAGGAGTTAATATCTTGTTTTTGACATGCACAAAATATTGTTTATTGGCGACTTGAAATATGTACTGAAGAAGTTCAAGAACTGGTTTCTTTGTAAAGGACCCAATTTACGCACTAATTGCCACCATTAGTGGTTGCGTGGATGTTTTAATCTCAATGCATTTCATGATAAATGGCACAATCTACAAACCAACAGGTCCCATAAAAGTGGATGCCAGATTGTTTGTCTCAGTATATTTCATTATAAAGGATACAATTTTCAAATTAACGGGTTATGACCATTAGTGGAAGTGAGCTTGTTAGACCTCCACAATTAGAATGCACACAATTAGAATCATAAAACTGTTTACTGAAACATAATTTTTTACATGAGTTGACTACATAATGCATTACATTAACTCTTTAGATGCAGATTGCACAATTGCCAGGCATACAATGGCTATGAAACAAACAAACAACAACACACATATGGCATGCAATGAATGAAATGTGAAATGTTTTTGACTCGTGGTTCATTTTGGGCTAGTAAAAACAAGATTTGTCGAATTCAAGTGGCCCGAGACCTAAATATGGTGGCCCCACACAGAATAACAAAATCAATTAGCCTGTGCTACTTTATACTCATCAAAGACCATATAGGTCAACTATTCAGCTAATTAATGAGAATCAAACTTGTCATTCTCATAAAAAAAATTTTTTTTTATTCCAAACGTTGTCACTTATCAAGGCAACAGACAATGTATATCCGACTCGATGCATCCAACATGAAAAACAGATTCTTGTCATCCCTTTTTTTCCTTCTTTTTTCATGAGATGACAATGTATTCCCTTTCAGCTTTTTTTGTAATGAACCTCGTTGGCTGGAACTCTGCTAGAAAGAAAGCAGCGAAGGCTATTGCCATGGCAACCAAGGTAAACAACAAGGTGATATATCCTGGGCTCATCCAATCAGTGGTCTGGTGAATTGAGGCTGCCCAGTGGGGTAGCTAGGGTCAACCAAGAGTGGGGGCGCAGCCAGTACCCCTAATAACAAAGAGAATGTGTGTGTGTGTGTGTGGGTGGGGGGGGGGGGGGGGGGGCAGCAGTGAGAGGGTTGTGCTTGCCCAGTGGGGTAGCAAGGGTCAACCAAGAGTGGGGGCGCAGCCAGTGCCCCTAATAACCAAAGCAGTGAGAGGGTTTTTGCTGCCCAGTGGGGTAGCTAGGGTCAACCAAGAGTGGGGGCGCAGCCAGTGCCCCTAATAACAAACAAATGTGTGTGTGTGGAGGGGGGGGGGGGGTGTAGCCATAGCCAGCAGCGACCCAGACCAAGGGCACAAGGGGGGGGGGGGAGCCAGTGCCCCTTATCAAAATATGTACTTTTCTAAATAATATGTGTGTGTGAGTGGGGGAGTTGGAAGGGTTGAGGCCATGGATTTCCACATGGGGAGGTGCAGGGGGAAGGGGCATCTTAAAAATGCAACCCAAAGCAGTGGACTGGTCAAAGTATCAACAAGACAACAACCTGTTTTAATAATATATCTACCATCCTAGCTTCCTAATTATATACTTTTTAAAAGTTGTATTTTACATAAATCAGAGTTTTTCACCAAATAATTTGACATATTGGGATGCTTTTGAGTACTGGGACCACATATTCACAAATTATATATCAGAAAAAAACCCACCAATACAAGGGGGGGGGGGGGGGGGGGGCGCTAATGGCCCCTCATACCCCCACATCGCTACACCACTTGGACTGCCAATGCGCCACCACAATCCGCCAGACTGTAGCAGATAAGCAGGGGGGGCACATTGCCAATGTTGCATTCAGAAACAACAATTATAAATACATTGCCCCCATTAATACGAAAAACAAGTTTGCCAAAGGACAGCTAATATCTGACTAGATGCCAATATTCAGTTCGTTCGTTCGTTCATATCACGGGGCCAAATGCAAACGGAAACACACAAGGTCTAAATGTATACTAAGTACTTATACAATGGCGAGGATAAAATGTTGGATTTATATGCAAAAACTGATCAAGCAATTTGATGACCCTTATATAATAGATTACGTGACTACCAGATAATAGATTTTTAATAATATTTCATTAAAAATTCAGTGGGTTTAATATTGAATGAAAAAAAGAACTATCAGACAATAGATGTTGATAACGCTTCAATCAAAATTAATTGAATCTTGTGCATAATATATGCGATAGTTTGGTATAAATGAAAACAAAATCAGCCAACGCAAACAAGGTGACCATGAAACAAACAATGATGACAAAAGAGACATTCTAATAATCCAGGGGAAAAGAATGTGCTGCGGTTAAATTATAGACAAAAGAGATCATGAATAGCAAAATAGATTTTTACGACCGGTAATGGAGAAAAGCCATTAAAATATCAAATAAAGAACAATGACAGAAAAACGTTTCAACATAAAATTTATGTGCGGGAGTAAAAATAACAGAAAAGAGAAAATGAAGATCAACATAGAGCTACAACATATAATAATAAACATGAAAGAAAATACAAAAAACAGCAACGATAATTAGAACAGAGAATAAAGAAGATAGAAGAGTTGTGTTACAAAACTTAACAAAGATAAAAGAAAAGTTACAACGAAACTAATGTGCTGGGGTGAAGTGATAAGACGGGGGAGACACTAAAGGCAATAATAGAGCTACAACAATTAACCAACATGAGAGAAAGATAGACAAAAGACCAACAATAATTAAAGTAGATAATAAAGATGAGAAATGTTGTAACAAAACATAAAGAAGTCTTACAACAAAACTAATGTGCTGGAGTGAAACATTCAAACATAATAGGAAAAACAAAAAACACATAAAAAAGCATGAGAGGATTTATAAGGGTAATAAAGACCCAAATCATTAGCACATACAAGACAAGACTGAGTTACAACAACATATTATTGCAAGAGTTACATGGTCTTCTGTTTTCATTGTATGACAAGGAGGAAGGTTAAAGTGTGCGCACTGGGCGAAGCCATTGGCGTAGGCCGGTTCAAACCAGACCGGGGGGGGGGGGGGGGGGGGGGGGGGCCAGAGGAAGGTTAAAAAGAGGAGGGGGCAATTTAACCCCTTGCCTATGGGAACCTGTTGAGCTATGTACAAAGTCTATGGGGATTTCAGAATCTAGAAGTGAACCGGTTCACAAACAAGGAGTCGGCAGGGTGTGTGGCTTTAGCCAATAATAGATACTGTTTGGAGTATTTTCATGTTATCTTTGAGGGGGTTGCATGAGGCAAAATATCTTTGATATATACCTCGCACAAAAAGTTCCGCAATCGAGGTTTGTGCATTAATAACTTTTTTATTATGCTATAACCATTCATAAATTTGGTACCATTGGAAAGCGTGAATTCTCCCCTTTACATTGGTATGGAATTTGCTATGAATATCTTATCATGGAATGTGCATTGCATCCAAATGTAGGGCAAAGTCAAAAGTGAAATGTTGCAGAATGCACTTATTTTGTCAACAGAGTGCCTTCCTTGGCTTGAATGGGGGTGAGGTGGTCATGTATTCAAGCCACGTTTTAATCTTCAAACAAAAGGAAGGCATACTGTTGACAAAATCAGTGCATTTTGCAACATTTCATTTTTTACTTTGCCCTACATTCGGATATAATGCACATTCCATGATAAAATATCCATAGCAAATGTTATATCAATGTAAAGAAGAGGATTCGAGCTTTCCAATGATACAACATTTATGAATGGTAATAACGTAAAAGCCCCGATTCCCCCCTCCCCCTCCCCCCCCCCCCCCCCCCCTCTGGGCTACGCCATTGGGTTAAGCTTGGAGAGATAATTGAAGAACAATCCTTGAGACCGGGGTTTGGGAGATAAAAGAGCGCTAGTCCTTGGTTAGACCTAACAAGGCTGCAATAACATATGGTTAATAGGCTGACTGAGCTACGTGGATAGAGTAATAATGAGGCAGTGTTTTGTAATAAGGAGAGATAGATAGGGATAAAGAGATATAATAAATAAAACAAAGGGAAGACATACAACATAATGAGAAAATAATATAGAGAAATAAAAGAACGTGGTATAGAGACTGGAGCAAGAAAGACGGAGAGGTATTAAAACAATTATTATAAGACCTATACAAACAGACACACAAATGGAAGATGAGAGTATTAGAGGCATATAAAAAATATATATAACAAAAGAGAAAGAAAGATATTAAATATTAGAGTAACTCTACAAACTAAGAACAAATTACTCCAACATAAAATTTGATTTGACCTTTTTTAATTCTTTTACCCAGGATGAAGTACATTAGTACACACACACACACACGTTGTGTATTTTTATATTTACACCGTATTTTCAAAATCTGCTGATTTTTCTCATATATCTATATTTTCAAAATCTACTGATATTTCTCATATATATCTTTCTTTACTTGTAAACAAAAAATCATACTGGTTTGGAATTCAAAATTTACCCATACTCTTCGAGATTCTAAATTTTCCTTACATTTTCTGAGTTACAAAATTTACCAATTCCTTCTAAAGAATGTGAGCAAGGATTTCGCAGTTCAGTGCATGCGCTAAAGATGAACAGTTGCTTGGTTACTAAACCCAACGGAGCTAGCCTCACGGACAGATAGCCTCATTAGTGGGATTATGCTGCCCCCTATTGGTTGTGGCTAGACAGAGCAGGACACGTGTTGTTTGGGTGGGACGGAAGCCCAATGTTCAGACCTTGCCACTATGAACAATTATTAATTTCTAGCATTGCCGTTAAAAGAGAACACGTAAGTAAAGATATCAAGTTGCTAGGCAACATGCTTTCATAATTCATAAACATAAGAAAACAAACAGGTGTGGGAGTAAAAAGCGAGGCGATAGCAGGACCAAAGATGCAGGGTGACCTTAACAAAATGATAATTAACGATGAGCCTTTGTGTGTGCACGAGGTCTGATTGGAGACTAATTACAGCAATGACCTTAATTACGCCGCTTCTGAACTCCCGCAGCTTCCAGTGTGACGCGAGGTTAGAGCAAAATTAACAAGCCCGTACAATCCTCATGATTAATAATCAGCATATAAGACTTCTTTTCGTTCTTTAAGGATTAAATTCAAGATGAAATGATAGAACTCCTGTACCTGGCGAAAAAAAACAGAACCATAGCATTTATACCATACCATGTTTTAAAATTTTTACATAAATTACTAGAAAGGAAAGAAAAAGAGAAAGAGGACATACTATGTAATAATGATTATTGATGATTATGACGGTGATGATGGTGATGTTAATGATGATGGCAATACTAAATAATGATGGGGATGACGTAGAGGGGAGGTGGTGGCAGGGACCGGGGGGGGTGTTTCACAAAGATCCTATGTTGAACTTAACTCTAAGTTGGACTTAAAAAAGTATGGAAAGCCATTTGTAGCCTTGGAATAAAATATATTTATAAGCAAACATGCAAGTATTTTAGACTTTTCATAAATTTGACACGAAGAACATGAAATCTCCTTGATAATAGAAAAATATTAATGATTTGCAACAACATTTTATGCCTTTATAAAGGACTTTTACCCCAAAAATCAATGAAACTAACGGCTTTCCATACTATTTAAGTCCAACTTAGAATTAAGTTCAACTTAGGCTCTTTGTGAAACACCCCCCCCCCCCAGGGGCGGAGGTGTGGTGACTCCTATTCCACTATGAAGATGATGGTGACAATGACGATGGTGATGATGATAATGACTATAATTTTGCCCTCGATCAAGATGATTACGATGATGAAAATACCCAAAACATTAAAATTAATACAATTTCTGACTATTTTACCTTACAGCTAGCTACTTTAGTTTCTCATACAGTTATCCAATGGTCCCAACACTTTCCCATAGCCAAGGGGTTAAACGTTATCAAAGGGGATTGACTAACGTAATAATATGAAAGGCGGACGGATGCACGCAAACTATATGAGGCAGGTTGGATAAAGGGGGTTGAATCTAAGAGCACAATTAAAATGCCAAGATCAATAACGACTCCGATGCCAGCCTTGGTAAGGTCGGGCGGAGGTAAAAACAGACAGAGAGATGAGACCTTAGAGAAAGGTCGTAATCCTATTTCTCCTGCTGGGGTTAAGCTAAGGGGAGGGGGGGGGGGGGGCAAGAAGGGGGGATGAGATACACCCCCCCTCCCCCTTTTGGAGAGTGTTGCCCCCCCTGTGGTTAATCTTGCGCCCCTTCTGCCCACTCCAATGTACATGTACAAGAACACAAATAAGTATAATCATGAACCTTCTATGGACAAGGTATAATTAAGTAATACTCTAGGGCTCTAAATAAGCACCGACTCCAGGGCCAGCAAAAAAACAAATCTTTGGCCACCCAAATTAAATTTTTGTTTAATTCCACTTGCCCAAGAATCATTGACTTTGTTTAATGTTTTTCATTGTTTAGGGCAACAAAATCAGGTTCCAGGTCACATCTACTTGATAATGCTTACTTGTTCTTGCCTGACGGAGCCATCATGACAACGATAAAGGTTTATTACTTGCCCGGAACTATGCACCGTCCTTTTTAAAAATATATTAAACCTGTTCCCTATTAGATTGTGTAATCCCCGTAGAGTGAATACAGGGCTCCACCAGGTTCCCTTGGGTGATGGATCAACCTGGGCTGTCCCATTCATTAAAGGGAATCCTTGTCACCCCTCTCCCGTTAACACTCCCACCCCCATTACCCCAACGCCTGACCCCAGTTCGGGTTGACCCCCTCTATGCCGCTCTTCCCACTGCGACTACGTGAGCCGGGAAAGGCTTCGTTATCCCCTTGCGCTGATCGTAGACACAATTAGTCCAAATGAAAGGAGTCAAGGCCAAGGCCAAGGTCGGGGAGTGCATGCGGCAGGAAAAACAACTTTCGACTTAAAGCTGCTGCTAGATCAGTTGAGGCCTTGGGAAGAGCTCTTGTCTGTTATCTGTAGATTTTACTTATCATGATCGTCGTCATCGTCATCATCATCACCACCACCATCATCAACGTCATCACCATCATCATCAAAGTAATCATCATAGTCACCAGAATCATCATTATCATCACCATCACTATCACTATCATCATCATCATCATCATCATCATCACTATCATCATCATCATCATCATCATCACTATCATCATCATCATCATCATCATCACTATCATCATCATCATCATCATCATCATGCGGAAGGCATCTGTTTCCGGCTTTAAAGTACATTCCCGGTTTTATCCTCTCATTAGACACCAGCAATACTCAAGGAGATAATACACGTCAATATAAAAACTTGTTTGTAAAAGACTTCATTCCTTTGGCCTCTCTTATCCAGATTTAATAACTTCTTTAGTAAAAAATTGTTTAATTTCCTTCAAGTTATTGGGCACCTCTCATCCTGTTTAACTTCTTATTCAAAGGCTTCGACCTGTCATTACGTCGAGTTAAAGACACACATAATAATCAAGGTGACACTGCAACGTCCTGTTTTATCACTGTCTTGACTTCCTTCGTCATTAGGCATCTGATTTTCGGCTTTACGACAAATTCAACAAGAAATCCGGACATAAAATGATAGATCGATGCACAAGTACGGACGGAGCACGATCATAAGAAGTGGTCTGTCTGCAAATGGAGCTCTGATATACATTAGTTTGACATTACATTATGCAGTGATGAGATGTATGATCGAGAGAAGAGAGTCAGTGTGTGAGATGGGAAAGGTTTTTTTAATTTCGAAAACTTTGGAAAAGATCAAACAAAAGTATCTGAATTATATTGCAGTGCCACAAGGACAGAGCTCAATCATAAACTGTATGCAAAGAGCTCATATGTGTGTGATAGAGTTACATTTATTCATTCCATAATGAGTCATAGCAAATCAAGGGCATGGGTGGGGGGGGGGGGGTGGGGGGGGGGGGGAGTAGGGGCTGGCGAGTGGGGGTTGGGACAGTACATAGAAGAAACTGAATTCAGATACATTCAGAAAAGATAACAATATAATCAAGTGCCAGAAGTGCATTAATCAAATGCAGCAGTTTTCATGCAAATTAGCCGTTTTACAATGATTGAGTTAATACATTATTCATGATGAGTCATATTACATCAAGTAGGGTGATTCTTTTGACAAACATACACTTTAACCTGTTCCCTTCCAGATTGTGAAAACCTCATTGGATTTCAGCGAAAAAAATTAATTTTGCTTATTTCGGGGGCTCCTTTTCGGGGGCTACTTTTCCAACTTTCGGGGGCTACAAATTTCCGGGCTCATCAGGGGCTACTATTAAGCTTGAATGCTGTAAGTGATCATCTTATAAGCATTTGATCATGATCCAAACAGAAAATCCCCCCCCCCCCCAAAAAAAATCCCCAAAATCCCCCCCCCCCCAAAAAAAAAAAAAAAAAAAAAACTTTTTTTTTCGGGGGCTACGTTTTTTTTTTTTTTTTTTTTTGGGGGGGGGCTCTTTCGGGGGCAAATTCGCCCGCCGACCCCGTGTATATTTTTCGCTGTTGGATTTGTACATAACCCCACCAGGTTCCCATAAGCAAGGGTTAAAACAACACAATACCACACTTCTTGTTTGGTGTGGAGGTTTGGGAGTGGGGTAGCTTAATGCACCATATATCTTGTTTCCAATATGTATATCTCTATTTTGATGTAAATTATTATAATTAATTTGTAATGTTTTGTTGGAAAGCAAGAATAAATTGAAATTGAAATTGAAAAAAAACAAAAACAATATAGACAAAAAATCTGAAATTTAAAAATACTTTAGGGAAGAAGCAAACATATTGATAGGTGAATTATTATCCGGGGTGCAACAGTAAATGTTTCACATGATGCAGCCCGTATGTGAATTAGATGTCAAGTTCCATTGTTCAGTGATTAGTCAATCAAACTTGAAACCGGGGTAGGAAATATACGGGGGCTGAGGGCGATTTTGCCCCCTAATTTTCAAAATAGCCCCCTGAAATCAGTAGGTAGCCCCTAAAATTACCATCTAGGGTATTGAAATATGTGAAATATTTTGTGATATCCATCAGATTGAAAAAGTAGCCCCCTAAAATTAAAAAATTAATTCCTGCATTGCTTGAGACTGAAGAAAGTCTTGTCTGTTGGATAATAGGTCTATCAATTTATAAATGAAATATAAACAATTTTAATAATATTTCAGGACTGCAGATTTCAGCCTTTGAATTTCTAGGTTATACATGATGATTTATTTATTTCAGAAGAAAGGGCATGTTAATTAATTAATTTAATTTGATTTATTTATTCTCCCCTCAAGTTGATTAATTTATCTCATTTTATTGATTTATTTATTCTCCTGACATGGGATGTATCGCCATCCGTTAACCCCTTGACTACGGGAACCGGGTGGGCCGTGTGCAAAGTCTATGGGGATTTCAGAATCTCGAAGGGAACAGGTTAAAAGCTATTTTTCAGAGGGGTCAATGCTATAAAAGGGCTATCTTCATGACCTTCTTATACATATACCCTCGTTTCCGCATTCAAACATTTAATCTCTTTATACCCTTTGATAATCCACCCAGATTAAATTTCATACTCGACAGACACATTATACTAGGCAGTAGGGATCAAAAATTAATCTAGCCGGTCTTAAGTTTTTGTACGATAGGAAAGCTATTCCTTGGAAGCAAGTAGCTGGTCACAATTATGATCAAGTCACGACTGAAGTAAAATAAAAGAAAAAGAAAACATACAAACAAAACGAACAAACACACAAACAAATATAAACCAAACAATGTGATATCAGTTAATGATCATCCTTGATATCAAATAGCTTGAAACTTGATGCGATAATCCCTTTGGCAGCTCATATAGGAAGCTATACCATTTATAATCACTGAATATTAAGAAAGAAAATAACAGCGCAATATAATACATCAGCCATTTCCTTAACAATAGATTTTATTCACTTTTCATGGCTGATGATTTGATATGATTGAATACGATGACATTAGATTTTCAAAATGATAACATTTGATCTGTTCTCTGCAAAATACCCTGGTTTTGTTACATTCTAATTCTGAAATGGCCCATTTTGAAAGACGTTTGTTGACTTAAAGAACATTTTTATTTCCAGTAATAACTATGAGTTCAAAATTATCATCTTTTCAACTCACTGAAAGTTTTAAAAGTATTCATTTGAACTTAACTTAAATATCTCCGCATTTGGTATTGAATTACACTTTTGATTACATCAGTGCCTTAAATTAGAATTTAAATTAATTCAATTCATTACTACAAGGCCCTTTATAGATTACAACGGTTCGGATCACCACACACATTTTGTGTAACACTACATCAAAATATGATTAATCATAATTTACAAATTAAATACACTAGGCGCTTTTATCAATACAAGCGCTTTTATCAATACAAAGGCTTTTACATGATTTTGAATACTGTAGGCATTCGTTTGATGGGGTAGGTGTTTGATTGTGTGTGTTAAGTACTTTAATTTGCAAGATTAGATTAATCACTTTTGATGGGCAAATCAAACTAGAGTTAATTTCTGTTGCTATATGTAGTGTATCATAAACATGGCGGCAAGCGTTCAAACACGGATGGAAATTAAAACTTAAATGAACCAAGGACGCTCTCTGTAGGAGCAGAAATTTGGATGGAACCTGAAATACAGTTGAACCTGCACTAGTGACCACCTGCCTAGTAAAGACTGAACATGAGTGGGTGTCTGGGGAGGGAGGGGGCTATTAACTCTCTGATGGCACCGGTCGACTCTGCTCACAATAATCATAGAATCGGATCTATTGATTGATTAATTCCTAAATGCATGCAATAGATAGGTGTCAATGAATTTGCTTTCTTATCATTATAAACCGAACACACAAAGTAACTACCCCCCTAAACAACTGCTCATAATTTCATAACCGATAATTTTTTTTTCAGATGTCATTTTATGTACATTTTGGGTGAAAATCAGAGATATACATCACTTTATGGCTGAATGAGCACAGATTAAAGGCAAAATGGCCCAATACAAAAGTCACAAGACAATGGCGTGCCTGTACATTGTTGTGAAACAGCACATGTGACCTACAAGAACAACAGCGAGAAAGACAGGCACATTATAGAATACAAGAGTGAGCTAGGGAGCACTGTATTTCTCGATTCATGTTACGCTCGTTAAAAATCATCAGTCTGAACTTTAACATTTTCTAAACAATTAACCCTCTTTAATGCACGGAACATGGGAAGAGCATCTCCAGAGCTATATTGACGATATAATTGCCGCAACTAAATGTCGTGGAACGTGGGCGGCTAGGGGTGCAATCAAAGAGGAGATATATAAATTGTACAATCAAACCTGTCTCAGCGGCCATCCAGGGACATAAGAGAAATAATAATTGAGGGGGGGGGGGGGGGGGGCGCTACTTTTCAAACTCAAAAGCATGAAAATACAAATGTAGCACTCTAAATTGCACTTAATTTTGCATTGACCTCTGCCTATATAGACAATTGTAATAGTGGCCATCCAAAGTGAAAGTGGTCCCTGCCACAGGTTTGGCTGTATACGTCAAAGCTCCCCCCCCCACCCCTCATGAACGGACTCCCCCTCCCCCATAGAGGAGGAAACATCAATCAATAAATACATTACATCATTTAAATATCTTGGAAGAAGCTACACCTCATATGGGTAACATTGCCTCCTCCCTATCAAGTTTAGCCCTCACTATGCCACTATATTCATTAAATGCACCAAGGCCACCATATCCAAAGTGTGTACATTATACCAACATTATGAGGAAAGATGGAAATTAAAAACGGTACAGAAAACTGTTTTGTTGCAATTAATACAACATTGGTAGAGCTCATTGTGTATGGTGTGTGAAAGGAAACACGTTGTATTTGTTTATTTTCAATAAACTCAAGTTACAATATAGATAGTCATAACCGGGTAAGGAGTCAGTACAATGAATAGTGAATATCACTTTGCATTTTCACTCATTACTCAGCCGTATAACATCCATTTCACATGAGACTTTCACTATATATTTTTATTTTCAATAAACACAATATAGATAGTCATAACCGTGTATAAAGAGTCAGTACAATGAATAGTGAATATCACTTTGCATTTTCGCTCATATTACTCAGCCATATAACATCCATTTCACATGAGACTTTCACACATTACTTTATCATCCATTGCACATGAAACTTTCACACGTTATTCTGTGAATATATCAGATCACAACATTACACATTGTATCAACTATCAGCATGTTCACACACAAACATTTTCATCCCTTAATCATGACTAAAGAATCATGACTAAAGAATCATGATTAAACCAAACGTTCACACACACCAAGCCAATATTCCACAACAACTGGCTTCCAGGTGGCTTCCAGGTGCATCGAACACCAGGTCTCCCTATGGCCCCCCTAGGGCCCTGTGTGCGCGAACGTTCACGTTAAGCCACGCCCAGTTAGTTACGAGTCGTATAGCTAACCATGATTAAGCGAGAAATCCTTGTTCACACACGAAATGAGCATGATTCTATAGTCAGCTCTCGTACGAAACGACGATAAAACCCGTGTTTTGTTAGTCATGACTAACGATACGTTGTTTCGTTAGTAAGCGTTCAGACACACACATTTTTAATGAGAAGCTGATTCTATAGTCAGCTGCTGATTCTTTAGTCATGATTAAGGGATGAAAATTTTGTGTGTGAACACGGGGTATTCATCACTTTTTGCACATGTCGACAAAGTTACTAGATCCCTTTAACTTGTGGCTCAATTTTACAAGCAATGTAGCAATTATGCGTGATCATAATTATTTTAATTGAATTGAATGATTAATGTATCATAATTATTTCCAAACTACAATAATATTCTCTATGAGGAAGATGTGGACGACCATTTGCAACAACAATTATTGCGCGCTCGTCTCCTTGACTGAATTAATTTGTCTGCTATTTAACCAGTATCACGTTGCTCCTAATAAAATGTGTGAAGTGCGCCACAATGTCTTTCCATTTGTTCTATTCCATCCAAAGCATGCGATAAATTGCTTCTATTTTTTTTTCTCCTCCCTTTATTGCATGAAAAACAGGTGAGGATGAATAACAGAGATGGGTAGATATATAGATAGATAGATAGATAGATAAATAGATGGATGGATGGATGGATGGATGTATTGATAAATATATATATAAAGAGAGAGAACACGAGAGATAGAGAGGAAATAAGTTATGAAGATTGAGGGTGCCTCAAAGAAAGATATCTATGAAGAGAAAGAGGACAATTTAAGAAAGCATAACTCATAAAAAAGAGAACTAAACGTAATAAACATATATCATGTTTTATCTTTAAAATGAGAGAAAGGGTGAGAGAGGGCAAGAGTAAAGATCCATGACATACAATTATATTTAATATATCAACACCTGTACGCAAAGAAAGGGAGAGAGAGAGAGAGAGAGAGAATGAATGAATAAGAACGTGCAACACATACTGATATATAATACTTAACTCGAAGGCCATCTCTAAATTAAATTTCTTGCCAATGAGAATATAAGTATGTATGGATATTTCTTCGCATATACATGCATTTTTTTGTGTACATTTCCTTGCAATATCAAGGACACTTCTTTGGCTAGGCTGGCCGAGGCTTCCTCAAAATGGCAAACAAGTCACGTATTGAATTAAAAAGTGGAGGCCAACATTTTCTTTGGAAATCCAAATGAGTTTAACTAAATGCCAGACTCTCATTCAAATTCCTTGGCCTCATATATCTTCACAAAAATGCAAATATGTATCAAGGTTTTCTTAACCTGCTCAAGACGGTTTGATCATAAATGAGGATTCCATGACTATGTAAGAATAGATGTGAAATATACAATGTTGAATCGGTTCATTTGTTACGTATTTCTTTAAAATCAATTTATATCATTTTTGGATCGAAATTGGCAACTTGCAAACATCAATTCTATCAATGTTTTATATTTTGTTTGTATCTTGCCTTATTTCATATTTCAACAGCACATACTATAGCCTTTCCTAACATCCACTTAATACTGTGTCTGTGTTATGCTCATTCCCATAAAACATTCACCCATTTATCTATGTACTTTAGGGCATGATATCCTCATCATTTATGTATCCCTCACTCTCGTCAAATATCATGATGATAATTTCATCATCCTACCTTCTGTTTCACTTCTGTTTCTTCTATAAAAAAAAAATCCATCTATTATTCATTATTTCCATTGCCAATTTCATCATATTTTATTTATTCAGCTCTATGTCATAATATCTTCATCTATATTTCATCCCTTCCTTCAATCACCCTCCTTAAATTCAAACATGTTCATAGTTTCCTTCTTCTTTCTGTTAAAGGGTACCACCACCCAAAAATAATATTCTTATAAATGAAAAGTAACATCTTTAGTAGTCCATTCCATCAACAAGTTTAGAAAAATATGTTTCCAGAAAAAAAATAAAAAATTGGAAAACGCATCACCATTCTAAAGCATGCGTACATGGGTCTGCATGTACGAAGACTACCTTTGTCCAGAGAGAACGAATCGTCCAGGATACTATCGTCTCCAAACATACGCGTGAATAGAATTGGCGCACTCACAAATGTTTGGCGCGTACGGAACCATGAAATAATAATGGTTCCGCAAGTGGTGGTAATTAATTGCATTGTTTATGAATTACACAACCCTTTGCAAAATGTTGGGTATCTATTTGATATCACAAAACGTTGCCAAAACATATAATTATGTGTTGTTCTTTGCCTGGTGGTCCACTTTAAACTCTCTCTTGTAAAATGTTCATCTATTATTTATAACTTTCATTGCTAATGTTATCCTCTTTTAATTTATTTGGCTCTCTGTCCTAATATTTTCATTGTGTATTTATCCCTCCGAACATTCAAACAGGCTTATTGCTAATTTCATCATCTTGTATCTATTTAGTCTGTAATGTATTCATCTTTGTATTCATCCCTCCCTCGATCAGCCTCCCCCTCCTTCAAACACGATGATCCCTCATCCTCTCCCTTGTTCCAAACATTCAGACAGGTGGGTCATTTTATCCTTCTGTTTTAAGCCGTTCAGGACGGACTGATTTTGCTACAACATGTATTCTCCATAGACCAAAGCCAGAATATTTTCGGGACCAGTCCTGAACGGGTTGATATCTTTCATAAAAATATTTTATTCATTACTAACAGTAACATTGCTAATTTCATCATCTTTTATCTACTTAGTCTGTAATGTATTCATCTTTTATTCATCCCTCCCTCGATCAGCCTTCCCCTCCTTCAAACATGATGATTTCTCTCCTTCGTACTGTGTGGCTCGTTGCATTTTGTTGTAACATTTCATACTCCCACTGATCTTTTAGTCAGTGGCATAACTAAACATAGCCTGGGCAAAGGGAGGGCACCCTGTGACCATTTGCCACTCCAATCCCCAATGCCGAAAAAAGGGGAATATAAAGAAATTAATATGATACAATACATTTTTTGGGGTTCAATCAACCCCTGCAGGGTCAACCATGCCCCCTCTACCTCCCACTTTCCCTCAATTTGCCCCTCCCCCTCATGCACTCTCTTTGCCCCCTGTCCTCGCCCCTGTTACTCCACTATGCACCTCTCCTTGCCTCCCCCCCCCCTCTTTAGCCATTTCTTTCCCACTTTGCACCTCTTATTCCCCACTTTGCACCTCTCCTTGCTCCCCCCCCCCTTTAGCCGTTTCCTTCCCTCTCTGCCCCCCTCTTTCCACACTTTGCACCTCTTATTCCCCACTTTGCCCCTCTCTTTTGCCACTTTGCCCCCTTCTCTCCCCCATCATTGGCCCCCTGCCCTCCTCTTTCATCTCTTTGCCCTCCTGCCCCACTCTCTGCTCTGCACACAGCTCTGCACACAGCCTCTGCCACTGACTTTCACCTTCTTTCACTCTCATCTCTTGCCACAATTGATCTCTGGAAATGAAATGTGGACTAATCTGGGTGAAAGAGATATAAAGAGGGGTTTGCGGTGAAAGGAGAGAGCGGAAGAGATCAGAGTTATGGTTTGGGAGAGGGGGGAGAGGTTAATAAAAAGGGGGTTTATTAACCCATTGCCTACAGGAACTTAGTGGGCTATTTGTAAAGTGCATGGGGAGTTCAGAATCTCAAAGGGTTTCAAGAGTGAATTGAACGTACTGTACTGTAAACGTATAGATAGCTTCGAATTAGAGAGAAATACGACCATACAGGTTCGAATATGAAGCTAGCTCTAGAGATTAAAAAGGTTTTGCGGTAGAGAGGGGATCATCACAAGTTTGGATATATGCAAGAGGGAAGATGAGCGAGCAGGGAATCAAATGAGAGCTTTGAGAGAGAGAGGAAATTAAAGGTTTGGAGGGGGAAAGGGGTTGAAATGAGTTCTGAGAGGAAAGAAGGAAAGATGAGTGGGAACATTTAATCATGGACTAATACTATACTAGTGTGATGCAACGAGAGCTTTGGGAAAGAGAGTGAGGGGGGAAATGAAAGGTTTTTGGGATGGAGGTCGTAGGAGGAAGGGCAGAGGATGATCGTTGTATTTTATGGTGGCTCTATAGCTCGGCCGGCCAAGCTTCCTCTGTGAACTTTAAAGTGCAAGGAGCTGGCAGACCTTGGGCGACCTGGTTTCCAAATGCCGGCTGCCAAATAACCTTGCTTCTTTCCCAGTCCTTTCACTCCTCTCATTGTCATACCAGCATTTATATAGAACACCAATTATGTATATTTCATTATCAATAAAAAAAAGTATTTAAATAGAACACGAATATATATATATTTCATCATACTTTAATAGAAAGTACTTATATAGAACACGATTATGTATTTCATCATAAATATTTTATCAACAAAAGTGGTTTTGCGGAAACGTATGGAAAGTTTATGACAGCCTTGATGAAAGTTGTAGTGAAATGTTCAGAGTAAATTCATTAAAGTTATGTGTTATGATTCTTATTGCAATAAAACCGAATTTCAATTCAATAAAGGTAAAGTAAGCTTTCATTTAAAATCTTCATATCCTGAACAAAATTGTAAATATATACATAGTTCATTATAAATATATAGTACATTAATATTCCTTGCATTTTAGTTGCATGCTTGAATATTGACAATATATTTTCATAAAAATTAAATTGAAACCTGTGTAAAAAAAGAAAAAAGGTTCAATGTCACCGTCTTCCTCGCGCAATTTGATCCTAGCTCATGCAATATATCTGATACACCCCACAAGGCCAGTCAAATTTATATAAATTTCACAATAGATATTAAAATAAACATCATGACAATAGTATTATGTTTATCATAATAGAAGCGTGTATATCATATTTATTGATAAATACTCATAACGAGTAATACAAACTGTGTATATCAACAAACTAACAAGATATATTTGTATACTTTTACAAAAGCAAAGGACATTTTCATGATGATAGCCTTGGAAGAGGTTACTGCTTTTTTTCTATCACATCCTGTTTATTTCCTCCTTATTTCAAAAGGAGGCAGGATGTTGCATCTAGTGTTTTTTGTTTATTTGTCGATTTTTTCGCAGTGCGATAAATAATCAATATTTCATATTTTTGTGTATGCACAAGTCCATTAACCTGTTCCCTTCAAGTTTCTGAAATCTCCATAGACTTTGTACACAACCCACCTGGTTCCTGTAGTCAAGTCCATTAAATAATATATCACACAGTGTCACAGAAGATTTCACATCATAGTACAGTCACACCTGTAGGAGGTGAAAGCCTTAATATGTGAACGATCTTCTCAATGCCCATGAGCCGCTTGGAAGGAATGCTCCCCAGGGAGTGGAGATGGTGCACACGATGTGTGCTGGTTTGCACTGTATCCTTTAATATCATTGTAAAGCGCTTAGAGATGATTATCAATCATATTAGGCGCGAGAATATTATTATTATTATTATAGTGACCACCTAAGGGTGAACAAAAGTGGTCACTGTAGACAGGTGACCTCTTTGTACAGACCACAGCCGTAACATTGTTTTTCTATCCATTCACCAATTCAAAAAGTAGAATACAGTCTACCCTGTCTAACAATGGCCACCTGTCTATATATATCAGCCAACCTGCCCAAAGTGGCAGCCAAAAATGATCCCCAGCAAAGAAAAAAACAATGTTATGGGACCTGTCTAGATAGAGGTCTATAGAGTGGTGAAGTGTGATGTCATAAATGATGTCATAAACATTTTGTTTAGAATTTTCAAATTTGGACTTCATTTTCAGAAAGAGCATAATAATGTCCAAATACCGAAAATTAAAGGAATAGGTTATGTATTGGCTGAGATATGCCCATCCGAATGTTTTTTTTTGTCAATGGGCAATCTGTGTTTATAGTGCACTGGTTCCTGTGCACTATAACACTGATTGCCTATTGAAGTAAAATTCATTCGGATGGGCATATCTCAGCCAATACGTAACCTATTCCTTTGATTTTCGGTATTTGGACATTATTTGTTATGCTCTTTCTGAAAGTGAAGTCCAAATTTGAAAATTCTAAAAAAGTGTTTTTATGACGTCATGGCTTCTGTACTCTATGGTCGCCACTATTCCTGCTTCCCTGTGGTGGTCATTACAAACAGGTTTGACGGTATGGTGATGTATAGCTCTTTTTAAATCAATATAATAAATGCATACGCATGACAAAAAAAAGAAAGTACTGCTGAGAATAATTGGGGCAAGTATTAAAGTACAATTAATAAAATGGTCAAAAGATCTAAAAATGGAATTAATTAAATTATGCATGTGCACAGTATTCTGAAAGAGCATTATGGATGGTTTTATTTGAATGTATATGTTCTAAAGTGGATATATATATATATATAGAAAACAACGAAATTCAATAAGATAATTCGGACATAGGCCTTTGCCAAACTGACAAATTTGAATTCATAATTGCATCAACAAAAACAAAAAGCGTATCCAAGGACGCCAAATTGTTATGACGCGCAAAGCGCAGCAAATGAGTATACGTCATAAAGAAGGGAGATGGGGGGGGGGGGGGGGTGGAGAATAATTTTATAAAAATTTGTCAGTTTGAGAAAGGCCTATGGCCGAAATATCACCTTAACAATTTTTCCACGGAGTATCTTATTGAATTTCGTTGTTTTCTATACATTTCGACTCCGAGCAGGACTTTTACTTATATGCATATAGTATATAAAGAGCATGTGACCAGCTGAAGAAAGGTCTCACTCAGGGCCGTGAACTTGAGACCCAATTCATGCCTTTTATTCTATTTATTCCAACCACCTGGCACCAGGGCCCTCATGTTGTGTACTGACGCACACGTACAGGTTGCTCACCATGGATGTCTCAAACGCTGGAAAGAGTCATGCCCTCAAACAGTTGTGCCAAATGGTAGACATATTTGTTAGTACTCTCAACGCTCTCTCTATAATATAGTCATAGGTATGAATAATGTTACATCCTGGGTAGAAATACTGTTTCACATGTTTGAACAAAAAAGACAAATTTTGGCGCAATTGCATCAGATACGGCAGTTGGGTTTCTTCAATGGATTTCCAAGCTTTGAAAAAGGATATACAGTCAAACCTGCTTTATAGTGGCCACCTGTCTACAGCAGTCAACCTGTCTGTATAGTGCCACCAAAAGTAATCCCCTGCAGAGGAAAATAATGTCATGGAACCTGTCTGTAGAGGTCACCTGTCTACAGTGGCCACTTGCCTTGTTACCCTTAGGTGATCACTATACACATGTTTGCCTACAGGTACAATGTTAAGGGACCTGTCTAGAGAGGACTCCCATTGCCCTAACAGGTGGTCACTATTAATACACAGGTTTGACTGTACAGTCAAACCTGTGTACATTGGCGACCTAAGGGAAACAAGACAAATGACCACTGTAGACAGGTGACCTCTACAGACAGGTTCCATAACATTGATTTTTTTCTCTCCAGGGGATCACTTTTGGTGGCCACTATAGACAGGTTGACTGCTGTAGACCTGTGTACAAAAATTGTTTTAGTTCAATGTCACCCTTCTTTGACTCGGGCAATTTGACCCGAGCTCATGCAATATATCTGATACACTTCACAAGGCCAGTCAAAATTATATAAATATCACAATAGATATTAATAAACATCATAACAATAGCATTATGTTTATCGTAATAGAAGCGTGTATATCATATTCATTGATAAATACTCATAAGAGTAACACAAACTGTGTATATCAACAAACTACAAGATATCATTATAATACTTTTACAAAAACCAAAGGACGTTTTCATGATGATAGCCTTGGAAGAGGTCACTGATTTTTGTAGACCTGTAGACAGGTGGCCGCTAAAGCAGGTTTGACTACATTGGTGGTGCTCTCATACATGCTTATAAACACAGACCATAGTGGTCACTATACACATGTTTGGCTGTACAGTGTTGAGGAACCTGTCCAGAGAGGTCACTTGCCTTGATTTCCTTAGGTGGTCACTATACACAGGTTTGGCTGTACAGTGTTTAATATGGAACCTGTCCAGAGAGGTCACTCGCCTTGCTTTCCTTAGGTGGTCACTATACACAGGTTTGGCTGTACAATGTTTAATAAGGAACCTGTCCAGAGAGGTCACTTGCCTTGATTTCCTTAGGTGGTCACTATACACAGGTTTGGCTGTACAGTGTTTAATATGGAACCTGTCCAGAGAGGTCACTCGCCTTGCTTTCCTTAGGTGGTCACTATACACAGGTTTGGCTGTACAATGTTTAATAAGGAACCTGTCCAGAGAGGTCACTTGCCTTGCTTTCCTTAGGTGGTCACTATACACAGGTTACGACCGACATACTGTATCCAGAAATGTACACTGGTGGTGCTCTCATACGTGTTTAATGCGGCGGCTAGCCTTCACCTTGCTCTTGTTTATTACATGGTCAACACAGCTGCACGTCTCATGTTTGTTGTCAATAATTCCATACAAAAATGTTTCCATGTGTCTCCAGACTTCTAGTCTAGAAAGACATGCCCCTTTTTTCCCCAAGGACTTTTTAAAATGGAAGGCCAATGCTGCCACTAAAATCTTATTATTCCATCATATTCTATTGAAAGACATCAGTCCTTTTTTTTTTATTTCAAAGACTTGGAAGGTCAATGCTGCTACTAAAATATTATTATTCCACCATATTCTATTGATTTGTGATTCTATTTTGTTTTCTTCCGCCTATAGTATCCGGAAGAAATAACGCAACACATTCTCCTCGTGAAAAACCTTATCAACATGATTTTTAAACATTTTTAAAACCTGTTCCCCCACTAGATTTTGCAATCCCCATAAAGTTCATACATTACTGAAAGCAGTTTTTATTAATTTCATCATTACTGCATTATTAACATGATGTATTAAGCAACTTCAAAAATTTGACTGACTGGCACAAACGATGATTCATTATTATGTACTGTATCTCTATGTCCGAATAGTCCCTCCTATAATTACACTCATATTCGACACCAATAATTCTTTTCTACAATTCTATGCAGGACTTTTTTTTGTTAATTTCGACCGACTCTGGCTCATATATATATATACCTGATGTTTTCTTGCTGTGTATTTTAGCCTCGAGTCACGTAGTTC
The DNA here is from genome assembly GCA_037951105.1 of Echinarachnius parma. Lineage (NCBI taxonomy): Eukaryota > Metazoa > Echinodermata > Echinoidea > Clypeasteroida > Echinarachniidae > Echinarachnius > Echinarachnius parma. The sequence goes on from JBAMJV010002170.1 coordinate 60,529, forward strand.
TGGTTCGTGTATTGATTAGGGTGCGAAGAGGCTGGATTTTTAGTGTTTGTTTTGCGTTTATTTGCTGGCCCCGCGTCAGAGAGACAACATCCGTCCTTCCAGCTTTAACCGATTTTACCTCAAAATTCTACATATTAAATTTTCAAGAAGCAGAGATGGAAATATATTGATGATAATACAATTAATTATTTCCCTCCCAGAATCTGAAGTCCCCATAGGCTTTGTATGTAGCCCACCAGGCTCAAGTAGCCATAGGGTTAATAGATAGTCAAGCCTCCACGCTTACTTTTTTGCTGTACTGGCCCAATCAGGCAAGCAAAATCATACATTTTTAAAATTTGACTTGCCCTCTTACTTCAGAATCCTGAATTTTCAAATTAAAACTGTTTTTTTTTAAAGTATCATTCCTGATTGCGTGAGAAACGGTATGAAATTGTGCGGGCAAGAGCCCAGGGAATAGACATCCCTTGTCCTTGCGTCTGGGAGTTGCTTTCACGATCGTACACATACTTCACACGTTTTTGGCGCCCAAGGACTAAAATGCCATGCCATGAATGTAACGGGGGAAAATAACATGTAAGAATCCAGTGTCTTGTTACCTATGTTGTTTTTATTAATGATTATGATGCTTTTTTGCAAGTCAAACCAGTGTTGTTGCATGCAAACAAAATTAGATGTAAAATATTTGTTTTTTAACACCCATGGTCAGGCATTGTTACCGAACGAACGGGTTACAAATAAATGAAAATAACGTGACCATCACGTGACCACGGAGGAATGAAGAGTACATTTAGGTCCACTTGTAAAGTAATTGATGAACTGCATTAGATTTCTCCAAAGAATGGACTGATATTTGAGACTTCAATCCAGGGAAAAAAATACACGAGAGGCTCTGGGCAAATTCGCCCCCGAAATGCCAAAAAGAGCCCCTGAAAATTTGCATAAGAGTTCAATGCAAATCAAAATTTTGAAATGTAATTTCAACACAGGCAATCTTGGAAAGTAGCCCCCGAAAAATTAAATTAAATTTTGTCCCTGCTTCAATCAAATACCAATACTCCTGAATGATGTCTGATAGTTTCATAGAAAAAAAAACAATGTTTACCTATTAAAAATTGTGAAAATTTATGTCAGGTGTATTCACCTACTGCCTATCAATTTAAGTACAATAAAAAAAGCATGACAATTACGGAACGCTATCCATTCAATCATAAATATCTCCATAACTAGGAGACATTTGAAAGATTACACACCCCACTTCATTCTTCTGTTAACGTCTTAATAGCCAATCAACAAGATCTACAAGATAATTGTGAAGCTCCAAGTGATTTAGTTTGAATTTGACAAAGTCAAAGGACGGTGTCCCACATATTTGTGGGTTGGTAGTCCTACACTTCAGCAAGAAGATACAAAGTTATATGATGTATACAAGGAGAAAGAGCATAAATTCCTCGATTTTTAGAGCCCTATTTTGTAACTATACCTGCTTTAGAATTTTGAAAATGATTTTTATTATTGCGTAGATCGCTATAATTTAGGAAAATCCTTAAATTGGCAAACATTGTGATATTTTAAAAAACAGATTTCAGCGTTCAAATTGGCAACTTGCGGCAAAGTCACTTCATATTCGTCTTAAATTGTAATTACTAAATATTTTCCACCTATTTTTATGTCATTAAAAGGTCGAAACAAAATTAGGAGTTGCCAATTTGAAGAGGAAAACAATGATCAATTTTGCCTTAAAATAGCTCACGTCCTTGATGGGTTAAGAATGCAGAGACCTTTCGCACTAGATTAAGGGCATAAGTGACGTTCGACTCGTCGCATATAGGATTTCATTTCACAAGAATTTCCACTTTCGTTTCACGCACTAGAAATACAGAATTTAACACTCAAGGTGTTCATTCCAATTAATTTTTTTTTTACATAAAAAGAAAGACATACACGTACATAACTTCAACCTGTCAAAATCAAGGTCTGAATCCAAGAATTTCCACTTAGAAAAAGAAAAACATTCTCGGAGATGCGCAGAACGTGACAGATATGAAGGCTACAAAACTACTTCTAATAATTATCTATCTTCTACATGTACATGTAGTTTGTTTCAAGACCGTTTCACATTTTAATACAAACTTTGATCGTTTTTTTTTTGAGTGCATTGTGATAACTCTTTATTATTTGGTTTTTATTCAGTCTTAAAATATGAAGAAGAAAAAACCCAGGTTCATGGCAGATATGTGACCGGCTATAGCAAAACCGGTGCACTTGTCGGTAATTCATGTTTTGAAGAAATGGGCATTTTTAAGTTCACACAATGTTTGTAAAAGACCTATGATTGTAAAATTGAAACAATCATATCTTCACCAATTATTCACCAATTAGTTAGAACAAAGCATCAAATGAAAGCTTGTGATGAGGCCTTTGTAATTTGGTATGCAAATCGACAAGTGCCGGGTTTTGCTATAGCTCGGTCACATATTGTAACGATTATTTTCATAAACGATCAATTCTTGTAATAAACATTCAGTCACAAGGAAATCCTTCATAATTCACAGCTTTTATTGTCGATATTATGTATTTCCATGTACGTATGCAAAGTGCTCTCTTTTTGAACTTTCTCGTAATAAATCATCAAGAAATATCCACGCTTCTTGTCCAAATATCACTTCAGCTAAACTTCCTGTATTTAACCGCGAGGAAAAGTAACAAAGCTACAGTAGCAAGCAATGAAATATCAATTCAACCCTTGCATTTCTTTTCTTTTTTTGCATCTGAAAAACGGAAAAGTGGCCCATTTCTGGAATCAAATTCTATGGAGTCGATTAATTTGCTGCGCATGATAAAATGATTAACCCGCAGACAACCAAGCAAAAGACTATATTATGAACATTAGCAATATAAAACTGGAATGTGTGGACTTAGGGTTTAAAGACATGGTGTGCACTAATACTGCATACAATAACAACATTAACCACTACGCATCCACCAAATAATCAATCTTGCTCAATCATCAATCATGAATAGAGAATCCATATATTTTAACAACAAAAATCAGAAATGTGAAATAACATTTCTGGTTAAAGTGTTAAGAAATGGAAGACGTTGTACTACTTACAATAAATCTATAAACCTACAAACTATGTTTCCTTTACATGGAATTCCATATTAAACAATATTCAGCGATGTGAAATAACAATTTATGGTATACGTGGGGTTAATCGCAACTTTTTTCGTTGAAGGCAACAAACCAACTTTGATGCGTACGACCTTCGTTCGATTCAGCTCGTAAATTGCTCCGTCATTTCTCTAAACATTTTCCCATACCTCATTCCCTCACGGATGCTGCATTTCCAATAGAGTTAGTACATACTTCACAAGGTTCAAAAGTGTCAATTGGTTAACTTTCCCCGCTCTATTCATTTCTCCCGTATCCCCTTTAACCCATTCCCTGCTAAACATGGCCTTCTCCATACATAATGTATGGTGCACCAGGCTCTAGGGATCCAAATAGTTAAAGCTGCATCCTGTTCTATTTCGCTCCCTATTCATGTGATCTGGGGCAGATAATTTGATGACCTTGTTTCGCTCAGCTGTTTCTAAACGCTTGATCTAAAAACCCAGAAAAACCCAGCCCCGCAAAATGTCAACAAAGTTCACCTCTACCCATTATGTGCAAGTTCAAGAAAATTTATTATATCAAAATGAAAAAAAAGAGAACAAAATTACACCAGTTGCACTATTGCATCAATTTCTCTCTTTCTAATAAGTTTTGTCAAGGAAACTTCTTTAATACATGTTAAATCCAGAGGAACCCAGCCCCGCAAAACATCAATGAAATTTACATCCCAAATAAATGCAAGGACGAGGAAATTGTGAGAATTACATCAGTTCCATACAAATTTCTCAATATTTTCAGCAAAAAATGTATGAATTCTCCTCTTTAAAAGCATCTCAAATGTAAAACCCCCTAAAAGCTCAGCCATGCAAAATTTACATGTAATAAAACCAATTTATAAATTTGTATATGATAACTTCTCAAAAGACAGCGTAAACTTTTTATTTCCACTCTTACAAGTATCACCTTAAAACATCATAGGATATTAAAGGATATGGTTTGGTTGGTGTTCTACAAAATATTTGAATACAATGTTACTTTATTATCTTGCGCACCTATTCAGCATTTTCTAAATGCACAACAAATGTAAATATTAGCTCGTCGGTCAAGAATTTTAAAGGTTAGTTGAAGTTGTAAATTGTTTATATGAATCTCCCTATAAACCAATGAAAGTTTGTTGTATCAATGTAAATATTATAGTTATGGTAAAATATTTTGGAATGAGGTAAGGAACATGTTAAGATCTAATGAAGATATCACTACATGGATGGGTAAATTCATTGTCTGGAATATCATTCCCGGACGACGGATAGTCAACCTATTCAAAACGTCCAGCCCCTCCTACCATCCACCCTCTCCTTACAATACCAACAGTCCTTTCCAGGACTATCCTAGAAAGAATACCAACAGTCTTTTTCAGGACTATCCTAGAAAGAATACCAACAGTCCTTTTTAGGACTATAATACCAACAGTCGTTTCTAGGACTACCACAGTCCTTTTTAGGACTATACCAACCAGTCCTTTTCAGGACTCACCAATCCTCCCCCCTCTTACATGGTGCAACCGCAAACCACACATATTATCATTCACATCATCGAATTAGTTAAATGAATATGTGGGCAAAGCGTAGATGTGATCACATATAGTGGTGTAGCATGATTAGACTGATCAAGTGTGGGGGGGGGGGGGGGGGAGGGGAGACACACAAATGATTGGTGGGGGGCATTAAACAAAAAATGCAACATCAGGAATAAATTGTGCACATTCAATACACATCCAGAAAACAAAAAGGTATGGTCATACCTGTATGTCTGAGCCAAGAGAAATATGGATCATATGACATTTGCCAATGAAAACTGATCAATTATTGAGGGACTACAATATGAGACATAAACATACAATTTGAACCCAACAAATAAATGGTGAACACTATAAAAATGTGATTCATTTTTAGAAGAAAAGACTAAGTAATGCAGTCCAAATGTTATTATAACTATGGACCAGGATTGCATACATTGGCTCATATGACATTTGCCAATGAAAACCCATCAATTCTTGAGGACTACACGACCTACCAGAATACCGAAAAACACGAGACACATACATACATACAATAAGTCGCCAAAAATAAATGGTTAACCACTATCAAATTGAATTCATTTTTATAAGAAAAGACTTACACTACAGGCCAAACAGTTATAACTAGATGGATCAAACAAAAATGGCTCGTATGACATTTGCCACTGATCAGCTCTAGTGGACCACACGACACACTGGAATTGGGATGGATGAGTTACGGTGGACCTCGTGACAGGTGACAATGGAAAGGGATAGGAAGGAGTGGGCCAGATGACAAAGTTGATGAAAGAGGCATCTTTGCCCACACACATCGATACCCTACTCCACCTGGGTTAGTTCGCAAGGGCTTAAGAATTGTTCGGAGAGCTCTCATGTAAACATAATTTAAGCTGCTTCTTTTTGTTCACTGATTCTGATTACCGGTAGGTAGCAACAACTTGGTCTTAGTGTAAATTGGTGTACATTGTATTTAAACAACAATAACCCTCATATGTTTTTTTGTTCAGTTCTAACTTCTATTGAAATGCTAGAAATGTACTCTTTTACTGTTGGAACTGAAGGGCATGAAAATGAAAACAAATCCTCTTACACTTAGTTGCCAATTTGGGCAAGTCAAATTCGGGCAAGTAATGACATTTGCGGGGCCTGAAGCTTATTTGTAGTGGCCCCATGCAAGCAGGCCAGTGGTTATTCTGAGTATAGTAGATTGCTTAGACCTTAACATGTTTATACGTAATGAAATGGCTAAATCAATTTTGTAATAACAATGATGATAATAATAATAATCATCATCCTCATAATAATCAGTATTGATTTATATAGCCACCTTTATAACGATACAATATCATATCCTATCACTTTAAGCGATCATTAACAATAACCCGTCAGGACTGATTGATTTGGCTATAACATGTATTTCCCATATATCCCACCCCAAGTATTTTCAGGACCAGTCCTGAAGGGGTTAACACATCATTTGTAACACAACATTCAAAGAGAAGAATAAAAGATGTTCATACTCTTTTTTTTGGTTTGTCTGTGGCTTGTGAACAGTTGTCATACCCCTGCAATACCCTTTGAGTGTGATCAGCATTACTGAGCGGGATCATTAATAACAACCCACATCTGGCCTTGGCCTTCGGGAACGGAAGCCTTGTTGTCAACAACCCCTAAGGCATATTAAAGGTACTATCCTCCTTTTGCAAGTCAAATATTTGTACGCTGTCTTAAAGATACTGTCCTCCATTTCCAAAGCCAAAAATGTGTATGCTGTCTTAAAGATACTGTCCTCTTTTTGCAAGCCAAACATTTTACGCTGTCTTAAAGATACTATTCTCCTTTTTAAAGCCAAACATTTTACACTGACTTAAAGACACTATTCTCCTTTTGCAAGCCAAAAGTGTGTTCGCTGTCTTAAAGATACTTTCTTCCTTTTTGCAGGCCCAACATATGTACACATTTCTACGCTGTCTTAAAGATACTATTCACCTTTTGCAAGCCAAACATTATTATGCTGTCTTAAAGATACTATCCTCCTTTTGCAAGCCAAAAGTTAGTTCGCTGTCTTAAAGAAACTATCCTCCTTTTGCAACCAAAACATTTGTATGCTGTCTTAAAGATACTATTCTCCTTTTGAAAGCCAAAAGTGTGTTCGTTGTCTTTAAAGATACTATCCTCCTTTTGCAACCAAAACATTTGTACGCTGTCTTAAAGATACTATCCTCTTTTAGGAACCAAAACATTTGTATGCTATCTTAAATATACTATCCTCCTTTTGCAAGACAACAAATTATATCCTCCTTTTGCAAGCTGAAGACAATAACCTTTGAGTGTGTTCAGCATTACTGAGAAGGATCATTAATAACAACCTAATGTGCATCTAGCCTTGGCCTTCAGGAACGGGGATACCTCATAATGTCAGCAATCCTTGCAGCATATTAAAGGTATTGTACATATTTTGCAGGCTTCATCAAGGTTCAATAACACATTCCAGGACCAAGGAGGATTTATAAAGCATATTGTATTTAAATACAGTTGGTGAAATTGGAAAACCTACAACAAGGATGAGGAATAGTGAATTAGTTAATTAAACTTTAAAGGGATGTCTGTAAAGTGTAACTCCACGAAAATTACTTGGAGCTTCCTAGTTTCTCTTCTACCGTGTTGTTTAGCTTATGGTAAGAGAAGAATAAAATAGGGTTCAAAGGCGTTAATTAACGGTCATAAACCTCCGTTGAAGTCTCAAATGTCATTTTGGGCATTATCTGACACTTTACAGGTGCACCTTTAATGACCTTTTCATCCTTTCCCATTCCCATTCGGATGAAATGTCTCTTGAAATATCTCTTGAGATATTCTTTGTATACATACAGAATGGACAATAGAAAACACTGATTTCTTCCACACATCAGAAATACTGTAATCGTTTATGGGCATTCCCTTTTATTTTCAAGTTGTTTGAAGCATTGTAACTCTAAACCCCTTTATATGTTTGAGGGGAACACAGTCGCCCCTTCTCCCAGCTCCTGCAAATGTTAACTACCACTTCTTGGGGCTGTCCAGGGCAATGCTGATTGAAAAATGCTCGGACCCAAGGCAGAAGGATCTATTGTTAATTTGATATTAAAAATGCTTAAATAAATTTACCTAAAACACAATGAATGCAATGTAGAGCATACTCACAGCTGACATAACACATTTGAAGCAGAAAATACATTTGTTATTCGTAATACTCACAAATTTACATTACCAACTAAAAACAATGTCTGGTGTACAACTGTACGAATGTGTTTTCTTAGGTACCATTCACTCACCTGATGATTTGCATGGTTATACAAAGAAGGTGTGCAAGGATGGGATGGTCGGAGATCCATTATTTTGGAGGAGACGACATCAAAGAACGGCGGCCATCGATGGAGGAGATGATTCCATCACGGGATAGAGGCGGGACAGAGGCGGGACAGAGGCGGGACAGAGGCGGGACAGAGGCGGGGTGGGGCGCAAGTAGGATGAAAAAAGAGGAAGAAAAGGAGAAAACAACAATTATTGAATTGTTAATAGTGAAGAATATTTCAATAATGTAATATAGTCAAACCTGTCTGTAAAGAGCACCCAAGGGAGACAGAATGAATGGTCTGTATCAGCAGGTGGTCTTTACAGACAGGTTCATTTACATGTAAACTGCATTCAATGGAGACAAGGTTATTGGTCTCTATAGACAGGTGGTCTTTATAGACAGGTGGTCACAAGACCAGGTTTGACTGTACATCATTTGCATGCACAATTGCAAGTCATACGTCTGCGGTTTGATCATAGTTCTCTCCTTTTACAAACTTTTTGTTTATTGATGGACTGTTGCTTAAATGAGAACTTGGGGGTGTTGCACGAAACACTACAATCCAATTTAGGATTGATTTTTTAGTGATTAAAAGGATGCTGAAGTTGATTTTAGTGTTATGTGAAACATCCCCCTGGTGGGCTGTGTACAAAGTGTATGGGAACTTTAGACTCTCAAAGGAAAAACATAAAATAAGTCTTTATTATCAATATGAACGGGCATGGATTCAATTGCATACAGCAAATTCATACAGGAAGTTTTACATAAGGGAATCGGGTGAAGGTACGATGCATTAGTGAAATGAGAATGTCAACAGTAGGGGAAAGCAAGGTTTAATTCGGACAATAATACAAATACAAATAAATATATTCTCTTATCGTTTGATAGTGATATATAAATGTGATATCATTGCAAATGTAGATGTGATATCTTTATAGTCTGCCGTTGCGATTTAAACACTTTGGAAGAAAAAAAACAGTCACATTGTTTGTTGCTATTGATGTTAGCAATTAAGGGATGAATTTTTGTCAGGAAATTGGAATCATCTTTGTGGGTCAAATTTCCCTCGGATGGCCTTGGCTCTTGGCAAAATATGAGCACAGAAATGAAGAGAGAAAACAAACTGCACTCTAAAAGTAACGCGAGCTGGCAAAAAATTTGGGATGAAGTATTAAAAGGGGGAAAGAAAATCAGCCTCTAGCGCCAGACACCTATATCGTGAAACCACGGACTATTTTGATTCGTGATGAAACTAGAGTCGAGACCTAAATCATCACAAAACTATTGATTTTTTTCCTACAGATCATGCAGTGAGAGACAAACAGTTTGCGCGTAACCCCAACCTCAGGAAGTATCTCGTTTCGCGGCTCGTGCGCGCTGCCCTCGTCCACTGCCGATGAAAACGAGAGCGAGACAAGATCACAAGATCAAGAGATTTGGCTGATTCCGATCTCTGTGTATTTTCGATATCCCCCTTTAACCCACTGGATGCAAGACATTTGTAATTCCCGTAGATACAGCGTGTGGCACACCGAGTTCCCCGTAAGCGATGGGTTAACGTTTGCACGGTATTAGAGAGGTTACGCGGCTTAGCGGTACAAGGACGTAGGGGTGACGTTCAGAAGTGTTCACACTCCGGAACTAGGATATAGTACATGTATGCATAATTACAATTAACTTTTAAAAGAAGATGATTATGAATCTGAACACTTCAATCGTACATATCTCTATAACAGATTTGGAAAGCAAAGTGAGGATAATAATATCACTGTAAAGCGCTTTAATGGAGATGATTATCAATCATATTAGGCGCTATACAAATCAAAACATTATTATTATTATTAAAACGGAAAGCTGTTCCATGCTTCTATTAGTAATACAAATACTGTACAATGAGGTATGTGAGAACCACTACATATCCAAGTAAGTTTTTAGGATTTTGACAATGTTACTAGATCCCTTTAAAGGGAACAAGTGTGAGGCAGATAAAGATAAAGAGTAATGAGAGAGAGGAAGTTCTTAGTCAATCTCCATATTCATCCCCCGACTACGGAATGACATACAATACAGAAATAGATCAAGTGTAATGAGTTTGCAATGCTACGTTACAGGGTTGACAAAAAGTTCAGAATATCTCTTGAAGTTATTAAATGATTCTTTACACAGAGTTAAGAATGAAATGTTTGGTTTGTGAACATCAAGTGTCGAAGTACAAAGAAGGATCTGCAGTTGCTAGCAGGGTAGGAAATATCATAGGGGGGCTGAGGGCAATTTTGACCGCTAATTTTCAAAACAGCCCCCTGAAATCAGTAGGTAGCCCCTAAAATTACCATAGGGTATTATGTGAAAGATTTCTGGATATCCATCAGATTGGAAAAGTAGCCCCCTAAAATGATAAATTAATTCCTGCATTCGTTGCTGGACTAATCAATTTACAACCTTGTATTATTTCAAGATCTAAAATGTCAATATAATTCCACAAAAATGTATTTTCTAGTCCTTGTCTTCTCTGCCAAGCTCTTCCAATGATAAATCTTTTATATCTGACAATAACCTTGCAACTTTAGAACTTGCGGTTGCAAAAAGAGGACAGTAGTGTTAAACTATTAAAACAATGTTGTTTCTTCCATTTTCTTGTCCCAATTTGCACCCAAATCATGTGCAACAATTGAAATTATTCACTCATGTAATGATGGCCGTTTCTCAATGCATTCTCTGCTACGATGAATCCCCCAACCAACACTGATTTCTTTATGTTGAAGACATAACTTCAGTATATATTTATAATTCAACTACTTCTTTTTGCATTTATTTCTGAATTAAAATGTTGATATTTGAGGGGGAAAAAACATGATGAAAAATACAAATGAAAAATATTTTTCAAAAAAAAAAGTTTCCTGTACACGTAATAAAATAAGAATCAATATGGCAACTGAGCTTTTGATTATAGCAGAATATTCATTGGCGGCAAAAAGAAGAGAAAAAAAAGCAGACACAAATTTCCATACCATATTCAACAGAAGAAGAAATCTGTTTAATGCCTAGTTATTATGTTCTGTATTTATGAAAGGTGAGACTCCCCTAATTGTTCATAGTAAAAGTTAAAAAAGGGGCCATGGCCTACTTAGCCTCAGCCTTGGCCCCTTCCCCTGTGTTTGTTCCCATACACTGAGGTCATGACCTGGAGAGGTCAGTTAAGGTCACATGAGGTCAATCAAGGTTGACCCTCATAGAGGTCAATGCCTTTCAGTTAATGGGGACAACAGCCTGCAAGTTAATTATTTTTTACTCTCTAATTACTCTTAATAGTCCAGGGAAGGTCACTTTTTGAAACAATGCACTACATGTGAGAATATAATTAACTTTTTCAGAACAGATTAATGTTGCTCTATATGTATTCTCCATACACCCAAGGCCCAAGTATAATCGGGGGATGGGGGGGGGGGGGGGCAGTCCTGAATGGGTTAACCTGTACCCTACTAGGTTTTGCAATCCCCATACAGTAAATACATGACCCACCCGCCGGTTCCTGTAGGCATTGGGATAATAGACTTCCAAAGATGTACAATTATCAGACTTCAAAAAGTTAGACTTCCAAACCACTACGAAAATTAGAATTCACAGTAATGGAATTATTACAACAATTATGCTTCCAAATAGTGATAATTTGAGCTCAAATAACAACAACAAAAAAGCAAATGCATGTAATTACTTAAATTCTACTTCAAAATCATTTGTTGAGAAAGGTGGCTAAGTTTACCTTTTGTACTTCAATGATATTGTAAAAAATTTAAGTCCAATGTCTTTTGTCCAATGTCAAGTCCAATGTTTATAATTTGTTATAATTTATTCTTATAATTATTTGCTGAATGTTCCCAAAAATAGACATGATAATCATCTGAAAATTTTGCATCATGTAGAGGAGGCTCCAACGACGAGACCTACAAGATAGTATGCGTAACCCAATTCAGCCAAATGTCGACTTATCACTGTCGGGGCTCAACACTCACACTGGCCCACTGGCAGGGGGCCAGTAAAATCATTTTACTGGCCCGAAGTGCAATGATTGCAAATTTTGGGGCCAATAAACTTTTCTTTAGGGCCACCAGAAAAGGGAAAACAATTATTTCACTGGCCCAACTGGGCCACTGGCAAAAAAGAGAAGTGTGGAGACCTGTGCTGTATTCTCTCCCACCTGGAGGAAATAATGACTGGAAATTTGGCTTCTCCCTAACTGCACGTACATTAGAGGAAGGTCACACACACATAATGTACATGAACTGTACACAAACTGTGTTGCTCAACAAAGGACATTTGTTCTTCAAAAAATGAAATACAAATACAGAATTTTGTTTAGATTGGCACGAAATGCTGAAATGATCATGAATAATTATGTATTTTTGTCAAGCGAATGGCGAGCCCACAGAAAAGAAGAGCAGTGAATTTTGGGCAACATCGACCAAAAGTGGCATTCAAATTCCAAAGCTAGCCGGTCTAGTGCATCTTTTCTGCTTAATAATGATAACAATAATAATTTAATGATCTTTAGATTCCTTGTTGACCTAATACATTGCGAGACAAACGAATATCATTAGCGATACTATTTCCGCAATGAGTAACATATTTAGTATTAATAATAATTTAGTTATAATATGAATAGTTGCAATTAATGATTGACTCGTTCATTGGAAGGTTTCTGATGTGTACGTGTAGTTTTTAGTAGTTGAAAAGATCAAATAGTTATAATATGGTCTGATGTCTATAATTGCATGAATATAATTATGAAATAAAAGGATATGGCATGATACCAATATCATTAAATTAAACGACGAACCAACAAAAATGCGGGCATCATATATATATTGAAATTTTTTAAAGGGATGCCTGTAAAGTGTCTAACTCCACGAAAATTACTTGGAGCTTCCTCGTTTCTCTTCTACCGTGTTGTTTAGCTTATGGTACGAGAAGAATAAAATAGGGTTAGATTTTTTCAAATGACCCTTTAGTATGACGATATCTATCATTCAGCTCAAAAGCGTTAATGAACGGTCATAAACCTCTAAAACGTTGCACTACCTTGTTGTAAAAGCTGACGCATATTTTTCGCTTTTTTAACCAGGAAAGCAGTGTTCTTTTTCAATGAAACTTTCACACATCATTCTGACATATCTTACAATGATTTTGGTACAGGATTGATGTCTCAAATGTCATTTTGGGCAATATCTGACACTTTACAGGTGCACCTTTAACGATGGAGCTTGGACATTGACCAAGAGTGACATTTTATAAGTAAATACTCCAGCCAGTTAGCTTGTTCTTTTGGAAGTTAGCATTATATATTACATTTGTTAGTAGTTGAGAAAATGAAATGAATGATTTGGTCTGATGTCTGCAATTGCATAACATTGTGAAATAAAATTATATGACATAATTATAGATGTCATTAAACTGAATGACAGGCCATCAAACAGAAGGACATCATATTAAATGTTAACAATGCAGCTTGGACATTGACTGAGAGTGACATAACATTTCTGAAAAAAACATATATATTCCATCTATTTAGATTAGCTCGTTCATTTGAAGGTCGACATGTTATAGTTCTTTAGTAGTTAGGGAAATGGAATATAATGGTTCTGCATGGTGTCAATAATTGCATAAAATTATGAAATAAAATGAAATGACACGATATGGATGTCATTAAAATTTTATAAAAAGCCAACAAAAATGAAGGACATTCTATGGAAAAAATGCCGTGAAAAAAATACATGGGGGCTCAGGGCGAATTCGCCCCCTAATTGCTAGCCTATCAAATAGGCATCGTGCTGTCTGGCAGGTTCTACCGGCAGTGTACTAACCGCGATAATTATGCCGAATTTGAGCGCGCAGCGCGAAGCCTATCATCAGTCATGAACGTGAAAAGTTTTATTTTCTTTTATTTACATAGAAAATCTTCGTAGAAAAGCTACGAAGCCCATATTCATATGCCACAGACCAGGTTGATCAGCTGTTTGTCAGTGTGTTTGGAAGCTGCTTTGTAAAACCAAACGCGCAACCTTGCACAATACACTGTTAGTGGCATAGAGTAGTGGTTGTTATAGGGTCTCCGCTTCAGACTAGCGTAGGCTGTATGCACTAAACACCGCTCTGCAGTGCTCATGCGGACGCGTCCATTATTTATAGGGTACTGTACGTCATTACAGAATAAGTTGTTTTCTTTTAAAATAAATAGTTGAGATTTGATATGGATGCAAAAAGGTATTTTTATGCTTTAGTTTTTATTGTAATGTATCTCATATTTTATCATTATGAAAGTTATGATAACATTAATGTCTGATACTAAATAAACCCCTTAATACACGGTGGAACACGCCACCGATTAGGCATACGGTATCCACATCTAGCGATCTGATTGGTTGATGATGTCTCTCATGAATTTGCTCATTAATAAATTACTCCGAATCGAGTGATTAAAGGCTATATATGGAGCCAGTTTAATAGTATCTAGCTCTCTCACAGCTAGCTTGCTCGCGATCGCATATAGAATCTCCAAGCCATATAGAGCCTTGACTAAAGGCTACCTAATTGCCAAAAAGAGCCCCTGAAAATTTGCATCGAGTTCAATGCAAATCAAATTTTGGAGTGTTATTTTCATGCAGGCACATTTTAAAAGTAGCCCCCCCCCCTTTTCCAATGATGTGAATGTCCCAAAGGTAAAGACAAGCCAACAAACGGACAGTACATGTCTATTAACCGGGTCAATGGACCTTGACCGGCAGTGACATTTTAATTAAGCGCACTACGTCTCGCTCGATTACTTTGGTCGCTCTTAATATTCATCACATTTAAAAAAAAATAATTTAGACTATAAAATAAAGAATTATTTCCAACCTTATCAGACAACCTGAATTATCAAAGGTCACCAGCCCTGAATAGTATTTTTTTCTGGTATCAAGCAGTTAAAAGAAAATTGCAGTCAGTATACAAATGATGCGCAGGTATGAGTGGGTTGGTAGGAATTGTTTGCACAAGGTAACTATGGAACTTTAAACCCACGAGGCGAAGCCGAGTTGGTTTAGACTAGTTTCCATAGTTACCGCGTGCAAACAATTCCACCGACCCACGAAATAAACTTGCGCATCATCTGTTTTATAGAATGGGCATTGTTACGCCCCCCAAAAAGTAAAAAAAGTAAAAATTAGAAAAATTACCGGATGCATGAAATTTTTTACCGGACGCATGATTTTTTACCGGATGCATGACATTTTTTACCGGACGCATGAAATTTTTTACCGGACGCATGAAATTTTTACCGGACGCATGATTTTTTTACCGGACGCATGTCTTTTCATGCATCCAGTACAATTAATTGTCTGCACAAATTTTGCTCTCAACCAATCAGATTGCAGGGATTTATCAACCCATTCTATAATACATGATAAACTAATGGATAATATAACCATGTATGATGAAACAGTGTGATACAAATCAATTATTTTGGAGTCCTAAATTTGCATTTTTTCCCTACTTTACACTGCTTTATTCTAGTTGTTTCAACTGAGCAATTTTACTTGGAATCGAATAGAAGGAACACAAAATTGCTTTTGATTATCTAAGATTATAATAACGGATATTCAACGATAACAAGAACTATGTAGGTCCAAGCCAAGATAAATGAGCAATTTTCACTATTCTACATTGTGATCATAATGTACACGTATATACCTGCATCGTACTGCTCTGTTCTGTGAATGTGAGAAAAGACCTGCGCAGGCAAGTGTGAAAATCTGGAGCGCGGTACCGAGCAAAACAAATAGTACCATTGTTGACATGTGCAAAAGCAAAAACAAAAGGTTTACTTTGTAAAAATGTGTATTTCAGTGATCATCAGATTACTCACTGAGTGATGCGTGAAAATTCCATGGCAAATGAATGGTATATGACAGAGTAATGAGCCAAAATGCAAAGTGATATTCGCTAACTCATTGCACTGACTTTATACACAGTTTGAAAGTCTCCACTAGAGACTTTCAAATCCTAACACTTCAATCACACACATCTTTATAACGGAATGGAAATTTTGGAAAAGCAAAACCCCTTAAATGTAGTAAAAATAATAATCTTGGAAACAGTTTTTAACTTGGTCTAAATACATTACTGTTGAGAATAAGTGATGTTTCCATTTTTTATTTTTGGTCCCAGGGTGCATTTTGGCGATTTTAAAGATAATTAGCTAATTTGCATATTTCTGAAATAAGGTCAGGGGTCATTTTCCATCTAGGAATAGTACAGTAGTAATAAAAACAATCATGACTGGGTAACTTGGGGCAAGGAATCCATTTCCAGTGCTCATTTTCATGTGCCGTATGGGCAACGCCCTAAATCCAAGATGGCTTCCCCTAATTTGCATATTTATGAATATTATTGATTTACAGTAGCTACATCCTCTATTAAGTATTAATTGCAGGTCGTATAGATTAAATCATGCTCTTAATGTATATTAAAGATACTTAATAACAATATTCTAGTTGCTAATTCCAATAATAAAAAGTCAAAAAATTACATAGTTTACAAAATAAATGCTGTTAAAGTGGCACATAGCAGTTTTCCTTTACAATGCCAAAGGCGGCCATCTTGGATTTATGTGGGTTGCCGAGGTGATACGTCGAAATAAGAGATGAGGCACAAATGAAGACACAATTAACCCGTTCGATGCTTCTATTGGTACTTCTATTACGATGGGTATGTGAGAACCTCTAAGGGTTCAAACTTCAAAGCAAGGTTTGTGTATTTTGACAATGTTACTACATGTAGATCCCTTTTAACCCGTTCCCTACGAGTTTATGAAATCTCCATAGACTTTGTACACAAGCCACCCGGTTCCCGAAAGCAATGGGTTAAATAAAGCCAGTTTATTAAAAGAGGCACACAGGAAGAGCACAATTCATATCCCGAGTCTACGACCTTGTCCTTGACCCTGGCTTTGTACTCCGCAAAAGCCGCAAAGTAAATCCCCAGACAGAGCGAGAGAGAGAGAGGTTCAGGGTTTGCCCGGTTCCACCCAGGTGATTCCAAACAAATGTGTCACTCCGCAGCAGCCTCGCAGGCCTGAAAAACACACAACAACTTAAACCCATTTGGACTATTTGAGCTTGTGTTTACAGGATATGAACAAAGTTGGAGAAAAGGTGGGCCAAGGACCTGGCAGGAATCTTGAACAAAAGATCAATCGGAAGAGTAATTTTCTAAAAAAAATTTGTGTTAGCTATGATAGAAAAAACAATGACCTAGAAATAACAAAATGTTGATAAAAAATAAGATGGATCTATAGTATAGGTTTATGAAGAACACGGAAGGGAAACAATTCCATATTTATCAACCTTTCAGGAAAAAGGACATAAAAAAAGGATTGAAAAGATTGGAAGCAGTGCAAATCAATCAAAAATAGTTACCCGCTAACAAATGTGTGTAAGCTTTTCTACCTTTTTTTAAAGTAACATTGTACAAATCCTAAAAATTTACTTGGAACTCTATCTTTACTTTCAAACCTTAATATCATATTCATATTAACAATAAAAGCACGGGACGGGTTTCGGTTTTTCCAAATTTCCATTTCGTTAAAAAAATATTTACGATTGAAGTGTGTCTGTAAGAAATTGTCTCCAGGATAATGAATATCACTTTGCCTTTTTTGCTCATATCTCAGCAAAAAAACATCAAATTAACATGAAATTTTCACACATTTCTTTGTGGACATATCAGATCACACCAATACACATTTTATAAATCACTCATCACTTTTTGCACTTGTCAACAAAGTTACTAATTCCCTTCGACAAAAAAATTGGGAAAAGTATACTCCTATATTAAAAGCAAGTTGAGCAATTGTGATAAGATTTTAAATTTGTCAATGTCTTCTTCAAGGCTAGACAATCAATTTTATTCCCCCAACAACTGAGTCTTGGAAGGAAAATCAAGATTTAATCAAGTTCTGGGGCTCAAAACCTATCTTCAATAGACAAAAAGAAGAAAATATGGTCACTGAACCAGGTTAACGTGCATTCCAGTCTATATTACCTGTCATGAAAAAAAAAATCCAAAATGGGAAGGAAAGATCAAGTTAGAATGATTAAAAATGGCATAAAAATTAGACAAAATGAAGAAACTGTTGTGCTCACTGAAACAGCCTAACACTCCAGTCTATATTTCCTAAATCTTAATTAATGAAGTCGAAAAAGGAAGACAAAAGTGACTGAAAATGGTGTAAAATTTAGACAGAGGGGAGGAAAACATGTTGACTGTATATAACAATGGCCTACAGATAGGACAAATAGAAGTTATGGTCACTAAAAGCAGAATAACGACTCAGTCTATTGACTTCCAAAACACAGGAAACAAGATAGGATGACTGGATATTACCTACAAATTGGACACAATTAGAAAACAAATATGGGTATCAAAAAGGAGGTTAACACTCCAGTCTATTCATGAAATATCCTTCCATCGAAAACTCGCTAAAAAGGGAGAGAAAAAAAGTTAGTTTGACTGAAAATGGCCTACAAATAGGACCCCAAAAAAGAGCATATACTGTATGCTCTACTGCCTTCCATACAAATGAGAAACAAGATATTAGATGACGTGCATTGGCCTTCAAAACTAAATATCCATCCATAGAATACTGACTCAATATAGGGGAAAAAAACCAAGACAGAAATGACTGAAAATAGCTTAAAAATAGGACACACAAAAAAGAAAATATGTTATTTTGCCTTCCATACAAACACGGTATACAAGGCAGTAGATGAATGGCATAATTGGCCTACAAAATAGGCACAATCAAAAAAAGTCTATACGTATATGTTTATCCTTTCATAGAAAACTAGACTAAAAAGGGAGAACAAAAACAAGTTAGGATGACTGAAAATGTCCTACTTATAGAACAAAAATATTGCCTTCCATAAATTAAAAAACGGGGAAAAAACAAGACAGTAAGATGACTGGCATTGGCCTACAAAACAGAGGCACAATCAAAATCACGGTCACACTCATTATTCAGAAGCGGGGCTAACGCTCCTCGTCCATTGTGCCGCGGTGTGCGGCTAACAAAGGAACCGCAACGGTTGACTCATCCATCACAAAGCCGCTCCAAGTTCAAGGGCGGACGTTAGCATGGTTAGAAGGACGGTGGCCTCGGTGACTGGCATTCGCGGACCCCCACCGCAAAGGTCTCTCCCTTTTTTTTTCTTCAGCCGCATAATAATAATAATAATAATACAAATAAAAAAAGTTTTTTTTTAGGTGCATAATCAAAACAGCCTTCGAAAAACTGAATTTATGGGTTTGCTTGCTCCGCACCCCAACACACAAATTAACCACGGAATACTCAACATTTATCTTCATTTGCCGATAAACTTAACCCGCTTTGTCTCACAGATACTATAATACCCATGAACTCAGATACTATTTTTGTTCATTGCCTATGAACTAGATTTACTCCATGGGTTAATTTTTGTGTAAAAAACCAGCCGTGTTAAATTTAATCCCAAGGACAAATAACCTAGGATTAAATTAAACCATCTGATGAGACTTAATGGGCAGTAGGGTTTCGCTGCACTACTATATATACTTAACCACTTCCCTTCGAGATTTTGAAATCTCCATAGCCTTTGTACACAACCCACCCGGTTCCCGTAGTCAAAGGGTTAATACATCGTGTCTCTGTATGCGATGGGTTCAAATAGCATATTCGACAAAAGTCTTTCCTTTTTAGTCGCGTAATCAGAACAACCTTCGAATATGAGAATGAAGAGACAAAAATTTACTAAATTTGTTTTGGTCCCACATCAGACAATATATGTAAAAAGAAAATAACCATAAAAAGGTCATGTTATGCTGTATCTCCATACAACCCATATCCCATGGGTGCCTTACATGGCATGGTGTGGCATGAAAGGTATATGTGACCGACTATAGAAAAACCCTGCACTTGTCGGTCAAAATCAAAATGTAGATTTTCTTACCATTAGAAAGGCCTCATCACAAGCTTTCATTTCATGCTTTGTTCTAAACAAATTGGTCAATAATTGGCGAAGATATGATTGTTTTAATAAGTCTTTTTATACACACATTATGTGAACTTAAAATGCCAATATCTTCAAAACAGCAATTACCGACAAGTGCAGGGTTTTGCTATAGCTGGTCACATATGATCAACTAATACAAACATACATTTTCTGACACTTCACGCAGGATCCACAGAGCCACATAGTCAAACCAGCTTCAAATATGAACTATAGATTTATTAATTATAATTATTTTTAAACATCTATATATATTCTATCACTTCTAGTAATCAATACCCCCTTTAACCCATTCCCTATGAGTTTCTGAAATCTACATAGACTTTGTACATGACCCACTCAGTTCCCGTAGCCAAGGGGTTAACGGACATGTGGGTACTGATACTATTAACGATCGAGGTATCTGAATTCAGATAATTTTGACTACAATACAAAAAAATGCGTCAGGAATGTTTTTCAATTCAATCTCAAATATCTCAAAAGTTTGGGAGACATTTGAAAAATCAAAAATCATTTCATTATATCATCTGACTTAGTAAAATACGCGTCGTTGATTGGCTAAACACGGTCACATGATTGGGGTGTCATTTTGGTATGACACCATGGCCAGAGAGTTATGACACCCGCATGGCGCGCGCTGCAAAAGAGATTGTATTATGACATCACAATGAGAACCAAAGGTACACGTACTATATGTTGTTTTTGACTGATTTCAGTTTCAATGCATGAATGTGAATATAGCCCTTGATTTAGCCAGATGATATAACAGTTGTTAACTTTGTTGTTGGGAAAATCATGGAATGTTCCAATCCTCGGGATTTAAAATGCTATTTCGTGAAGAAAATAAGTCCCTCGACTACGTCTCGGGACTTATTTACTCTTCCCTCAATAGCATTTAAAATCCCTCGGATGGAACATTCCGTGATGTTCCCTCCACCACCAGTTAACAACTGTATAATGTTACCATAAGCCAAACAACAAGGTATAGAGAGAAGTTTGAAAGCTCACAAGTGATTTTGGTTGTAATTGTACACAATGAATGGATCACTTTAATCTAATACTGATATGAACATACTGAAATCATTACAGAAATAATAATAATTATGTGATGACACACGCGGTACCCCGGGGTACCGTTGTACCCCGGGGTACCGCGTTGTGTAGCGCCATCTTGTGTCCACTCGAAGCACAACCGTATTGCGTTGTGTATGCAGTGCAGCGTGTGCTTGTATGCACGCTATACCCCGGTACAGCCCTAAAAAATAAATAAATAATTGAACAAAATGGCGGATATTCGTTTGGTACCCCAGGGTACCATTTATGTCATCATGTGTGTTTGGAAAAATAAAACAGTTTGGAATGATGACTGGCAAGTCTTTAGGGCCTAAACATGTAATTAAAAACCATAAATATTTCCATCATCAATCGCAAGGACAAAAATGAATAAAAACGTATTTAGCAAGGAAACTGAAATAATAAAAAGTATTTCTAAGACGGTATGCTTGAGACGTACTCCAGCAAATGTCTCATTCATAAGACGAAATTCATTTCCTTTGAAGTACACTCCTAACATATCAATGAGTATTTTTTTGGTAATTATAGCAAAAAGATAATGTTCAATATTTTATAGTTAGCATCACAAATAAATCCAATTAGCAATTCACATAGCCACCTCGAGGCAATACTAGAAGTGTCACTTGTAAAAAGAAATCCAATTTACAGAAAATGATATTTAACAAGAATCAATTTTAGATCCGGCAATTCAAATGCTAACAATGGTCAACTTGTAGCTTGAAGATGATATGTCAAATACGTCAGATAAAGCATTTATATTTAAGAAACAGAACAGCCTCTTAAATAAATGTAGTTTCCAATGAGGTGATGCTGTGCCTAATATAATTCAGACAATATAATACTTGAAATAACAAATCTCCAGGTTATGGAGGGGATAAAACAACAAAACAAGATGACTCCCATAGGAAAGTAAAAAGTATGCGGCAGATCTGCGGCAGATCTGCTGCAGATCTGCCGCATACTTTTAGTCTGCGACAAAGAGTATGCCGAAGTATGCGGCAAAAAGAAGCTTTGCGGCAGACTTGCCGCATACCAGTATGCAGCTGGAATAGTCTGCGGCAGATCTGCCACAGACAAGAGGAAAATTGTAAGTATGCGGCAAGTATGCTGCAGACTTGCCGCAAACCAGTATGCCGCAGGAACAGTCTGCGGCAGACTGCCACAGAAAAGAGGAAAATTATAAGTATGCAGCAAGTATGCGGCAAATCTGCCACAAAAAAGTGGGAAGTATGCGGGAAGTATGCCACAGAAAGACACTTGTGTTTTCTTTCATTATGAGGCAGCAGTAAGACTAAAATAGTATATGATAGAAGTGTTGCCAATTTGACGTTCTACCCAAATGTTCTACCCAAAAAATTAAAACAAATTATTTAACAAAGATGAGCATATATACAAATAATGGCATGAAATGTTGTATAATTTGTACATGTTTTATGCATGAATTTAAACTTCTTTTAGGTCCTTTAATTTAAAAAAAGAAATGCAAATTAAAAACAATCCTTAAATTGTCAAAACCAACTGTAATTTGAATTTGGCCGGTAAGAGCTAGGCCCGGGTGTAAGGAGGCTTCGATAATTGGTGAGATTTTACTAGAAATTGTTTCTTTTGTTGCAGGTATTTCATAAACCATATCACTTTATCAATAGTGACCATAATGATATAGACTTTAATCAGTATAGTCTACTAATTAACTTGTATTTTAACATTTCATGCATGCATGTATTTTGAAAAATTATAACAATGTCCCACCTACTAGATTTTATGTTACTAATTGGCCATATGGCTGTCAAGATGCCTTCCCACATACTTGCATGTGGTATGCGGCAAGTATGCAGCAGGTCTGCGGCAAGTATGCTGCAGGTCTGCGGCAAGTATGCCGTAGGAGTATGCGGCAAGTATGCCGCAGGTCTGCAGCAAGTATACCATAGAAGTATGCGGCAAGTATGCGGCAAGTCTGCGGCAGGTCTGCAGCAATTCTATAAGGGATATGAATATTCATGATTAAGAGTCTGCCGCAGATCTGCAGCAGACTTAGGAGATATGAATATTCATGATGAAAAGTCTGCGACAGATCTGCCGCAGACTATTCTTCACACTGAAAGAGTATGCGGCAAGGCTGCGGCAAGTCTGCGGCAAAGCTAATTTGCATGGCAAAAAGGCGACTGTCTGCCGCAGGTCTGCCGCAGGTCTGCGGCAAGTATGCCACAGCAGTATGCGGCAGGCACAAAATTTTGCTATGGGTTCTACTTCTAAATTAAAGGTACTACATTGAACAACAAAGATATTGAGCTGAACACTCCTTTCATCACATCAAGGAGAACAAAATAATGACTTAAAGGGATCTAGTAACTTTGTTCAAAAAGTGATGAATGGTTGATGCAATGTACATTGTTGTTATCTCATATGTCCACAGGGTATTGTGTGAAAATTTCAAGTCAAATGGACATTGTATGGCCAAGTAATGAGCGAAAATGCAAAGTGATATTCAGTAACTCACTGCACTCCCTTTGTACACGGAAGAAAAACTCGCCCAGAGTTTTTCTTATCTGAATACTTCAATCATACATATCTTTGTAACGAAAGGGAAATTTGAAAAACCGAAACCTGTCCCGTGATTTTATTGTTAATACGAATACAACAAGGTATAAGGGAACCGCTAGAATTCAAATTTGATTTTGAGGATTTGGACAATGTTACTACGTCCCTTTAAACTTCAAAGCAAATGTGAAAAAAGTGACGACTGTTGTTAAGAAAAACATCTATTACACAGAAAGTACATTGTAAGTATGAAATAAGGCCAAAATTGTACTTTATATTATATTTCAATTCAATCAAAGAGAAAAAATACTTAATTTTTAAAGCAAATGTGAGAATAAGTGAAGTTCAACATTGTTCAACATTTATAACATCTTTAAGACGGAAAGGATGACTACATGTACTTCATAGTTTAATTTAATCAAAGAAAAAAAATCCAAATGTAGCGAGATAGAATTTAGGCCCTTTTAGAAATAAAGAGGGGTAAGAGTTAAGACCTTTTGGTAGTAGATTATAGTTTTGTCCTTTTCACACGATCCATTTAGTTTCTCCACTTTTAGTGTGGTCCTACAACCTTCATACTTGACCTCTTCATGTGCTAGCAGTGCATGGACACACACTTAATGGTCTGGACCTTGCGGTGTTGTATACATTAGGGATCACTTTATGAAGGAAGAATATTCTAAATCACATTAATAGACTCTTTGGCCTCCACATAATGGGCAAGCGGGCGAAGAAAGATACCTGTTTTCTCTTAGTCTGGTCATCTATTATATTAATACGGTAAGCTTCAATCCCCCAAATGTGTCCCACTCGAGATATCCTCACCCCGAGAATTCGGCGACTCCCCGACCGTCGGGATCGAAGGATATACGTTTTGCGGAGGACAATAAGGTATTCCCGAGTCGCTCCCGCCCCGTGGTCGTCCTCCAGATCGAAGAAAAGGGAAAGTCAGCAATGCCGGTTGCTAAAGTTAAGGCGCCGAGCACTGACTAACGATTTATCGCCGTAAAATTATTTGTAAGAATATAAATTGGAGTAGATAAAACAAATAATATATTGAGAAACCATTTTAGATATTATACGTTGCGAATCTACCCAGGTTTTGATAAATATCAATATTTATATTACGCGGATGGTATGGTAATGATCGCTATTGCCGATTGGCATTGTGTTTGTAAGTGCATCGACGACAAAATGCGACAACTTCAATTAAGCTGCGGTTATACAACGCGCAATGGCTGTACAGCCGTGTATACACGTCGCGGAGTCATCTAATAACCCCACCGAACCGTACTTTATTTGCATAGCTCACTGACCTGCTGACCATCGTCTCTATTCGCCCTACCGTACACGATACTATAATTGCGCCAGCTTGTGGTAAGATGTATTAAGTAAGCCACGAAGCTAGCATGCAGTACCAGAAGAGACGCCGACGGGGTGGGGGTGGGTGGTGGGGGTAGAATGGACGGGGAGGTATCTGCTCATTTATTATGCAATGCATGTATAAACGGCTATCATCGGGTTTCACAATAATATTAAAAAAATGTATACGCGGGAGAACTTAGTTTGGATATGAATTGTGTAGGGGACACGACGGGTTATGTGTCATGCAGGCAATTGAAGACACGGGGGGGGGGGGGGGGGGGGGGGGGGGCAGCGGCGAAGCTAGCAAGAACACGAACATAGTGTACTGTATCTAATTTGATACAAGCGTAACAAAATTATCGGGGGTGGGGGTAGAATGGATGGGGGAAGTATCTGCTCATGATAGTATGCAAATGCATATTCCTTTCAAGGGAATACATGTATCATGATCATCGGGTTTCACAAAAATATGAACAAAGGTATCTGCGGGAGAACTTAGTTTATGATATGAAATGTGTAGGGGACACGACGGGTTATTTGTCATACAGGCAATTGGAGCCGCGGGGGCGGGGGGGGGGGGGGGGGGAGCGGCGAAGCTACTTTATTAGCAAGAACACATACATAGTGTATATTGTATATATTTTAATACAAGCGGAACACATTATGGATCATATGAAATATGGGGGATAACTGAATAACTTTGCGTGGATACTAAATCATCATGATTTTGTTATACAGTGGCCGGATGTATCGTTGGACGGGGCACCAACGGGGTGAGGCCGGGGCGGGATTGAGTCGCCCGAGTCTATTTTGTCTTACTATTTAAATGATGACTGTGGGATATTTAGTAAAGTTTTAAAGTGGTGTATGTCATCATCGTCTTTCTCTTACAAAAACCCGCGGATTTCCGCGGGTACAGCTAGTTTTTATAAAGAATATAATAACTTTGTTGGACGTCAATTTAGAGTTCTGTTTATAATTGGGGGTAGACTTTCTGGCTACTGGGTATTAATTATAAGATATTGGTGTGATGAATGACCATTGTTACTATGGAGAAAATATGCTTACTCTTCAAGATAATTTTGATATTCTTTTTGGTATTTCCTGTAGAGGCGGGACTATTATATTAAACCACACCCCAAACAAAATGCCTTTGACCAATAGGAATAAGTTGAAGTCATTATTTTAGGAAATTAGAGAATGTATCCAATCACAAAGTTACAAGAACCCCTACCCCCCTATAATGGACAGGAATGAGCCTCCATAGGGCCATGTAGTTAAGGGCCCATATAAAAGGGAATGTAATAGGACATTTACCAGGAGTCACACGAATATCATAGTAAGGTAGCAGTAACCAAGAGCAGTTAGCTCTCATCCCACCCCTGTTTCCCGTCACCTACCATCCTCATCGGACTAATTATTAATTTACAAATATCTACAAGTTATAATTTGGACATTTCTTTGGAGCAACTGGAGCTAAATTGCAAGGAGAACTTTGCGCCAAGGGAAATTATATTTAAAAGCTGCCAATTCAAGGAGTCATTGCCGAAGAGCAAACCATTATTGCTCACGGCATCCCTAGCGCATTTCAGCAACAAACTGGTTGCCACAGTTGTGCCAAGGAGGTCCAGGCCGTTCCGGCGTTTCTCCGTCTCGAAGTCCAGCCCGTAACCAGTCCCGTCCCGACATCGAGCCGAGCCCGAAGTCGTACCCGTCCCCGAGTGGTCGCACACATCCTTGAGCCGTCGCCCCATCCCAGCTCATCGACACTACAAGCGCGTTGAAGTCCGCGATCGAAATATATATTAAGCTAAGTGGCCACCATATACTAATTTCATTCCCGTAACATATCCCTTCCCTTCCCTCTAAGACCTTAGTATAAGTGTTTGATAGCTAATTATTAAGTAGGTATTATTTTGATTCTTACCGTCTTGCAATAACATTTATTGCAACTGGTTGATTTAGATTTAAAGTTTGCTAATTAGATAAGTTTGCTTTAGTTGAAATTAATTGCATGGGATTTGTAATCCCGACATGCATTTTATCGTAAATAAATATTTGCCAAGTGACATTTTAATTTAAATCGTGTCCAAGCACTTTATTTCTGGATTTGTTTGTTTGTATTTTATATTTTGATAACATAAAATTAACGGTGATCTGTATGTTAACTAACCCCACCCCTGGGTTGGGCCAGTTGAGCTAACGGACCCTTCAAAAATAAACCGCTGGTCTCAGCCTGGGGCGTGGGCGTTAGACAAAGCAAATGTGAAAAATAACACCCAATTTGTCCGTTACACAGAAAGTATGAAATCGGGGCGTAAATGCAACTTCATATTTTAATTTCCAAGTGAATGAAGGCCAAGTGGTCTGGTCGAATTAATGTGGAATACATGTACATTTACGATGATGGGTAGAAAAGGAAATAAAAACCCATTTTCAAGGCTTTCTTGAAACTTTCTGAAATCTTATCTGCAAACTCCCACATGAGTTTGAATCAATATGACTCTTGGGATGTGGTTGTCATAGTTGATCATAGTTGGTAAAATTTCACAAGGCTATGAGATCTGATTTCAACAATATAAATGTAGACAAAGAGACTTCTTTTTGGAGAAATGTTTAATACCTGTACAGGTTTCAGGAGGGACATTGGAAAATACTATGAAATCTGATTTAAGACTGAGATTTAACACGTTCATGACTGATTGATTTTGCTATAACATGTATTCTCCATAGACCCCAGGCCAAGTATTATCGGGACCAGTCCTGAATGGGTTAAGACAGCAGTTACAAACTCTATCACATCTGATTTCAACTTATAAAGACAAAGGCACTTCTTCTTGGAGAAATTTTACATGTTTTAGGAGGACAGGGAGAAATTTTACATGTTTTAGGAGGACAGGGAGAAATTTTACATGTTTTAGGAGGACAGGGAGAAATTTTAAGACAGCATGATTACAAACTCTGTGACATCTGATTTCAACTCATAAAATCAAATAACACCTCTTTTGGAGAAATTTAAAGACAACACTGAACGAACGCCAAGAAATCTGATGATTTCAACTTATAAAGACAAACACACCCCCTCTTTTTTGAGGAATGTTTGGAGGACAATTTCAAAATACTATGAAATATGATTTCAAGTGCTACAAGGAAAGACAACTTTATCTAGGACAAGTTTAAGACTGAAATCTGATTTTCAAGATTAAGACTGAAATCTGATTTCCAGTTTAAGACTGAAACCTGATAAGGACAAAGAAACGTGTTTAAACAAAAATAAAAATAAGGAGGACAATTACAAAATACTACGAAATTTGATTTCACATTACAAAGACAAAGGTGCCTCTTTTAGATGTTGATCTTTCTTTCCGCTTCAAACCCAAATCAAATCCATGATGAGAAGAGATTGCATGGATAGATCATAGAATTATATATAGAGTGTCAGAAGATTAATTTTTCTTCCTCTCCATCAATATTATCCTTCCTGCCTAAAATCTAAATAAAATCCACCATGTACGTATGGAGAGAATTAATCTGTTCCCTACAACAGTGCTCAAAATTGGCATAGGCCACGCTGGCCCGGGGGCCCCTTATGTTTTTCTTTGTTTGAGGCCACCAGATTAAAGTTTCGGGCCACTCAAAGTCGAACAATCTTGTTTTGACTTGCCCGACTGGGCCGGCACAAGGCAAAAAGGTTTATTTCTAGCATCGCATGCCTACAAGATTGTGCAATTCCCATAGAGAATGTATGACACTGTTGACAGGACCCACCAGGTTCCCGTAGGCAATGGATTAAATCCATAAGGGGGGGGGGGGTGGAATGTCAAAGGATGAGATTGGTACTATGTAATAGGATGACGGCGAGTGACGGAATGGCCTTGAATTAGCAGCTCCATAATGCATGGCGTCTGTGTCTACATAAGCCTCTCCTCTTACTGGGAAAACTTCAACAATCGGTCGGTCGCACGATCCATTAAAGTGATCCCTTAACTTCGGAAGATTTTGTCCAAAAGTGATGATTGAGGCTTCAATCATATATTAATATGTTACATTATAAGATTCTTCTGAATGTGTGATGGTTTAAAAGAAGAAGAACACTGTTTAAGGCCTGGTCACATACTACCGGATAGCGTAAACGGATGCCCGACGACGGAAAGCAACATTTTCAATTCGTTCATCTCCGTTGGTATGCGTTTCTTGTCTGTTCCTTGTTAGGCGATGTACGCTGTGCTATCCTCTATCCGATGGAATGTTTTATGCATGAAGCAACAAAGACGATTTTCACCACCGGATAATTTGATTCAGAAAATTGTCTATTCATCGGTCTTCCGTTAGGCATAAAATGTTGATTCAAATTATTATAATATTTTCTATTATCAAGGAGATTCCGTGTTCTTGATGTAAAATGTATGAAAACCTAAATACTTGCATTCTTGCCTTTGAATATGTTTTTATTCCAAGGCAACAAATGTCTTTCCATAATGGCTAAGCCCAACTTAAAGTTAAGTTCAACTTAGGATCTTTGTGAAACATCCCCAGGCCTTTTAAATAGAGCTAGTGAAAAGTTGAAATAATTAATGTTGGATGTTATCAACCTACTGTGCATTGATTTTAACTACAATCGAAAAAGCATTCTGGAATTTTAAAAAATGTAATCTTAAATATCTACTTAATAAGAGAGACATTTATAAAAATGAAGATCCGATTCTTTATTTTGTTAATACCATAAGCCAAACAACAGGGTACAAGAGAAGTGTGATCCTCTGAGTGCCAGTGTCCACTTGCCCAGTTTTTTAGATGACTTTCCATGACTGTCCGAGCAAGAATTCCATGGGGGTGTTTCACAAAGATCCTAAGTTGAACTTAACTCTAAGTTGGACTTAACTATTATGGAAAGCCATTTGTATCCTTGGAATAAAATATATTCGAAAGCAAAAATGCAAGTATTTTAGACTTTTCATAAATATTACATCAAGAACATGAAATCTCCTTGATAATAGAAAATATTATCATAGTTTTAATCAACATTTTATGCCTTTTAAAAGAACTTCTACAACAATTTTTAAAAGAGACTAATGGCTTTCCATACTTTTTAAGTCCAACTTAGACATAAGTTCAACTTAGGATCTTTGTGAAACACCCCCAGGACTTTTAAACATGACTTCTCACCACAGTATTAAAAGAGGTTCTTTAAATTTCAAGTTTTTAAAACTTCTTTCAGTTCTTTTTGTAAAAAAAAATAAATGGTTGTTTTCAACAGTACTGAAGAAATGCAGCTGAAATGAAGATCCATAACTTTCCATGACTAAAAAGATAATTTTACAATTTACCAGACTTTCATAGCCTGGAAAACACACAAAAGTCAAATTCCATGACTTTCCCGGTTTTCAAGGCCCTGTGTGAACTCTGTAGAAAGGAAGTACAACTTGGTAAGAACTCTGGGTGTCTATACATGTACACAGGGCACGTAAGTAAAAATACACTAGCACGTAAGTACACTAGCACGTAAGTAAAAATTGGTGTCAGGCAAGTGAAATGTCATAAATTGTCTGGTTTGCTTGCCCGATCAGGCAACTAAATAATTGTTCAACTATGAGAGAACAATGTAATTTCATACATCTAAATCTCATCAAGAAGTATTAAAGAGGGCAAGTCAAATTTATATTGTGGCAAGTAAACCTTTAAAATTTATGATTTTTCTTGCCCGAAAGGGCCAGTAGAGAAAAAAGTTAGTGCGTAGGCTTGATGTACATTTAACATTTCAAACGAATCTATTGCATGTATCTAGGAACGAATAAATTGATCTATTTAATATATTGATCAATTCAATGATCTAGTTCAGCAAAATGTTTTCACAAAGAAAAATTGAGGGCATTTTCACACAACTCGATTTTAAAACCTAGATGGTGGTCTTCGTAATTTTACAGTCAGTGAGGGCGTTCTTTATAATAAACTTGCGTTAAAAAAAAGAAAAAATATGATGCTCCGCGTAATCAAGCAGCCCGTGCTTCAGGCGTAAATTATTTGACCTTCACGATGGCTGCTTCTGATGCGGGATTCCGCGTGCTTGAATAAATAACCGTTTCATCACCATCCAAATTGATATTGCTGCTTTTTCTTTCCTCCTTCTGAAAAAAAATTGCACATTATCCCGAGGCTGTCCCATCAATCAAGTCTTGACGCTTTCAAGGACTCTCAATACGTATGTATTTTGTTCTTCAAATATATAATATGTTTTTTCATTAACGTTCAAAACGAATTAAAAATACACTTTCTCTCCTGTCCTCGATCTAGTCTTCCCCTCCATGTACACATTTTTTCCATTACAAATGTTAATCACCATTGTCTGAAAAGCAATCTATGTATTTTTTTACTTCTAAAATGCAATTCATGCATTTTGCACTACTTCAAATTTGATTAAGTAATAGATTTTTTTTTAATGTTATCATTGTCTATTAACAAAGAACTAAAAAGCAATCAATATTCTTTTACCTCTGAAAGGCATATTTTGCACTTCTAAAAGTCAATTCATGCAAATTGACATGTACTTCAAATATACAATTATGTTTGTTGCACATCTCATTTTTGTTCTCCCAAACCCTGAAAAAGCAATTTATGTATTTTGTACTTCTACTTTATATGCATTTCACTATACTTCACATTCAATAATTGTTATGTTTGTACATCTATCCCGTGCTATGTATTCTGTACTTCTACATAAGGGAACTGATGCATTTTGATGTACTTCAAATTTAATGGTTAATTCCATTTGTTCATGTCATTCTTGTTTGACAAATCTGAAAAGTAATGTATGTTGATATACTTTATAATATCTTATCATCTTCTATAAAGATAACGATTGTTGTACATAAAATACATTACATGTTCATCTTTACTCACAATATCAATTGCATTTGCTTAAAAAATACAATTGGTATATTAAACAAAATATTTAAAAAATTACATTACTCCTCTCCCCTTTGCTCAATTTCGCTAACATTTGGTTATGGAAAGAATGCAGTTTTATATTGAATACTTTCAAGGTTATGAGTAAAATATACAAATATACATTGCACGTATCGATGTAATCTATATTTACAAATGATAGTAATATTACAAATCTGTATATAATGTGTGAAAGCTGGCGGAATATGAATCCCACGACCTTTGCAATTGAAAGACATAGCAAAAATTAATTATAAATATATACATTGCAATCTTTGTTGCTTGACGAATTGGGTCATTTTACAATTAGCTTTTATCTACTGCAAACAATGCGAAGGATTTTCTGCATATTCTATTCGAAGGCTGGAAACGTGTCCCATTACTCGACAAAATCATTCACCGATTTCACCTCAGAAGCTGAAATTAATTAATTTTGTTCTTTCCAGCATCATCAATTAAACAAATATAACCTTGGAGTGCAGATGAGTGACGGTTATGACAAATTTTAAAGGGATCTAGTAACTTTGTTGACATGTGCAAAAAGTGATGAATGGTTGATGCAATGTATATTATTGTTATCTCATATGTCCACAGGGTATTGTGTGAACATTTCAAGTCAAATGGACATTGCATGGCCAAGTAATGAGCGAAAATGCAAAGTGATATTCAATAACTCACTGCACTCACTTTGTACACAGAAGGAAAAACTCGCCCAGAGTTTTTCCTATCTGAATACTTCGATCGTACATATCTTTGTAACGAAAGGGAAATTTGAAAAACCGAAACCTGTCCCATGATTTTATTGTTAATACGAATACAACAAGGTATGAGGGAACCGCTAGAATGAAAAATTTATTTTGAGGATTTGGACAATGTTACTAAGTCCCTTTAAAGTGATCCATTATGAACTTTGTCAGTTTCAACCAAAATCACTTGGAGCTTTCGCACCTCTCTTGTTCCTTGTTGTTTGGCTTAAATATGGTACCAGGAAATGAAATGAAATGGGTTTTTGAATTTTCAAATATCTCACTAATTATGGAGCCAAAAAACTCCATAATCTCCCCAATTATGGAGATATTTCAGATTTAATTTAAAAGCGTTCTTAGTCGCTTTCCAATGCGGATACTTCTACCATTCACAGTATCCATATTATTCAGATACTTCACACAAACGTACGGGGTTAAAATAGGACTTCAATTTGTACCCTTTTTAAAAAATCTCTAGTAAACAGCATTTTTTTTTAAAGGTATAAAATTGAAGTCGCAAGTATCACTTTTGGAAAATACTTATGAAGTTAATGAATCGCTTTAATCCAGAAACATAAAAAATAAGTGGGAATGACCTTTTAAATATACACATGTCCTTATCATTGCAGTGTGACAACCTGTCATCAAATTAACGCTAACAAATATTTTGTTAAAAAGATAATTTCATACGGGAATTATAATAAATATGAAATGTGTACACATCAATGGTCTCAATCTTTATGTTGGTTGAAGCTCACTTCTGCCCAAGGTTCATGTGGCCATTGTGGTTGCTACACAATTAGACAAACTGAACAAGGTGAGAGTCATAAGGGCGTTAAGTCAGGTTTGGGCTAAATTGAGGTATGCATACCATCCTTGTAGATCTGGGGGGCGTTTCACAAAGATCCTAAAGTTGAACTTAACTCTAAGTTGGACTTAAAAAGTATGGAAAGCCATTTGTAGCCTTGGAATAAAATATATTCATAAACAAACCTGCAAGTATTTTAGACTTTTCATACATTTTGCATGAAAGAACATGAAATCTCCATGATAATAGAAAAATATTAATGATTTGAAACAACATTTTATGCCGTTTTAAAGGACTGTTACAAACATAAATCAATGAAACTAAAGGCTTTCCATACTTTTCAAGTCCAACTTAGAGTTAAGTTCAACTTAGGATCTTTGTGAAACACCCCCTGAGCTTCCTCTATGTGATTCCAAATTTCAAACTGTAATTATTTGATTCAAACATATTATAGGGAAACTGACCAGAAATATATAAATATAAATGAAAAAGAGCAAAGAAAATGGGATCCCGGAGGAATCCCATTTTCTTTGCTCTTTTTTCATTTAAACTGTAATTATTTCTAACTTTTGAGAAAAATTTGTATCATAAATGAAATAGATATGGTTTATACAGGGCTTCAAAACTGAAGACATGATTAACCCTGAAGTACGGAAAGTGACATAGCGCCTTTCTCCTTCCAAACCGAAGATGTAAACATTTTGGCTCATCAGAACCGCAAAATGATTTCACTTTTGTTCGACCTTGTTTTGTATGTATACTGCAATTCCCCTACAATATCTATCAATGCAAAACTAAAATGCTAGAGAGTTTGTTTTTGAAAGAGGGTCTAATGGATTCTTACAAGTTATTATGAAAAAGATGAAGATAAATAATACAAATGTAGGAATGTTTTCACAGATACACAAACTATAGTCTTTGAGTGCTTTTTGCCAATGGAAATGAATCAAAGAAAAGACAAATTTCAACAACAAAATAATACATTTAGGGCCCAATTCTGAGTACAGAATTGTCAGCATTCAAGAGTCTATTTACTAAAATGTATTAAACAAAAGAATTCAAATTTTCAGAGTAAGTGAAATTTAGGACTGTCCTTTGGTTGTACAATCGCTTCATATGTCAAATGGCCATTTGCAAACCAAGAGAAAAAAGCAACAAAAGAAGCAATCTTTCTGACAAAATTGATTTTTTGTTTGTACTGTATTTTTGTTGCACAAACTTCAGCGGCATTCAAGTGCCCATTTACGACTCGTGAAAATAAACGACACAATTGGATCTTTTGAAGCATTTTATTCGGAATTCTTTTGAAGTATTTTGAAGTCACTAGTGAGTGGACTCCCTTGCCATTTCATTTTTGTGTGTGTTTGTGTGTCAAAGTGAGTGACATTTCTAGGTTAGTTGAAGGTCAATAGAGATGCTGCTAAAACGCACTACTGGAATACTTAAAGTGGCCCGGCAGGTCATCATGTCCTTTTATATATCATGACATTTAAATATCCTTGTTGATCAATATTCTAGCCTAAATTGTATACAGAAATAACTGCAATAACAAAAAAATTACATATTTTCACCAGAAAAAAAGTCTTCCTTAACTTTCTAATTTGTGATTTCAGAGGCGTGGCCAAATTTCGTCATTGCACGCAAAAGTTGTATTCATCTATACAGAAAAAAGGGCAAAATTTCACCTGCAATGACGTCACACGCCTTTTGTGTATTTAAATGGAGACAGCATTCGGCACATTTTTCGGGGCGTTCCAATGGTGATCAATACAACTTTGGCATTAATCGCAAAGCGCAATACTGGTTGCCGCGGGCATGTGGACCAGTTATAAATTTCAGATTTCCCTATTGACTTTGTGCATATCAAATGCGTAATACGACTGGACAACGCGAGATCTCCGTGGGTGCATGCCGAATATTAAAAAGCGAGTTATTTGTACTTCGATCGACCTCGAATGATTCGGGGGGAGCATCGGCATGCATGCTTGCCCCGTCGAAGGACAACGGGGGCGACAATCACATTTTCAAAAGCCCTTATGTCCAGTTCGTAATTTGGCTGGCCTTGGCCTTGATCCAGTTCTACTTTCAAACAGCTGTTTACAAAGGATTCCTACATCCACTCAAACGAAAAAGCTCCGAGCTCTGAGCTCTGAGCTCTGAGAGAAAGAAATGAAGAGAGGGGAAAAAAGATGATAATAAAATACTTTCATGTCCAGTTAAACTTGAACGCTCAAGAAGCGAGAGAGTGTGAGGAGCGAAGGAAAAGACCCTCAGGGCCATGTATGCGAGCGTCACAATTAAAGAACGACAGAGAGAATGAGAGTGACAAAACAAATAAAGAGATATTTGCCACCGAAAATTGGGCAATCTACCCGACCGTGACCCGATTATTAATCCAATATGCGCCTAAATATGGGCCTGCCCAGTTGGCCTAGGCGCACAACTGCGACAAGTGTACTGGAACAAGATAAGAGAGAGAGATGGGGGTAAAACTGAGTTCTGAGGAAAGAATCAAACAAATTAGATTTCATTCAAATTACATATCGCCGTAGAAGGAGGTTTGTGTTAGGTTCAGGCTATACGCTCTTTCTTTATTTGAATTTCACACATATTTGCAGATAGCGCACGAGGGCTGCGTTAACTTCAGCCTTTCAATATTTCTTTATTCAAATTTCACACTTATTCGCAGATAGTACGAAGGTTGCGTTATATAGTTCAGGAAACTTGCCACGCTCTGATAATTTGATTGAAAGAGTCATTAATTTGATCGGAAGAGACGGTTAATGACATTAAAACAGGAGTGTGACATTGAAGCAACATATTTTATTGACCGCCAGTCTCATCTTCTGAATACTACTCTGTTCCACTGTGGAAGACAACACAAAAAAGTATGCCTATTAACCTACATCAAAGTCATCTCCTTTCGCTAATGTTTTTTTAAACAGCGGCGGCGACATACAGCATTTAGCCTACTTCAGTGAAGGACAATCATTACAGTTCAGTGTAATTTCTTTAACAACTCAAAACCGCTGCCAACGTACAATTTTCGCTGCTCACTATTTATTTATGTTTGATATGAATTATTATCCATAAGGAAGAACAATCTATAACTAGACAGGATGTGTGCCAAGCTAATGTCCTTTAACCCATCAAGGATGAGAGCTGTTTTAGGGCAAAATTGATCATTGTTTTCCTCTACAAATTGGCAACTCCTAATTTGTTAAGACCTTTTAATGACGTAAAAATAGGTGGAAAATATTTAGTAATTACAATTTAAGACAAATATGAAGTGACTTTGCCGCAAAGTTGCCAATTTGAATGCCCAAATCTGTTTTTAAAATATCACAACATGTTGCCAATTTAAGTATTTTCCTAAATTATAGCGATTTACGCAATAATAAAAATCATTAAAAAATAACGAAAGCAGGTAGAGTAACAAAATAGGGCTCTAAAAATGGAGAAATTTATGCTCTTTCTCCTTGTATACTTCATGTAACTTTGTATCTTCTTGCTGAAGTGTAGGACTACCAACCCACAAATATGT
>JBAMJV010002171.1:0-110032 GCA_037951105.1 Echinarachnius parma
CTTGTTAAATGGTGAAGTCCCTGACACAATGAAAATAGCTAAAGTTATTCCCTTATTCAAAAAGGGTGATAAGTTAGACATTACAAATTATCGTCCAATTTCTTTATTACCTTCTATTTCTAAGATACTAGAAAAAATTATATGCATTCGATTAGTTTCCTTTTTAAAAAATGAAAATATTCTTTCGAACTTTCAGTTTGGTTTTAGAGAAAAGTATAGTACTACCCATGCTTTATTATCTTTTATTGAGAAAGTAGCACATGCTATTGACAAATCTTCCCACATGGTGGGTATTTTTCTAGATTTCTCCAAGGCCTTCGACACAGTTAACCATGATATTTTACTTTATAAACTTTCCCATTACGGTGTGCGTGGTAAGGCCTTGGAGTGGTTCAGGAATTACCTTTCAAATAGACAGCAATATGTATTTGTAAATAATCATAGTTCAGAGTTACGTAATATATCTTGTGGCGTCCCACAAGGAAGCATCTTAGGCCCACTCTTATTTATTTTATATATTAATGATTTTAGTAGGTCATCTGATGTTTTATCGTTTGTTCTTTTTGCCGATGACACTAACTTATTTTTTTCTCACGATAATCCACACACTCTTGCAGAAACAATCAATGTTGAATTAGTTAAGGTATTAAAGTGGATTAGAGCGAATAAATTATCATTAAATTTGCAGAAAACTAAATATATGCTTTTTAGTAAGTCTATACATTCCTTACCCATAGATATTGCTTTTGAAGATTTTGTATTGGAAAATGTTTCTAACATTAAATTTTTAGGGGTTACTGTAGATAATCAACTTTCATGGAAATTTCATATAAATAATATTTGTAAAGTTATTTCTCGCAATATTGGTATTATTAATAGATTAAAATTTCACCTCCCCTTAGCATCCTTACTTATGTTGTATTCATCTTTGATATTACCATACTTAAATTATGGTATTTTGACTTGGGGTAACACCCACGTTACGTTATTAGATAAATTGTTATTATTGCAAAAGAAAGCACTGCGTATTATTTTTAATATGGCCCCACGCTCTCACACAGACTCGCTATTTTTAGATAATAATATATTAAAAATTAAGGACTTATATTTATTTCAACTCGGTCAGTTTATGTATAATTATAATAACAATACTTTACCCGCAATTTTTGATGAAATGTTTTTAAAAAATCAATTAGTTCATAAGTACCCAACACGACATTCGGGAGAATTCCATTTGCCCTTATTAAGAACGTTGTTAGC
Organism: Echinarachnius parma; assembly: GCA_037951105.1. Lineage (NCBI taxonomy): Eukaryota > Metazoa > Echinodermata > Echinoidea > Clypeasteroida > Echinarachniidae > Echinarachnius > Echinarachnius parma. The sequence continues at coordinate 1,261 of JBAMJV010002171.1, forward strand.
TCAAAATACATTTATTTATACTGGTCCCAAATTTTGGAATACTCTCAGTGATTATATTAAAAATGCAACTTCATTTAATTTGTTTAAGAAAAGGATTAAATTATTATTATTACAATCTTATAAAACTCCTAGTTAGTCAATAAAAGGTCATCATTTATATGCTTGTGTTATTGTTCACTAAAAACTTGCCTTCCATATTCTTTGATTTTTTTTGTATTGAGCGCTATTATATCACTTATACTCGTATGCGTGAACAGTTCTGTCTATCCATATCCAATCATCCTTTCTCTTCATGTTACCTCTATGTACATGTTACTTTCACATCTTTTCATTCACTCTTAATCTTATGTATTTGGCATCCTGTGCTATCCTGTGCTATGCACGTTGTATTGTGTTGTGTCGTATTGTTTTGTTCTGCTCGTCGAAGTCTCTGTCGGCCCACATCTTTATTTGTTTTTAGTAATCTTTACTGGAAGCAATTTTCAACTCAAATGTACAATTTATTGTTAATTACAAACAAAATACGTTTTAAAGTATAATTTGATTTTATTATGAATTATGATTTAATTGCTTTATTATTACCCGAGGGGTCCACAATCTACAAGCATTGCTTTTTAGTGGATCCCTCCATTTCCAAATATATTATTTACCATAATTATATGATTGTAGTTTTCATTGTACAGCTATTTCAATTTATTTCACACATGTAAACCTTGTATTTTTTGTACAATGCTATGTATTTAAATTTTGTTTGGAAATGAAATAAACTAAACTGAAACTGAAACTGAAACTGAAACAATAGAGTAATATAACCCAATTATTTAATATAGATGGATAGATATATGTATATATAGATAGATAGTTAGATAGAAAGAAAGACATATTACAACTTTTAACATAATGTTTGAAATAATGCGTGTTTATTCGGGGCATGAAGCATGCATGTGACATTTCGACTTAGTATGCACATCCATATTTAATTTGGTTAAATGGAATATCTGGTCATAATCGAACTAATTAACATTCTTAGTCAAAAGCTGACACTCATGGCTTGCCTGACATTGTAACACCATTACCCATTGCAATTTAATGTATTGTGTATCAATTGATTGCCTTTTCCTGCTTTACACAGCCTATCTGCTATACCACTGGCCATCTTTCTGTCGGTCTTGTTATTGTCCGTAAAGTAATTTACCGAGTATAATTTAAGTATATTAAAGGGACTTAGTAACATTGTCCAAATCCTCAAAATAAAATTTTAATCCTAGCGGTTCCCTCATACCTTGTTGTATTCGTATAACCAATAAATTAGGGACAGGTTTCGGTTTTTCAAATTTCCATTTTGTCACAATATGTGCAATCGAAGTATTCATATACTGTGTACAAAGTGAGTGCAGTGAGTTAGTGACTATCACTTTGCATTTTTTGGCATTACTTGGCCATGCAATGTCCATTTGACTTGAAATGTTCACACAATACCCTGTGGACATATGAGATAACAACAATATACATTGCATCAACCATTCGTCACTTTTTGAATATGCTAACAAAGTTACTAGATCCCTTTAAGGCGAGTCCTAGTGATCTCTTTGAAAATGCCCTCAGACGCACTTGAATGTACTGCTGTGTAACATAAGTTTGTTTTCTCTTGCTTCCGACAGCCTACCTGCAACCATTGACCATCTTTCTCTGACTTCTCTCAACCCCCTAATGTAATCTACCGAGCACGCGACGTATCTAATTTATGTATATTAAGGCGAGTCCCAGTTATTTCTCTAAAAACGCCATCAGACGCGCCAACACGGTCACTTTTATGTGTTGCTTACTAACATAACATAAGTTTGTTTTCTCTTGCTTCACACAGCCTACTCTGCAACCATTGGCCAGTGTTCTCTCAGCCTTGTTACTTCTTTATCACTGCATTCCCCTTAATGTAATCTACCGAGCACACTGCGTATATAAGTTATTATCACCTGACTTAGTAAATACAGTACATGAGCTGCCATGTAATATTTTTGGATATTACATGGTACTGTACATGGCAATCGGATGATAAAACAGTTGTTAACTTTGCTGTCGGGAAAATCATGGAAGGTTCCCCTCGGGATTTAAAATGCTATTTCGTGAAGAAAATAAGTCCCTCGACTACGTCTCGGGACTTATATACTCTTCCCTCAATAGCATTTAAAATCCCTCGGGAGTGGAACATTCCGTGCTTTTCCCTCTACTCCACCACCTGTATACTAGAAGACCCGTGACTGTGGCACGTGATAAACAAAACATCGCGATCATCTGGGCTCGGCGATTCACAAAATACTACCTCGCAACGACGCTTTCTGGTCTAGCGCCCCCACTTGACCAAAAAATACACAGTTAATTATTTTGAGATCCTTCCAAAACCACGATGACAAAATACAGGCAATCATCCAGGCACAAAAGGGCCAAACAAATCAACTTCCGTTTGATATAATTTGTTCCCTTTCATCATTACCTCCTTAAAGGTAGTAGTAATCATCACCTTAAAGGTTGGGGTCATACTTCAAGACATGGCGATTCGCATAGCCGGACATACAAATAGACAGACAGAGCATCCTCTTTTTTAAATTTTTTTTTATAGATGTATATCACATGGCGAGTTTCTGTGATCTCTCTGAAAACGCCCTCCGACGCGCCACTGAATGTTACCTTAATGTTTTGTTAATTATATTTATTGCTTTCTCTTCCTTCACACAGCCTACCTGCTACCATTGGCCTACGTTCTCTCAGACTTGTTATTTCATTATCACTGCATTCCCCCTAATATAATCTACCGAACAAGCGGCGAATATAAGTTATGTATACTTCGCACAAAAAGTTCCGCAATCGAGGTTTGCGCATTAATAACTTTTCTATTAGGTTATTACCATTGATAAATTTGGTATCATTAGAGAAAGTGAATTATCCCCTTTACATTGATATAACATTTACTATGAGTATTTCATCATGGAATGTGCATTGCATCCAAATGTAGGGCAAAGTCAAAAGTGAAATGTTGCAAAATGCACTGATTCTGTCAACAAAGGGCCTTCCTTTTGTTTGAAGATTAAAATGTGGCTTGAATGCCTATTACGTTATTACCATTCATAAATTTGGTACCATTGGAAAGCGTGAATCCTCCTCTTTACATTGATATAACATTTGCTATGGATATTTTATCATGGAATGTGCATTACATCCGAATGTAGGGCAAAGTAAAAAATTATATGTTGCAAAATGCACTGATTTTGTCAACAGTGTGCCTTCCTTTTGTTTGAAGATTCAAACATGGCCTGAATGCATGACCACCTCACCCCCATTCAAGCCAAGGAAGGCACTCTGTTGACAAAATCAGTGCATTTTGCAACATTTCACTTTTGACTTTGCCCTACATTTGGATGCAATGCACATTCCATGATAAAATATTCATAGCAAATGTTATATCAATGTAAAGAGGAGAATTCACGCTTTCCAATGATACCAAATTTATGAATGGTAATAGCGTAATAAAAAAGTTATTAATGTGCAAACCTCGATTGCGGAACTTTTTGTGCGAGGTATATATCACATGGCGAGTTGCACTGATCTTTCTGAAAACCCCCTCAGACGTGCTAATACAATCCCTTTAATGTATAATTTATCAGTTTATTGTTGTTTTCTCGCTTCCCACAGCCTACCTGCTACCATTGGCCATCGTTCTCTCAGTCTTGTTACTCGTCGTCGTATTCGTTTCCTTCGCCCTGCTGTACCGTCGAAGAAAGTGAGTTATTATTAAACACATGTTTATTTCATTGTGTATTCTTCTTGTTGTTATACAGTAAAACTTTTCAAAGTGGTCACCTGTCAATAGCAGCATCAACTGTATGGATCTTGTCTAAAGTTCTTATAGAGGCCACTCGTTTACAGTGGCCACTGTTTTTGATTACCTTAGCTGGTCACTAAAGTTAGGTTTAAGTGTAGCTCGAATGTGATGATTATTATTACTGTACTTTACTAAATTAAGAACAGCCTTATATGCTGAATTAGCTAAACATTGAAACAGTACAGTATTCGTAACTAGGCTAATTAAAATAAAAAATGGTATAACAAACCATTAACAACAAACAAAGTGTTCATCACAAGAACTGATTATATTAGTTTTAATAGTAGATATTTATTCATCTTTTGTTCCATTTTGTAAATGTATTTATGAATTGCAGGTTTAATTTAAGCACGCAGTTCAATTAACATAGTTTACTAGTTGTACAATTTATACTTAAACTATAAAAACAAATCTAATTTTAAATAAACAAGAAATACATAATGAGGTGTACCGTGTATGATCTTTAACCTTTTTTTCCCTCTCAGAAACTCTCTCAAACGGCGCCTCATTGAAGAAGGCATCGGAGGCAGTAACCATGACGACACAGCCCTGCAAGATTACTCCAACTCCGCCTTCGCGGGGGGCAGCGATCCCGATCAGGACCGATTGCACAACGATCACATTTACGTGGAACACCTTGATCACGACAGGAAGATGCAGGAGTTCCCGGATGCGATGTATGCGAGCGTCTTTAAACCGAAACTTGCGATAACATCACCTTCTGAAAATACGACTGTTATCCAAGGTATTTGGCTTATCATTGGATATACCCATCGATATACAGTCAAACCTGTCTTAGTGGCCACCTGTTTATAGCAGCCAACCTGCCTATCTATAGTGGCCACTAAACATGATCCCCTGCAGAGAAATACAAGGAAATGAGCCTGTATATAGAGGTCACCTGTCTACAGTGGCCACTTTTCTTACTTCTCTTCGATGGTCACTATACACAGGTTCGACTGTATGTCGATGGATTTACTAGTGGATACACACTTTGTTGCGGCTTGTTGATAATTCTGTGAGAATTAAATAAGGCATTATTCAAATGAGAATTTAACTATAGTGGGCTTATTTTATGCTGACATTGAAATTAATAATGTGACCTTGGCCCAACTTTGACGGATTTGAAATGTCTGCACTTACAACGGTTCCCGTCTATGTTATGACGTAGATAACCCAGATTGGACAGACGGACTGGTAGGACGCTATTATTTAAAGAGGTAGTTAAGTTTTATAGAGGGCGCTTCAAGAATTTTTGTTGTAAGGTAATGAAAAACTGAGTGTCAAATTTGAGAGAGCAAAAGAGCAAATTCAGAAACAGCTGAAATATCAATAAATATATCCGATCAGAATAAATCTGGGATCCCAGGTTTATTTGATGATTAAAACAAAAATATGTAAAATGCTTACACTTTTTTCAAACTTTTCACAAAAGGTTTTTGAATAGTTGGTGATGATCTCTCTATTTAATCATTATTTTAACAAAACATCACACGTACAATTTTTTATGAAAATTGGTTGAAACCAATTAGTTTTTAGACAGCGTCCTTTTGAGTTTTAACGGCTCTTTTAAATAACAACATGCTTTTTTCTTTGTGTTTGTAATTTGTTATACCTTTCGAGCATGGTGGAGATATTAGTTTGTAACTTTATTGTGCAGGTTTCGGTTGCTAAAGTTCAGTCTTACCAAAACGAAACTATCCCTATCCATTTTCTTTTACTCCAACACCTTGCAGGCTTTCCTGATGACGTGTTTGGCGACGAAGACCACTACAACCTCCTCTTCGAAGATACACCGCAGATACTCAACCTGATCAATGCGAACGGCTACGAGAACCACTCCATCAATGACCACCGGAGTAACCGTCAACAGAGCTACGCCACCATAACCGAACTGCCGGGCCTCACGTACTACTACGATGACGGATCGACATTGCATGATGACGATGCCAGGAGCACGGAGACCGGACAACAGAGGCGCTCCGAAGGCGCCACGACATCACCGCATGGTAACCATAACGACTGTAATTTTGCACACGACGAAAGTGTTCACATGACGTCGCAGGTGGTCTTTAAAAACGGTGATGACGTAGTTTGTGGTGAACCGGTTGGAACTGCCTTAGACCAGAACGAGGCGGTGAGCGATACGACGCGCGTAGAACCAACCCAGTATGACGACGTAGTTGGTAGTAAACCAGGTGGAACTACTTTAGACCGTCAGGAACTGGTGGATGGCGAAACCGCGGTATACATAAACACCAACGATAGCTCGACTCGTAGTGGGAAAACACAGTCAGAGAGCCCGGATGGCGGAGACGCCTTGATGCAAAATGGCGGCGAAGACCATGAGTATTGCGAGTTTGATGGACCGACTGAAGAAACGATCGATTCGTATGCGGGTGACGATAACATGTGTGAAAACATACTATACCATTCTTTTGCTAGCGATTGAAATGCAAACTTATAATTTCCATCGCCCTGGCGAAATCGAACTGCCGCTAAAGTAAAGCTGAAAGTTCAAAGACGCTTTGAAATGATAACAAGTTATATACGTATCGATTATCTTTCTCTGAACATTATAAATCAGTATTACATTTTTATTTAAGCTTCACGTTTAGTAGGGTAGGGCACTTCGGTGATTGTGGGCCGGTGCAAGGTTGTTTTTGATGGATTCGTCATCATTTCGGGTAAATTTAGAAATGAGGGGGGCGGGGGGGGGGGGGGGGGGGGGGGTGACTCTCGCGAAAAAAAAAAAAATGTTGGTGGAATTTTCTATAGCCGGAAATTCAAAATGACCGCCATCCGCCATACAAAAAAGTATTGTTATTTTGCAATGTTTCAGCAGGAGTGTCTTTTATTGTTATGGTTTCTTTTCTTGAATTGATAACAAACAATATATTTAATATTGATTTGAAGACTTTCTTACTTTCAAATCGAACATGGTGGCCAATTTTCTAAATGTCCGCCATCAGCCAAAATTAGTAATCTTATTTTGAATAAAAACGGAGCACGCCCGACTTCTCTGCGAGCTCAAAAGGGCATTTTCGGCAGGAATACGGCTGGTGTTTGCTCGATCACTGCGGCCTCCGCCGCGTTGTTTAGGGGTCGGCCGACGTTCGCAGGGCACCGAAACCTGCTCCCAAATTCAGCGATTTTCCCCCGACTCCTTTTGTTTACTGACGGGCGCCGGATTTCTGATCACTGATGTCCATATAAGGGTTCGCCCGAGCCCCGTCCAATATGTGACAGGGAGCGAGAAAGATGCTCGACTCCCTGGCGAATTGAAATTCGGCGACTCTCTGGCGATCTATAAATTCGGCCGGGGTCCGTTTGATTTGCGACGCAGGCTTCAAGCCTTCAATGCTGAATAGAACATGGATTGTAAGATTTTATTAAGTGAGGAATTCATATTTCATATCAAGCTGAAGATCACACATTTCGTTAAACCTAGAATCCAAGATGGTGGCCAAATTTCAGAATGGCCGTCATCAACCACCATGAATCCTCTCCCTTTGAATAGTAAGGGACACAAACTCTTTATCATACAGTTCTAAACACATGTAGTTAAACATATTGGATGGTATTCTACTGAATTTGTCAAGCATCCAATTATCTGTATGTCTAATGACAAGAAATAATCAGAAGGCGTGCATGACAACCATCAATGTGATTGTTAAATTCCATTTGTCAGAGCTGGTTTAACTGGTTACTGGGCATTTCTGTCTTTTTAGTCTAGCCTAATGCCCGGCGCAGACAGAGCCGACTCGACTGGTTGTCATTCCGATCGGCTCAGTTTTCAGTGCCTCGCGACACACATTTTGCCAGTCGAGAGACAGTCGGATGCCAGTTGGGGCCGATTCAACACGATAAATCTGCTCCGACCGACCGGGCCCAACTCTAGCCAGATTTAAACCAGTCGGATCGGGTCGAGTCGGCTCTGTCTGCGCCGGGCTTTAGTTGATTCTCATCAGTCATGTCAGTGGCATAGCTTAAGTCCAGGCTAAAATACCGTAATTACCAGGATCAGTTTAAGCACCTGTGAATTCGACTAGCCTTTTGTCTTCTTGTTCAATGCAAATTATGTAAAGGCAACCAGACAAAGTGCCTTTTGACATTCCAGTCACTTATTATGATATCAAATTATTGAATTTCATAATTTACCAATGTTATGCTTTAACCGATTGTCCACAAAACTTGGTGTAATGCATCTTCAAATCATATCCACATCGTTTTGAAACTTTAATTTGTGACTTTTCCATGACAGCATATAACTTAATGTTGTTATACTTAATACAATGTACAATTAATACATTTTGACTTTTATGCCTGTACAATGTGAATCATATTGCAATTACATTTTTCTGAACGCAAACTAAATAAAGATCATGTATTTAATCTTACTTGAAGTACATTATTTTACTTACTTGGTATTTATTATTATGATTATCATTGATATTTGCATGATAATACTTATTTACATGTACGTCGTAGCTTGGCAGTCATGTGCTTAACATTCATTGGGATGGGCAAATTTTGTATGATTATGGATATTACCAACTGTTTATTAATTGGCATAACCTTTGGAAAATGCAAACAATGTTTGTTTGGCCTCATTCGGCTCAGAAATGGCTGAAATATGCATTACAAAATGTTTTGAGTTGCGCGTTTAAGCATATTCACCTATACATCAAATGATGTAGATTGCAAGTCGCTTTTATCATTTCTCAATAAATTTGCCATTCATGAAAAGAAATATTTCACTTTTTTAAGCATAATAGTTTATTTATTTATTTATTCAAATATATTTATACAGGATAGCCTGATCAGCAAGAATACTGTTTTTCGTCAGGGTCCTGATATAACATCATACAATATACATAAAACAATAATTCATTAATATGATAAATATAAATATAAAAATATGTACAAATAGCATATGACCAGCAGATTCAAGATATACTTTATTAAAATTTTGGACAAAGTTGTATTAAAATAGTTTCAATATATTTCAAATCATAAAAACACAATTAAGTTTCTATATATATATACAGTCTAAATATACAAATTTTTACGAAAGAGAGAAATAAATTGTTTTGGTTACTCCAGCTAGCACGTGATTATCAGTCAAGCAGAACAATGTCAACACAGACATGACAGAACACCTCACAGCCATACAGCAGGCACACGCACAGCCATACATCACAATGGGAGAAGCACGCACATTCACTCATCCGTATGACACAATGGAATCATAACCACAAATAAACACAGCTACATTCATCCACCCGTTCTGAACAAACGAACAAATTGACAGCGACAAATAAGTTTTTGGGAAAACCCCCTTTCTAATCCATGGCCCAAGAAAAAGACAGCGATATAATACAGCATCGCTTCGACGGTTCCCATTTAGGGTAAAACAAGACTAACCAACATAGTCGTGTGTATATGTGTGTATGTGTGTGTGTGTGCGCGTTCGTGTGTGCGTGTGTTTGCCTGTGTGTGTGCGTATATGCGTATGTGTGTGTGCATGTGTGTGTGCGTGTGTATGTGTGTGTATGCGCGTGTGTGTGTGTGTGGGTGTGTGAGTGTGCGTGTGTCTGTGTGTGTGTGTGTGTGTGCGTGTGTGTGTGTTTGTGTGTGTATGTGTATGTATGTTTGTATGTATGCATGTTTGGATTAATGTATGTATGTGTATATGTATGCGTATATGTGTGTTTGTATGTATGTGAGTTTGTATAATGTATGTCTCTACTATGTTCACTAGTTTCCACATTTTGATAACAATTACATTGATTCACATGAAATAATTAATCATTATTGGATTTACGCCCAATGGTGATAATGCTTTTTTCATGATAAAGATCTTCTAACGTAGCAGTTGGTTTGTTTTTCTACATTTAAAGCACCGTTGCATAATAATCACTAGTTTTTAATGATAACATACCAGTTTTATTAACTGAAATTGAGTGTGACTAAAACTATATGGGTAATGCGTTTGTGTTTGAGAACCGTAAACATAGATTTTGAATATCGTGAACATATATTGCAAATCTTAAGAAATGCCCTGTTTCCTGGGTTACCCCACTGCCTTTCTCTTTCTATGAACGCTGATCAGTTGTTTGAACTAAAAACTTAGAGGTGGGGGGGGGGGGGGGGGGGGGTGGTCGCAACTGTCCGTAAAGCCGAGTCGACTGATCTGTCTGGTTTTCAGTCGGATCGGGTCATACCGTAGTGCGATACCTCATGACTTCGAATTTCCCAGTTGGGAGCCAGTTGGAAGCTAGTCCAGGCAGATTCAACATGTTGAATCGTCTCCGACTGGTCTGATCCGACCCTAGTCCATTGAAACCCAGTCGGATCTGGACGAGTCATCAATGTGTGCGATGGGCTTTAGAGGTCAGGGTCTGTTCGCTTTGCATACAAACTGCTAATCATTAGGGTCAACTCGTCATAAGGACCGCTATTCATGATTTTAAAAAGGTTCATCATTCATAAGGGTCGCCATATTCATAATCTTGATCTCTATTCTCAATACGAAATGGGGGTTGCCTTTGATAATGGATTGTAATAGGAGTGTCGCTATTCATTATGAAACCAGGGTATAGCTATTCATAATGTAAGAAGAGGGTCGCCTTTTATTTTTGATGATAGCGAACCTGATTTCGTTTGATACCAAATAACAGTACTGGGAAACGCCCCGCCAACATCAAATGAAAAAAAAAACAGAGGTTTTTTTTCACCAATCATGTGAAAGAATATAGCATTACTTATCTGTTAATGTAAGGATTTGGACACAATCTGCTTTAAAATTAAATATTTGAGCAATAAAATGTTCGAAATTAAAACTGTCAGTAGCTGACACAATTGTACCGCATGTTCGCGGCTGCGATTCTGCGCTCCGAACGCGAATGAGCGTATTGCTATACGCCGACGTATCGGGCCGAACTGGTGGTGAATTTAGGCCCAATGTCAGCGGCATCAATACACATTTCAACTAATATTTCAAAGTTAAAGGGATTTAGTAACATTGTCAAAATCCTCAAAATTAAATTTTCATTCCAGCGGTTCCCTCATACCTTGTTGTATTCGTCGTATTAACAATACAATCATGGGACAGGTTTCGGTTTTTTCAAATTTCCCTTTTGTTACAAAGATATGTACGATCAAAGTATTCAGATAAGAAAAACTCCCCGGAGTTTTGAAACCGTGTACAAAGTGAGTGCAGTGAGTTAGTGAATATCACTTTGCATTTTGCTCATTACTTGGCCATGCAATGTCCATTTGACTTGAAATTTTCACACAATACCCTGTGGACATGTGAGATAACAACAATATACATTGCATCAACCATTCATCACTTTTTGCACATGTCAACAAAGGTACTAGATCCCTTTAAACGTTACTAAGGTTCGGATTTGTCAACACTAACCCTTTATTATACTAACAATACGAATCAATTAGTTTTGCCAATAAAGTTATTTTCAATAGTTTTCCCCAAACTGTCATTTGGCTTTGGGGAACTTTGCATCCCCAGACTTTGCCCTCTCTTGACTTACACCTGCTCCGCTTCTCTAATATATTTTTGTTGTTGAAAATCTCAGCTCCATAGCAATGACAACTAGAAGGCCGACAAAGTCAGCATACCCACGCCTCCCATTAGCCCTGTTCTACCCCTTCGTCGGCCTCAACCCTGTTTTGCTTACCGCAGGCTAACCAGCGCGTTTTAGGCACGATTTGGTGAAAATGCCTAGGCCAGGGTGTAGGCCGCTTGCTTGCGGCGCGGCAGCCCCATGGCGAGGCAGTGTACAAAATTATTGACAAATATATCGTAAAAACACCTGAATCATCCAAAAATGTAAGTTTCCAAAGTGCACCCTACTTCCGATTGCTCGAAAATTTGAGATTTCAACAAAGTTCACTGCGAAAATGCGGCAAAAAATGACTTACGGAGGTTGAAATTGGTCGAGTTTCTCGATTCAAAACACGAACCGGATCTATAATCATCGCAAGCATCTCTTGTGTATACTTCACATGCATATTACGTGGTTCAATCAGCTGTTTGACCGCATTACATTTGGAAAAATAGTATATCCCTCCACCCTTGCAATAGCGAAGTTGCATTGCCCACAGCCAAACATCGCGCAAACTACGTGTACAAAAATATGGCCCATGCGCGCACGCCATGTAACGCCGAATGACGATGCCTAATTAAATACATACTCAAACTTCAAGGTTCCACAGAATTTGCAGGGGTCAACCAATCATCACCAAAATCTAATCGATTCTTCCATGTCACTATCCAAACATTCCCTGAAAATTTGGTGCAAATCCGTTCACCCGTTCTCTAGTTATCTTGTACACAAAAAAAAAAAAAAAAAAAAAACAAACAAACAAACAAACAAACAAACAAACAAACAAACAAACAAACATACGGAACCCTTTACATAACCCCCTGCCGATTTCATCGGCGTGGGTAATAATTCGCTATTGAAATCCACCTTAATAACAACCCACGCGTGATTTCGTCATGTGTCTATATTAAAGGGATAGTTGAGTTCTGGTAAGGAGAGTACAGTTTTAGTGAAACTGAATATTAGTAACCAAAACCTGCATCATTGCATTACAAACTAATAGTTATAACTAGAAAGGAACACAAAATTACAAATGACGTAGTAAAGATCATGTTATCATTCAAAAAGAGCCGTTAAAACGTAAGAGGGCGCTCTCTAAACACTCATCGGTTTCAACCATTTTGAATAAAATATTGTGCATGTGATGCTTTGTTGAAATAGTGATTAGATAGAGAAATAACCAACAACTATTTAAATACCTATTTTGTAACTTTTTGAAAAGATGAAGCATTTTTTTGAATTTTTAACGGCTGGTTCAAAATTCTCTAATAAACCCGGGGCCCGGGTTTATTACAAATTGTTATATTTATGGATATTTCAGCCGTTTCTGAACCGATTTTGATCAAACAAAGATGATTTTATTGTTTAAATATTATGCTCTTTCAAATTTTACACTCAGTTTTTCATTACCTCACAAACCAATTAAGTAGTCTAGCGCCCTCTCTACCAAAACTCAACTTTCCCTTTAAGCCATACACGCAATAATCCGTATTGTATTAATTGCAGCACACACTAAACCCACAAAGTTATTAAAATGCACTTACTCCCCAAAATGTAGTTTGGTATGTGTGATTTTACCAGATATCAAAGACATTTTTGATAAGACACTATCATGTTTACGTGACCGCAGAAAGTACATCATAACAGCTAATTTTCGAGGGCTTTTAATAATAATAATAACAATCGTCACTTATATGGCGCATTTCCAGCTAATAACCGTGCAATGCGCTTCACATCCTCTCCAAGCTACAATACAAATTAATTTGTTTTTAATCTACTGTGGGGGACAACCTTAATTCTTCTGTCAAACTATTCCACACAGTAGGGCCAGCAAATTGAAAACTACGTTCCCTACCCTTTAGATAATGTTCTCAGAACCATTACCATTGATATGTCTAATTGCCAGTTCGTCTAATAAATTTTCCATCTGTTGTCGTCTACACCAACAGCATGTGTGACAGTATAGTCATATGCACATTTATGTATCATTTTTGTCTAGAATCATAATTCTGACTTATCAGTTCAGCTAATAAAACATTAGGTTTATTATAATTTTGTCTATATTACATGGAACCTAATTGTGTAGCCTAAGACTCAAGTGGAAATAACAGTAAAAACAAAAGACCAATTGGACATGCAATGACCCACAAATATGTTTTAGCACATAGACTTAATGTTCATTATTGTAGCTTCTTTCTGCAGGTTTGCTGCTTTTCTGTCTATTATTATTAGTTTTAATATCATTCGGGTCTATTTTCATTTAGTACAAAAAGGATCTATGACAGCATGATTCATATGGATTGAATCATTTTGTCTATCTTTATTCTGTCTACTCATCAGTATGGATTATGTGTTCTTAGCTTTAGTATACAAATATCTTAACCTCATTAGAAATAAGATTTAAAACTAATCTAATACTTTGTTTTTAGACAAAGTGGCATTTAGACAGTTTATTTTATCAGACAAACATTTTCTTTGTCCTTATGTTTAATGTAAAACCATATGTAAAGGCAACGCGACGAAGTGCCTTTTGACATTCCAGTCACTTATTATGATATCAAATAATTAAATTTCATAATTTTCCAATGTTATGCTTCAACCGATTGTCCACAAAACTTGGTGTAATGGATCTTCAAATCATATCTACATCCATCTTTAAGCTTTAATTTGTGACTTCCTCATGACAGCATATAAATTAATGTTGTTATACTTAATACAATGTACAATTAATATATTTTGACTTTTATGCCTGTACAATGTGAATCATATTGCAATTATATTTTTCTGAACGCAAACTTAATAAAGATCATGTAATTAATCTTACTTGAAGTAAATTATTTTACTTACTTGGTATTTATTATTATGATTATCATTGATATTTGCATGATAATACTTATTTACATGTACGTCGTAGCTTGGCAGTCATGTGCTTAACATTAATTGGGATGGGCAAATTTTGTATGATTATGGATATTACCAACTGTTTATTAATTGGCATAACCTTTGGAAAATGCAAAACAATGTTTGTTTGGCCTCATTCGGCTCAGAAATGGCTGAAATATGTATTACAAATTGTTTTGAGTTGCGCGTTTAAGCATATTCACCTATACATCAAATGATGTAGATTGCAGGTCGCTTTTTATCATTTATCAATAAATTTGCCATTCATGAAAACGAATGAACGCGTGGCGGAGACTATCCGGCGAGCGGCGAAGCCGTATAGGTTTAGTTAGTTTTTAGTAAGTTGGCTGGTATAGTTTTAGTCAGTTGGCTAGTATGGGCAGAATGATTCTATAGTCGCGCTATCCAGCCGTTCCTGCATTGTGCGTACTATACCGTGTATTCAACTCAGCTCAGATGAGAGGCCTTGTCAAAATGCTACTTAGACCCCGTTTTGAAGTTGGCTGAGGCACACCCCGCTCTTTGGACCCCTGTTTTGAAGTTGGCTGAGGCACACCTCCGCTCTTTAGACCCCTGTTTTGAAGTTGGCTGAGGCACACCCCGCCATAAGAATATTAGAGTAGTCCGCATCTTGTGTAAATGATTTTTTATTTATAAAAACACAACACAAGACACTCAAAACAAGCTATCTGTTTATATCACATGGACATGATTCTGTCTACATTGGCCAATATACACGCCCACTGAACTATTTGTAAAACTTTACAAGTGCGAGTACCAAATTTGCCTCCTCTTGACTCTAGACTCTGGACTGACACCTGCTCCGCCACTGAAGACCTTGGAAGCCATTTATGTTAATGGAAAATCAACGCCCCAGACCATAACCGTGTCGATGATTCACTTTTGAAATGTATTATAATTAAGAACGCCTTTTGTGTCATATCTAACCCAAACCCTAACCCTAGCCATGAATGCAACAATATATATTATATTCGCTATATTCAATGCATATAAATGTTTTAACCACTCAGTTATTAAAATGCACGTTACTTCCTCAAAAAAGAAGCTTAGAACTTACAAAATGTCATAATGGAAAATCAACGCCCAAGACCATAACCGTGTCGATGATTCACTTTTGAAATTTATTATAATTAAGAACGCCTTTTGTGTCATATCTAACCCTAGCCATGAATGCAACAATATATATTATATTCGCTATATTCAATGCATGTAAATGTTTTAACCACTCAGTTATTAAAATGCACGTTACTTCCTCAAAAAAGAAGCTTAGAACTTACAAAATGTCATGAACTTCTACCAGTCAAATGGTGTCAACATAATGAACAAACTCCCACAAAATGTAATCGAAGCTCCCACACTCCTAAGCATAAAAAAAACAGTTATCTTACGTTTGCGGTTTTTAAAATCGGCTCAAAAGGCCCCCCTAAACCCTGGCACACCAAACTGTCTACGTCTCTCAATGAAGATTTTGAATTGAATTGAATTGAATTGAATTTCCACTTTCACAAAAACAATACAAAACAATACATTTTACAAGTATACAATAATACAAAATAACATTACAATGCAAACACAGGATAAAATAAGAAAAAAAGAATCAAAGAACAGATAATTATGAAGAGTGGAAGGATTGTCTGGAATTTACAAAGAACTTATAAATAGACAATCCTCTGGGCAAGCGAATAAAAGGTACACATAAAACGACACAAAATTAATGGGAACATGGGAATTACTAAAAATTTCTAAAATTTACTAAGACAAGAAAGAGAGAAGAAAAAAAGTTATGTTGCATCTAAATTTGTAGCATTAAGTATGATTTGAGCTTTCTTTTAAAATTGCTTACAGTTTTACACTGTTTAATTTCAATAGGTAGTCTATTCCATGATAATGGACCTTTGCATAAAAATGTAGAGTTTGAGAAGGATTTACGTCCATATATTGCACGAATATCTGAAGCTGTTCTAGTAGTGTAGTGGTGAACATCACTATTGCACTGAAAGGTATTGCTAAATGATTTTGGTAATAAATTATTATAAAATGAGTACATAAACACACACAACTGGAATTCATACAATAAATTAATGGGTACAATTTTCAACATTAAAAATAGGGGTCTTGAGTGGCTTCAAAAAGGCTTATGACAAATAATACGAACTGTCTTCTGCAAGAGTAAAATACGATCAAGTAAATATTTATTGCAGGATCCCCATATTATATTACAATAAGACAAGTAGGGTAATATCATAGAATTATATAATAACAATAGAACATTCTGTGGTAAATTATCTTTCAATTTACTCATGACTCCTATCATCTTATAAGTTTTACGTAACATATCGTACACATGATTCTTCCACTTTAAGTCTCTATCAATAGTAACACCTAAAAACTTAGTTGTGTCAACATGCTTTATTATATTTGCATTTATACATATTTGAATTGTATTCATATTATCCCCACCTGCATTAAAAACCATAATGTGAGTTTTATCATAATTCAATTGCAATTTGTTTGCTTTTATCCATTCATTAACTTTTTTCAATTCAACATTTAAAATCTGAGTCAAGGAATCAGCATTTTTATGTTTATAATTTTGTTTGTGTCATCTGCAAATAATACAAAATTCAAATAAGGGGATACTGTGTGTAAATCATTAATATATATCACAAATAAAAGCGGACCTAAAATCGATCCCTGTGGTACGCCACAACAGACTGATTGTTGGCAAGAATTATGGAGATTAAAAACAGTAAATTGTTTGCGATCACTCAAATAACTTTGAAATAAGGCCAGTGTAATACCACGTATACCATAATGATTCAATTTAGCAAGAAGTATATCATTACTAATGGAATCAAACGCCTTTTGAAAGTCTAGAAAAATACCAACAATAATCTCATTTGTTTCAATTGCTTTTGAGACATGAATTAAAAAATTTAAAAGGGCATGTGAAATTGAGTGATTTGCTCTAAAGCCAAACTGTTTAGGAGATAAAATGTTATGTTTATCCAAGAAATTCAAAGGCGAAAATAAATGCATTTTTCAACAATTTTTGAAAATAATGGATATAAGGAAATTGGCCTGTAGTTTGAGAAAATATCTTATGGACCCTTTTTATATATAGGAATAACTTTGGCTAATTTCAAGTCAGTAGGGACAATACCATGTTCGAGACACAAATTAAAAATATTGCACAAGGGTTTACATATCAAGTGAATAATTTTCTTGACTACAGAAATATCAACAGAGTCAAAACCAGGGGCTTTACCATTCTTAAATGACAAAGTATATTCAATTATTTCCTTTTCAGTAATAGGTGTAAAATAAGCAATGTGACGATTATTTTGGCATAAAAATGAAGAAAAATGAGCATTCGCATGAACATTATTATTTGCTATATTTTGTCCAATATCTTTAAAGTAATTATTAAAACCTTCGGCAATTTGTTGGGGTTCAGAAATAAGTGAACCATCACTATTGAAAACAGAAGAATCCATGCATTTTTTTCTTTTCTGCAAAAGCTCATTAATAATTGTCCATGTTTTATATATATTCCCCTTAACAGTTTGAAATTTTGATAAATAGTACTGTTATTTTGCTGCCCGAATTTCTTTTGTATACCCATTCCGAAATTTAGTATATCGTTTTTTTCCTTTATCAGTTTTCTTTTTAATATATTTCTTGTATAAACAATTTTTCTTCGAACACATTTTTTTCAACTTTTTTGTAAACCAAGGTTGATGTCGTTTTTTAATCTTGACTCTTTTGATAGGGAAACAGTGATTATATGCATCAGAAAAGATCTTCATAAATTTTGTGTACTTAAAATTAGGATCACCATTTAAAGTATTCAAAGCGCGATCAAAATCAATACCATGCAAAACATCTGAAAAATGCTTTATATTTGTATCATTAAATTATAGGATCTTCATTAGAAATACCTTTAAAGTCAAATAATGAAAAAAATGGTAAATTATCAGAGATCTCACGTGTTATTATGCCAGAAAGAATATTGCAAGAACTATTTGTAAAAACATTGTCAATCAAAGTGGCTGAGGTATCTGTGATTCTAGTTGGTTTTGTTATCAGTGGATACAAACAAAATGAATAAAATAGTTCTAAAAATTCATTACAAGAGTATTGCACATCAAGTTTCATCAAATCAATATTAAAATCCCCAAGAAGTATACATTCCTTTTTTCCTTATGAAGGCTACATAAAATCTGCCTCATGGCATCAATAAATTTTGCCTTTGATTGATCTGGTGGTCTATAAAAAGCTCCTACAACAATATTTTTTCCTGGTTTTAAAATTTCAATAAAAATATGTTCACAGGAATTATTCAATGCGGAAATATCATTACGCATAATATATTTTAAGTGATTTTTAATTGCAATTGAAACACCTCCACCTTTTCTATCTTTTCAAACATTATTCTCCATATTATATCCTGTAAAACAAATGTCAACATCATAAAAAGATCTACCAGAAATACTTCAGAAAAAAAAAAAATGTATATGGAAAGGCTGTTATTAAGCGTATTTGTGGGGGTTGTGAGACAGTATAGAGGAAAGAGGAAATGATAACAGAAACACGAAACAAAGGGTCAGTACTCTCGCCTTACGAGATAATCCGCCAAGTCGGCCAGTTCAGGGCATCGGCGCATGCCGTATTGATTGCACGATCTAATTCCTAAATATGCTCTAATCTGAGAGGGGATTGCTGAATGATTCTAATCCGCTTGATATGAACAAAATAGATAGTTCTTTAATTTATTTTTAAAGTGATTGAGGCTAGGGGAATCTTTTATTGTGCCATCGAGATTATTCCAAAATTTGGGATCACTAAATGTAATATTTAATTTAGCTAAGCGTGTTCTCATTAAGGGTAAATGATATGCCTCAGAATTACGAGTTGAGTAGCTATGTGTAGTCTTATTTTTAATAAACATACTCTTAAACGTTTCAGGGAGTGAGTTATTATCTAATTTATACATAAACTGTCCTAGCTGATAATTGTAGAGGTCTTGAACTTTAAGAATATTATTATTTAAAAAGAGTTCGTTTGTGTGAGCTCGATACGGGACGTTACAAATAACACGCAACGCTTTCTTTTGAAGAAGCAACATTTTCTCCGTGTATGTGAGTGTGTATTGCCCCATACAAGTATTCCATAATTCAAATAAGGTAGTATTAATGTTAAATATAACATAATCAAAGTCGAGCTCAAACATTTTTATTTTATTTGTTCAATACTCCAATATTTCGAGAAATTTTTCGACATATATTATCAATGTGAGGTGCCCATGAAAGTTTATTGTCTACAGTTAATCCAAGAAAATCAATATGAACATTACCAAATAAAATAGTGTCTGCCAATTCTTTAAGAGTGTTACTAAATAACATATATTTCGTTTTTTTGTAAATTAAGTGACAATTTATTTGCAGAAATCCAATTATATACTTGTTTTAACTCCTCATTCATAATATTTACCAGAGAATTAGGATTAGGGTGAGGAAAAAATACATTAGAGTCATCTGCGAATAAATTATGTCGACATGTGCAGAAAATGGCGAACGGTTGACAAAATGTGTATTTATGTGATCTGATATGTCCACCGAGCGATGTGCGAAAGTTCCATGATAGATTATTAGAGGTTTTTCGCTGTGCTACGCGGCGGCTCTCACCGACGCAGGAACGATCTATTGGTACGTCGGCCGCGCTAAAACAACTCTGTTTTACAAGCCGTTTCGCTTATTTGATCAACGCGGCCGTAGACTCGGATGGTTGAACAGCTGGGCAGCACACTACACATGCACACTACACACTACACTCCACACACATTGCGAGCGACGTTTGACCTCGCTACGAGCAGCGAGCGCTGCTGATTGGCTGTTTGCCGGATCGAGCGGTCTCTCAGCGCGGCCGCACAATTGACCAAAGACGGTCGGTGATAACAGTTCAGGAACGGAGGGATCGCTGATACTACAGGAAATTGGTGATTTTTGCACACGACACGTAGTTTGTACGGCCGCGTTGCGCTTGCGAAAAGCCCATATTGTCTTTTGTCGACCGAGTAATGAGCGAAAATGCAAATTTGTTGCACGTACTATTCAAGGGAGATGTTCAAGTCGGAACACTTCAATTACAAATATCTGTATAACGAAAGATGAACTCGGAAACCCAAACCTGTTCAATGCTTCTATCGGTAATATAGTGAGAACTGCTAGTCTGCTATTAGAGTTGTATACTTTTTGTCGATTTTGACGATGTAACTAAACTGGGTTCCAAAAGAAACTTATCACGTTTTCAGAGCGACGCTCACTAAAATCTATAGCATCAAATTGAATTAAATTTAGACACAGATACGCTATCACTCTCAAAATGAAGCATATCTTAAAAACTAAAAGTTTCCTTTTGCCAAAAAGGAGAAAATGTGATTGAATAACTATAGGTCACTTTTGAAAAATCACAGAAACTGCTCGCTGCGAACCTCCACGAAAGGCGGTCTATTCAGAACTTTCAATAGCTATTCATTCAACTTCAAAGCGGGTTATGTAACCACTAGACTGGCTATTGTCCGTACCGAGCTCTGTGTCCGAAAGGCAAGCAGTTTCTGTGATTTTTGAAAAATGACCTCTTGCGATTTCACCTTATTTTATTCTTTGTTAACTAAAGCAAACACTTTTTTTTTTAGATGAGCTTGCTAAGGGATATTATAGCTAGTCTATTCCCAATTATGAGTAATTGTTATGATTTGGATTTTAATGTGTGTCGCTCTGAAAAGTTGATAAGTTTCTTTTGGAACCCAGTTTAGATCCCTTTGAATTTGATTTTGCTATCTGGCTAGGTAAAGCTAACCTTGTATGACCAGGTGCGGTTCGTTATTCCGAAGGTTCGTTATTACGAACACACAAATTTCGTATACTTGAGGGTTCGTTAATCCGAAAATAAAATAGGGTTCGTTAATCCGAACATTTGTTGCATTAATCCGAAGGTTCGTTATTCTGAAGGTTCGTTTATCCGAAAATGAAATGGGGTTTGTTAATCAGAAAATGAAATTAGGTTCGTTAATCCGAAAATGCTCCAAAAATTATATAGCGTTCGTATTGAACATTTTGGATTACTGAACCTCGTTTCATTTTCGGATTAATGAACCTCATTTTATTTTCGGATTAACAAACCTCATTTCATTGTCGGATTAACGAACCCCATTTCATTTTCGGATGAACAAACCTTCGGAATATCGAACCCTATTTTATTTTCGGAGAAACGAACCTTCGGAATAACGAACCATCGGAATAACGAGCTGTAACCGTATGACTAGAGTCCACTATACTTGTAAGTATATTTAAAAGGCAGCTCAAAATAATTTCATTTGAAGAAAACAGAATTGAAAGATAAAAAATGGCAACAGGCTGATCAACACATGTTTTAAACCGCTTCTGCAGATATATCTAGCTATTCTTTGTTTCGTCGATATCCATTTGCCTTATTTTCATCATATTCAACATTCATCGATTTGAATTGCAATGGCTGAGCGCAATCTAAGAAAGGGTGCTAAGAAAGCTGTAAATAAGGCTGGAAAAGCTGGTGAAAATGTGGAGATTGAGCAGATTGCTGGAGAGGCTGTCCCATCCGTTCATACAGCCTCCACTGCCGGCCTAGACGACCATGCCAATGCAGTGCCCGTGGGCGAGAATGTGGATCTGGGAGGCTCAAGTGCAGCCCATCTTAAAGCTGCATCGCTCGACTTCGAGCGAATGATGAGAGAGGCGATGGGCTCAATGATGGAGAGCATTCAGAGAGTTGAGCGGGCCCTCGAGTTTGAGGGGCACCCCTTCCCACCTCCCGCTCTCCCCTCTCGCTCTCTTTCCCACTCTCTCTTTCTCCTATCTACCCTTCATTTCCCTATTTCGCATGCCAAATTGTGCATACACTGATACAGAACCGATCGGCCTGGTTGGTACAAGCATGTCTTTGTTTTGTTTATTAAACCTTAAATGAATATAGAAGATCATGAATTACAACAAAACAATGATTGTCAGTATTATGTGCCAAATGAGTTTTGTGTGGACATGTCTCCATATTCTCATGAAGAACAATTGTTGAGTTTTTTACATTGTAATGCAAGAAGTCTCCCTAAGAATTTTGATAGTTTAAATATTTTGTTATCCTCGTTGAAATTTGGATTTTCAATAATTGGCATCACTGAAACATGGCTGACTGCTAAGTCCCCTCCCCTGTTTATGTTAGAGGGTTATTAGCATGTACGTAATGACAGGGCAAATGGACGTGGTGGTGGTGTTCTCCTGTATAATATCAAACTTGTTAACATTTAAAGTGAGGCAAGACTTGCGTTTTAAAAGTAACAGTGCCGAATGTTTGTGTGTGGAGGTAGACCTTCCTAATGAGAAGAATATGATTGTTTGTGTTGTATATCGCCCACCCAATACAGATGTAAACCTCTTTTTAGATGATCTTGAATCTTTATTGGTTGATATTAATGAATTGAATAAATCTGTCTGTATTATGGGTGATTATAATATTGATCTGCTATGTAATAACCCGAGTACCCTTCGTCTTCGGACTGTTTTGGAATAGAATGCCCTTGGAATATTGATTGATAAACCAACACAAATTAATGGTCAGTGGTTGACACTGTTGGATAATATTTTTGTGAAGACGGAAAAGGGTCATAGTCAGTCAGGCTTGTTCTATTGTGAAATATCCGACCATTTACCAGTGTTTTGTGTTCTCTATGATCATGTTATTAAGGGGCCACGGAAAAAATGTAATGATAGTAAGCGTAACTTTGATGAGACTAACATACTTAATTTGAATAATGCTTTATTTTTAGAAGAATGGGCTGATGTGATAGCTTGTGATAACGGTGAGCAGGCCTTTGAGTTCTTTTTGAGAAAATTTTCTTTTTCTTTTTATACCCTTGGAACGCATTAGACTAAAGAAGGGGAGACAACCTTTGATTACGAAAGGAATTCGTCAATCTTTTAAAAGGAGAAATGTTTTATATAAAAGGAGTGTAAAGAAATCCTCACTTGTAAATGTTGAGAAGTATAAGAAATATCGTAATAAATTGACATCCATTATAAGGTCCTCACGGAAATTATTTTATTCGAGAAAATTTGAAAGTGCGAGCGGCAATATGTTCTGTACCTGGAGAGTTGTGAAAGACATTTGTGTGAGCGCAACCGAATGGAAGCTCCTCACAAAATTGTAAATGATAATAAAGAAATGGTTGATCCAGGAGATATTGCTAACGTATTTAATAATTATTTTGCTAATATTGGGCTTAATCAAGAAAGGAAAATAGATAGTAATGGGACAAATTACAAAGAGTACCTTGTTAACCCATCCCAAGCATTTCTCTTTTTAAAGCCTGTGGATTCGTTTGAGATACTTGATATTGTATTTTCAATTTCACTGAAAAATAGTAACTCTTGTGGGCTCGATGAGATAAGTACTTTCTTTTTGAAACGGGTCATTGGGCTGATTTTAGTCCCCCTGGCACATATTTGTAATCTCTCTCTGGTAACTGGAGTATTTCCTTCTTCTTTAAAGCTTGCTAAAGTTGTTTCTGTTCATAAAAAAGATAATGTTATGAATGTATGCAATTATAGACCAATTTCAATTTTGTCGAGTTTTTAAAAGTTATTAGAGAGAGTTGTTTATAATAGGCTCTACGCATTCTTAGACAAACATGAGTTGCTCAATCCAGACCAGTATGGCTTTCGTAAAGCACATTCAACTGACCTTGCCTTACTAAAATGTTATGACCGCGTGTCACAAGCCCTTGCTGATCGCCAGCATGTGGTTGGAGTATTTATGGATTTGAGTAAAGCTTTTGACACTCTTGACCACTCAATCTTGTTGTGTAAATTGGAACATTATGGAGTGAGGGGTATCGCTCTGGAATGGTTCTCTAGTTATTTATCTAACAGAAGGCAGTATACATGTTATATTTCTGTAAATTCTGATATTCTTGCTTTAAAATGTGGTGTCCCTCAAGGTTCTATTCTAGGGCCGCTGTTGTTTCTTATTTATGTTAATGATATATGTAATGCATCTCGCATTACAATATATATTATTTGCAGACGATACAAGCATTTTCCTTTCTCATCGTGATATTCATACAGTCGAGACTAGAATTAATATTGAGCTTCCTAAGTTAACACAATGGTTTCGAAGTAACATATTAGCTCTAAATGTATCAAAAACAAACTATATTCATTTTAAAGGAAGAAAAATTTGTAATGAGCAACAATTAGTTGTTAGACTGAATGGTGTTGTGTTGGAGAGAAAGGCATGTACTAAGTTCCTTGGTGAAATCTATTTTAAACTTTTGATCACAATACAAATATTTACCTCCGAAATTTTCGGCTGTCATCTACAGCCTTCGTCAGCGATGTGACCCGACTTGACCTTTCGTGACGTAACGATCGATCATCGGGTCGTAGACATTCGGTAGCTTGTATCGCCCCCCGTCTCGGTTCAGTGAAGGTTGAAAGCCGAACATTTCTGAGGTAAATATTTGTATTGTGATCAAAAGTTTAAAATAGATTTCATATTAACTACCAATACAGATGAACTTTCATAGTAATAAGTTCCTTGGTGTTCCTATTAATGAGAAGCTTGACTTGGATGACCACCGGAATAGTATAATGACTCCAATTTCTCGGAGTATTGGGATTTTATATAGAGTAAGATATCTTGTGTCTTACAGAATATTATTAATGATTTATAATTCCTTGATTTTGCCTCATATTTCGTATTGTAATATTCTGTGGGCTGTGTCAAAGAGTGTAACAGATGACATTCACTTGTTACAGAAAAAGGCTTTAAAGTGATCCGTGTAAAGTGTCAGATATTGCACAAACTGACATTTGAGACTTCAATCCTATATCAATATCATTGTAAAATAGAATTGAACGATTTGTGAAAGTTTGAAAGAAAACGAACACTGTTTACCTAGTGAAAAAAACGAATATTGAGTTCATATTTTATCACCGAATACTGATAGTCTGTTGTAGATTTGTCGCAGTAATAATCATCCGTTTGATCTTGACGATATCCGAACCCGTGTATACAGCTACAAACGGTACGGAATTCATGGAATGAGGGTCGTAGACCCGAAGAACATAGTGCTTTTTCTGTCACCGAGGAATCCATAATTTCACTAGTGGCTCGAAATAGTGCATGATATATTTGTTTTATATCCTTCGCATAATCATAATCATCGCAAAAATAAATGATTTCAATTAAATTAAAGAAAATATAAAGAAAAACAAAACATTGATCATGGAACCATCACTGCACTGTCTATGTTCTGTTTGTGACACTGACCCCTTTGCGCAATAGTTCTAGCGCAGAGCGCGTATTGCGCTATCTTTCCATTCATGGTTACGCGCATTAACAACTAATGCGCACCCAAATGCAAAACGCGCGCATCAAAGTGAATAATTAACCTGCTTTACATACTACACACGTGTAATTGTATGGAGAAAATAGTTATTCGTACATTACACATACAGCTAGTGCAGTGCACACCGCGGCTGATTGTTAAATGACGAATATGTGTCACGACCACAGAAGAACAACGATGCATGTTGCGTTATCTGGTCATGTCCTTGATATATATAACGCACTGTCAATACTTAATTGAAGACAATTCTAGTCAGTTCTATTTGATATGCATGCTGCTCGAAGTGAGGTTTATTGGGCGAGCGCCGAGGTGCGTTCGCTTAACAATTTACATGCGCGTAACATATAGTTCCATCTAGATATGTGTACTGATTACTAATGAAACACATTATACAACATCCCCCTCTTTTTATTAAAGAGGAGTTACATCATCATGTAAAACTTGTATCATCTATAAATTCACCAAATTTAAAACGTGACTGCTCCATAATTCAACAATATATTGTGAGCAATCATTTTCCAAATAAAATGACTTTTCCATGTTTCTATCACTAAACAATTATCGAATTTGTTTCCATACCTGAATATCGAATATTTATCTTACCAGTATTTCAATAAAATGTTCTCATTTAAACAAGCATTCTTGCCAAATATTTGTTGTTATTATAAATGTCCTGTAATGCCTTACATTTCTTATATGAAGTTATTTCTCTAGAACATGCATAACGTTTATACAATATTTCAATTAACCTTTCAGGTTATATATCCAACTTATCAATAATCATGCATAAATAAATCTTGCACATTTTTGTAATGCAAATCTTGTACATATACAGTATACAAATATACCAAGCTGTGAGAAAGTATAGTGGAATTATATATCTGAGGAGGGACTGGCATAGAACTATTTTTTTCCGAGGGGCGAAGCCCCGAGGACAAAAATAGTAACTATGCCAGTCCCTCCGAAGATATATAATTTCCACTATACTTTCGAACTAAAAGGTTGGTATATTTGTTTTATATCCCTTCTGTTTGCTCTATATCCTTCGCATGATTATAATCATCGCACAAATAAATGATTTCAATTAAACTTAAGTATTAAGGAAAACAAAAGGAAAACAAACCATTGATCATAGAACCATCACTGCACTATGTTCTGTTTGTGACACTGGCCCCCTTAGCGCAATAGTCCTGGCACAGAGCGCGTATTGCGCTATCTTTCCATTCATGGTTACGCGCATTAACAATTAATGCGCACACAAATGCAAAACGCGCGCATCAAAGTGAATAATCAACCCACTTTACATACACACGTGTGCATGTAATTGAATGGGAAAATATCCGATTCGTACATTACATACATGAAATGAAACTGAACTGATTTACTGTCACGACCATGGAAGGACCGATGGAGAATGTGCACCATTTTCGAAATTGTTTACTTCGAAAACCGCCATGTTATACATGAAATGCATCTCTAGAATATTTGTTGGAACTTGTTGATATTCACGGGTGAAAATATTCTGTATTTCGTTTTAAATTACTCTTTGGGAAATCTCGTCGAGCATCTTTCGCAAGCTAAAACAAGACCTCCGCTCGCAGAGAAGCTATTATTACACGCATCTCTATGGGCAATATGATCTATAACGTTATTTTCCTGCTATCGGCAAAGATAGTGAAACATATTCCCCGATTTCAGATTTATAGTGGGAATAATCTTTATTGTGAGAGCCCCAATTGACCAATCACGTTTCTAGAATACTCATGAATATTCATAGAAGGGATATAATGCATACTAACTTAATATTTTCATTATATTTCTTAGAGTCTCGACTGGACTTTTCTTTAACTCCAACTATATACATACAGTGCCTTGTGAAGCTCATAACTTTTAACATCAAAACATCGATGCTCTTTATCAATTATGACTACACATATTAATTAGATATGAGAACAAGGCTTCAGAGCGAGGGCGTGAACTTTACGTGTAGCGAGCTGGTTGATGAATCTCACGTCCATATCGTGTGGTGTATGCCTTGTGTTGGTACCCGTTGCCCTTCGAGCTCGTCGAATGTTTTTTTACGTCAGCCGTGGTCGTAGCTTCATCTCCTATTGCGAAGGTAACTTTTGGCTTGGTGGTTTGTGTATCGTGACAGTCCTCGTAGCTCATTTCTCTTAGCTGTGATCTGTTTCTTCTGAGGACTCTTCCATTTGGTGTTGTCACTTCATACGATCTTGGTTCCCGAGACATTCGTGACAGTTCTGCTGGGAACCATGTACCGTCTAAGTCCCGTACACGCACTCTTTGTCCTGTAGAGAGCTCTGGTAGCTCCTTACCAGCATGTTTGTCGTGACATCTTTTCATGTCTTCCCTCCGTTGCAGAAGTTTTTCGTGGACGTCGCTCATGTTGGGCCCATTCTGAATCAGGTGGGGTCCTGGAAGCGTTGTCTTGATCCGTCTCCCGAACATCATCTCGGCTGGAGATGGGAGATCTGCTTGAGGGGTCGCTCTAAGATGCAGTAATGCTTCTTGGACGTCTTGTCCTGTCTGTCTGCATTTCTTGATCAGCGATTTCACAGTGCTAACCATGCGTTCAGCAAGACCGTTGGAGCGGGGGTATCTTGGAGATGAGGTTGTGTGCTTGATGTTCCATTTCTCGCACATGTCTTTGAAAGGTTTTCCAGTGAACTGAGGTCCATTGTCTGAAATCAGTTCTGCAGGTACTCCAAGCATGCTGAAGGTTTCCCTCATAACAGTGGCAACTGAGGCACTCGACGTGTTGTGCATTCTACGTATCACAGGAAATTTGGAGTGGTAGTCTGTGATGAGCAAATAATCTATCCCGTCGAGGTAGAAGAGGTCTGCAGCAAGCTTTGTCCACGGAGTTGGTGGAATGTCGTGTGGCTCGAGCGGTTCTTTGCGTTGCTGATTTTGATTTTTCTGACAGGCTTGGCACATCTTGACAGTTTTCTCAATGTCATTGTTTATGCCTGGCCAGTATACAGTGTCTCTGGCTAGTCTGCGAGTCCTTTCTATTCCCATATGGCTTGTGTGCAACTGCTTTAGAATGTCCTTCTGTAGTGCTGGTGGCACTACAAGCTCATCTCTGTACGGCCAAAAGACTCTGAGATCTGTCTGAACTTGGCTAATCGCATCGGGCCAGCCGTCTCGGATGGTCATGCTCAATCTTCTCAAGGTAGGATCACCCATCGTCTCCCTCTGGATCTCTGTCTGCTTCTGAGGGGTGAAGTGAGCAAGATCGTTGTCATACGTGTCTTGTACTTCCATGACTTCATCGATGTGAAGCTCGATGGGGACATCATCTCTCTTCTTGGGGTTGGGTAACCTGCTCAGGGTGTCTGGGAGTGTCATTTCCTTGCCAGGCTTGTAGATTATATCGCAGTCATAACCCTGAATCTTGACGAGGAGTCTCTGTAGTCTCGGTGGTGCACTTCTGAGTGGCTTCCGGCTTATCATCTCTAATGGTTTGTGATCAGTGTGGACCGTGAAGTGGTTACCAAAGAGGTAGGTGTGGAAGCGCGTAATTCCAAACACTAGTGCTAGTGTCTCCCGCTCAATGTTTGAGTAGTTTGATTGCGTCTCTGACAGTCTCTTTGATGCGAAGGCTACAGGCTGCCCGTTCTGGAGAAGGCAGGCACCCAACCCTTTGAGTGACGCGTCTACTTCTAGCACTGTTGGGGTGTTCGGGTTGTAGTATCGAAGACATGTTCCTCCTGAGATTTCAGACTTCAGGCGTTGGAAGCATTCCTCATGGTCCTCATGCCAGATGAAGGGCACATCCTTCTTCAGCAAGTCTCGCAGTATTGCTGATTTCTCGGCATACTTGGGTATGTATGGAGAGAGATAGGTCATCATCCCCAAGACTCTCTGCAGTTCGTCTCTGCTCGTTGGAGAAGGCATCTCCTTGATATCTTCTGTCTTGCTTGGATCCGGGCACAATCCTTGGTCTGTGTACAGTGATCCGAAGAAGGTGATGTTGCTTGTCTTTATCACACATTTGGTGCTATTGAACACTAGAGCTTCTTTCTTTGCCACTTCTAGCAATCGCCACAGATTAGTATCGTGCTCTTCCTCGGTCTGGCCAAATACGGCTACATCGTCGGCAATCCCAACACACCCTGGCACCTGTGCAATGATTGAGTCCATCCTTTGTTGGAATATGTCCTGGCTCACCGATATTCCGAATGGAAGTCTCCTGAAACAATGTCTGCCGAACGGTGATCTGAATGTAGTGAGCTCTTGAGATTTCTCATCTAGGTGCACTGACCAATATCCTGCTTTGGCGTCTAGCTTCGAGAAGTATTTCGCCTTTGCGAATGCAGGATTTAGCTCTTCCAAAGTAGGTATTTTGTGAGGACATCTTTTCAGGCTCTCGTTTAGCTTCCGTGGATCGAGACAGACCCTGATCGATCCATCCTTCTTCAAAGCTGTTGTGATCGAACTACACCAATCAGTGTGGTGAGTGATAGTTCTGATGATGCCATTCTTCTCCATCTGGTCCAGCTCTTTTTCCAGTTTGTCCCGGATGTGGACGCTGCATTTCCTAGGTGGGTCTATTGATGGGATTGCATCATCTTTCAGGTGGAGAGTTGCTTTGCCTTTGAAGTTCCCAATCTTGTCGAACTGGTCAGGAAAGGCTTGCTTGAGGTCGTTGACGGACCGGATAGGAGAACGGGCGGTTTGTTTCTCCTGACTAGGTTGTTCCTTTACATCGTGGATGGTGACGACATCCAATATCTTGCATGTTGGTAGTCCAACAATGACTGGTCCCTTGACATCCACGACATACCACACTTGATCTTTCCAAGGAGATTCCTTGTACTTGCACTTCATTGTCAGAGTTCCAAGGCATGGTATTGGGGTGTCATTGTAAGCTGTCAGCTGCGTAGATGTAGGGCGGAGTACATCTTCCCAATGATCACTGTACATATCCTTGAGTGTCCGCAGTGGGAGAACATTCCCACTTGCTCCCGTGTCAATCTTAGCACGTAGCCTGTGTTGACCTTGCCTGTCCGGACACACGATGTTGAGTGATGCATACGCTTGGGTTTCCATGGAGTCGACCGAATTGACAGTGATCTGTATCGTGTGGAATTCTAAGTCGGGGCTGTTGTCCAGCTCAGTCTCTGTACCCATCTCATGGATACCTCTTCGGTTCCCGTACTTGGGAGGGGCACGATTAGACCTGAAATGTGAAACCTTTCTGTCTCGAAATTGGTCCCGTGCAGATGGGTTTCCGCCACCTCTTGCTTTTCTGCACATCTTGGCCCAGTGTCCTCTGGTTCCACAGGCCTTGCAATGGTCCTTGTATGCAGGGCATTGCTTTGGGGGGTGGTCACGACCACAGTTACCACACCGCTTCCTTGATTGATGTGACGACGAGTGAGAAACTGCGCTCACATTGCTGCTAGAGTCTAGGGTCTCGAGGCACTGACGGCCTGCCATGATAGCTTCGTACTTGCGTCCAGCTTCAATCAAGTCCTCCACGCTGAATCCTTTAGGCTTGTCCAACAGATCCTTCTGGAAAGCTTCCATTTGAGTTGATGAAATCACAAGCTCCACCAACCGTTCACACAACTCGTCAGCCTTGAAATCACAGTCTTTGGCTTTGCTTCTGCATCTATTGACAAACTCATCAATAGTTTCACCTGGTTTTTGTTTGTACCGCATCAGCTCTAGGCGGTGAATCCTAAAATTAACTTTAACCTTCAACTGATCCTCAAACAGAGTCCACAATTTTGCGGGACCATTCTGGTCATCACATGATAGACCGGATGAATTGATTCTCTTCAAACCTTCATTACCTATTGCAATTTTAATCTTTGTCGCTTGCTTAATTGGGTCAGTTATGCCATGGTCCAGAAAGCATAATTCTGTTCTTTGTCGGAATAATTTAAACTCTTCGGCAGTATTGCCTACCTTCCAATCCATTTCTGGGAATCGAGCCATTGTGAAAGGGGGGCGGAAAGAATACTAATCTTATTATAAAATTGTATACTTTAATAACCTATATTCAAATATATCAAAATGTATGTGGGGCTTCTTTTATGAACCAATATATATTATATAAAATGCACTCTTACTAACAATAACAAAATACTTACTAGTTTAATTCCTTACCAAAAGTAATATTGTACCAACAATATTAATCCAATATAGTTATTTCCAAGTAATCAGCAAACAAATCAATATTAAAATGCTATAAAATGAATATCACCAACTACTGATTTCAAATACAAACCAAGCAACACAACTATAGTGCAACCGTAATTAATATCAATACAAATGATGAATCTGGGACAGAGACTAATATTTAGAATAAGCACAATAAAATGAAAGTTGCGTTTCATTAAGCTTGAATAAAAATTCAAAATTTTGTCAAACACCAATATGAATCAAATATGAGAATAACAATACTCTCACTGTCTTACACTTGTGTAGTACTAACCAGGCAAACTTTGCAACTTATATCTCTTCATCAAAATCATTCCTGTGCGTAAAAACAAATAATTGATTAAGATATCCTTTTCAATGATATCAATAACAGAGTATCAATAATGCAAAAATATTAATGACTAAAAATAGTAATTGAGTCCGAATATTATGCTCATGAATAATGAGTCATATTATCTGAGGCAGATATTAAATTAGAGTTCTGCTGCCTTTTGTTTTCTTATTCAACTGTCTTGTCTATTTCGTTTATAATATTATCTTACTCACTATTAAACTGAAGGTCTCGTTAGCTTCTCTCATATCAGGAAATTCGCGATTTCTCTTGTTTTAAAATTAATTTCAATGTCCGCTGACTGAGCTCCGTCTCGGCTATCGTACTGCTAGTAGAGTCCACTTCCGTCCGTCACGCTAGTCCGTCGCCGTCGGCAGCCTTGCCCAGACCGTCCCGATGCTTGATTTCTCCCGAAGCTGGCTCAGCTCTGCCGATTGTGATATCCTTCCGCGATACGGCTTCCGTGATGCGATCCGTGATACGATATCGATGTGGTATCGTCGATCCACTCTGGTCGCGTTGATATCGGTCGATGTACGTACGTACGTGTACTAGGCGCCAAAACTGCATAAGTGACGAACAGTTAGGCTTGAATCTAGTTGTAAATGTGCGCCGGAGAGCGTTCATAAAACTCACACATTACGAAAGATTGCTTAAGTGTGTGCTGGAAAGCGTTCATAAGACTCACACACTGGATTCACTTCACGTACGCGTAAACTGTAATTGCTTCGCTGATGATCAGTCCGATGCAGAAAACGATTTCACTCAAAAGAAATTTGTCACACTCACAAATATCACAGT
This sequence comes from Echinarachnius parma, assembly GCA_037951105.1. NCBI lineage: Eukaryota > Metazoa > Echinodermata > Echinoidea > Clypeasteroida > Echinarachniidae > Echinarachnius > Echinarachnius parma. Next base: position 34,461 of record JBAMJV010002171.1, read on the forward strand.
GATTAGGCGACTACCGTAGCCCGAAGTCACACAGCAAAGCGTCCAAATAACAAACTTCGGGTGGTAATTTGACTTCATAAATGCAACCGCATAGCGTCCAAAAACATGCATTCATGTGTAAAAGAAATTTCGAACGGTACCTTGTCCTTGAGTTGCGACCGCAAAACGTCCAAATTGTAGATAACAATATGACGGTATCGTCCTTGTATGTTCAGTTGCTGTGGCTGCGCGTAACTCGACTCAGCTAGCTATGCATATCGTATGCGTGTATCCGCAGTGCAGTCTCACCAGCTAGGTTGACTTATCCCGTTCCGAACTTCAGCAAAATTGCTTATTTTGCGTTTGAATTTAATGTCCGTGAGGAAGATCCGAACTGCTTGCCACCATGTTGCGTTATCTGGTCATGTCCTTGATATATATAACGCACTGTCAATACTTAATTGAAGACAATTCTAGTCAGTTCTATTTGATATGCATGCTGCTCGAAGTGAGGTTTATTAGGCGAGCGCCGAGGTGCGTTCGCTTAACAATGTACATGCGCGTAACATATAGTTCCATCTATATGTGTACTGATTACTAATGAAACACATTATACAATATGCACCATTGTCGTAATTTTTAAATTCGAATACCGCTACGTTATACATGAAATGCATCTCTAGAATATTCTTTGGAACTTATTGATATTCACGGGTGAAAATATGCTGTATTTCTTTTTAAATAACTCTTTGAGAAATCTCGTCGAGCATCTTTCGCAAGCAAAAACAAGACCTCTTCTCGCAGGGAAGTTTTATAACACGTATCTCTATGGGCTCAATATTATCACCCAGCGTCTATGATGTCATTCACGGAATAACATTTACTATTCCATGAATGACGTCACGCATAGCACATTTTTCTCCATGGGCATTACTATGGTCACATTACTTTGGTCACATGACGCTATGTAGACCAATCACTGAACAGGATTTCATTCATGTAGGATATAATATTCTATATATATTTGTATGTGTAATTCGGCATGATATGTCACTGTTATCTAATTACATTTAGGCATCTTCACACCTCTCTCCCGCTCTCTCAACTCTCCCCACTTTTTATTTTCTCTCTCTGTTTCCCGTATTTCTCTTCCAGTATGGACTTATACCTTTCTATCATGCCTGCTACATTTCTTCCTGCTCTAGAACATACTGTAGAGACTTAACTATCATCTTTCTCTCTACTTGTAAATAATGTTTTATATTTGTTTTTTGATTAAAAGTGAGCAAAGAAAAATAGGCTTCGCCGGGAATCGAACCCGAGACCGCCGGATTGCTAGACCGGTGCTAAAACCATCAAGCCACGAAGACTTTGTATGGTGGGCGTTCCCATGAAACCCTTTTCAATGCTCGATTAGTCAGAAGCTATATAAACTGGGCCAATCCCAAGGATAATTAAATCAACTTTTATAGAGAAAGGCGCAGGATCACGCGAAGTGATGCAGCTTTTTTTATTAATTAAATTCAAACATAGAGGAAACTGACTAGAAATATTTGAGTGATTAAAAGTGAGCAAAGAAAAATAGGCTTCGCCGGGAATCGAACCCGAGACCGCCGGATTGCTAGACCGCTGCTCAAACCATCAAGCCACGAAGACTTTGTATGGTGGGCGTTCCCATGAAACCCTTTTCAATGCTCGATTAGTCAGAAGCTATATAAACTGGGCCAATCCCAAGGATAATTAAATCAACTTTTATAGAGAAAGGCGCAGGATCACGCGAAGTGATGCAGCTTTTTTTATTAATTAAATTCAAACATAGAGGAAACTGACTAGAAATATTTGAGTGATTAAAAGTGAGCAAAGAAAAATAGGCTTCGCCGGGAATCGAACCCGAGACCGCCGGATTGCTAGACCGCTGCTCAAACCATCAAGCCACGAAGACTTTGTATGGTGGGCGTTCCCATGAAACCCTTTTCAATGCTCGATTAGTCAGAAGCTATATAAACTGGGCCAATCCCAAGGATAATTAAATCAACTTTTATAGAGAAAGGCGCAGGATCACGCGAAGTGATGCAGCTTTTTTTATTAATTAAATTCAAACATAGAGGAAACTGACTAGAAATATTTGAGTGATTAAAAGTGAGCAAAGAAAAATAGGCTTCGCCGGGAATCGAACCCGAGACCGCCGGATTGCTAGACCGGTGCTCAAACCATCAAGCCACGAAGACTTTGTATGGTGGGCGTTCCCATGAAACCCTTTTCAATGCTCGATTAGTCAGAAGCTATATAAACTGGGCCAATCCCAAGGATAATTAAATCAACTTTTATAGAGAAAGGCGCAGGATCACGCGAAGTGATGCAGCTTTTTTTATTAATTAAATTCAAACATAGAGGAAACTGACTAGAAATATTTGAGTGATTAAAAGTGAGCAAAGAAAAATAGGCTTCGCCGGGAATCGAACCCGAGACCGCCGGATTGCTAGACCGGTGCTCAAACCATTAAGCCACGAAGACTTTGTATGGTGGGCGTTCCCATGAAACCCTTTTCAATGCTCGATTAGTCAGAAGCTATATAAACTGGGCCAATCCCAAGGATAATTAAATCAACTTTTATAGAGAAAGGCGCAGGATCACGCGAAGTGATGCAGCTTTTTTTCGGGTTCGATTCCCGGCGAAGCCTATTTTTCTTTGCTCACTTTTAATCACTCAAATATTTCTAGTCAGTTTCCTCTATGTTTGAATTTAATTAATAAAAAAAGCTGCATCACTTCGCGTGATCCTGCGCCTTTCTCTATAAAAGTTGATTTAATTATCCTTGGGATTGGCCCAGTTTATATAGCTTCTGACTAATCGAGCATTGAAAAGGGTTTCATGGGAACGCCCACCATACAAAGTCTTCGTGGCTTGATGGTTTGAGCACCGGTCTAGCAATCCGGCGGTCTCGGGTTCGATTCCCGGCGAAGCCTATTTTTCTTTGCTCACTTTTAATCACTCAAATATTTCTAGTCAGTTTCCTCTATGTTTGAATTTAATTAATACAAAAAGCTGCATCACTTCGCGTGATCCTGCGCCTTTCTCTATAAAAGTTGATTTAATTATCCTTGGGATTGGCCCACTTTATATAGCTTCTGACTAATCGAGCATTGAAAAGGGTTTCATGGGAACGCCCACCATACAAAGTCTTCGTGGCTTGATGGTTTGAGCACCGGTCTAGCAATCCGGCGGTCTCGGGTTCGATTCCCGGCGAAGCCTATTTTCCTTTGCTCACTTTTAATCACTCAAATATTTCTAGTCAGTTTCCTCTATGTTTGAATTTAATTAATAACAAAAGCTGCATCACTTCGCGTGATCCTGCGCCTTTCTCTATAAAAGTTGATTTAATTATCCTTGGGATTGGCCCAGTTTATATAGCTTCTGACTAATCGAGCATTGAAAAGGGTTTCATGGGAACGCCCACCATACAAAGTCTTCGTGGCTTGATGGTTTCAGCACCGGTCTAGCAATCCGGCGGTCTCGGGTTCGATTCCCGGCGAAGCCTATTTTTCTTTGCTCACTTTTAATCACTCAAATATTTCTAGTCAGTTTCCTCTATGTTTGAATTTAATTAATAAAAAAAGCTGCATCACTTCGCGTGATCCTGCGCCTTTCTCTATAAAAGTTGATTTAATTATCCTTGGGATTGGCCCAGTTTATATAGCTTCTGACTAATCGAGCATTGAAAAGGGTTTCATGGGAACGCCCACCATACAAAGTCTTCGTGGCTTGATGGTTTGAGCACCGGTCTAGCAATCCGGCGGTCTCGGGTTCGATTCCCGGCGAAGCCTATTTTTCTTTGCTCACTTTTAATCACTCAAATATTTCTAGTCAGTTTCCTCTATGTTTGAATTTAATTAATAAAAAAAGCTGCATCACTTCGCGTGATCCTGCGCCTTTCTCTATAAAAGTTGATTTAATTATCCTTGGGATTGGCCCAGTTTATATAGCTTCTGACTAATCGAGCATTGAAAAGGGTTTCATGGGAACGCCCACCATACAAAGTCTTCGTGGCTTGATGGTTTGAGCACCGGTCTAGCAATCCGGCGGTCTCGGGTTCGATTCCCGGCGAAGCCTATTTTTCTTTGCTCACTTTTAATCACTCAAATATTTCTAGTCAGTTTCCTCTATGTTTGAATTTAATTAATACAAAAAGCTGCATCACTTCGCGTGATCCTGCGCCTTTCTCTATAAAAGTTGATTTAATTATCCTTGGGATTGGCCCACTTTATATAGCTTCTGACTAATCGAGCATTGAAAAGGGTTTCATGGGAACGCCCACCATACAAAGTCTTCGTGGCTTGATGGTTTGAGCACCGGTCTAGCAATCCGGCGGTCTCGGGTTCGATTCCCGGCGAAGCCTATTTTTCTTTGCTCACTTTTAATCACTCAAATATTTCTAGTCAGTTTCCTCTATGTTTGAATTTAATATTTGTTTTTTATTACTTTTTTCTTGTATGTATTAATTTATGTTTATCTATGTTTTAAGAATATGTAAAACTTGTAAAATCTTAGGTATGGCATCACTTCAAGCTTCTAGCTTATATCGCCGACCTCTGTGTGTTTCTATTTCGATGTTATGACAGTTTATTTTTTTATGTAGGAAATTGTTTACTGTGAGACATGCAGGAATAAAAAAAAAATAAATAAAAAGAGCACTGAAGGTTTAAACATCAATTTTACACGCATCAATACAAGAATACAAAACATAAGTACGACGTATGCATACACGCTGGGCTTTTTGATAAATTATGATTTAATGGCAGATCACTATCGAAATGAGTTATTGGGCCGTGGAGTTTCATACATTGAACATCTTCCATGCGATGCTCACTCTGATTAACAACGTTACTTACCTTAAGGTTGTCTAACTACGTGAAACATAAGGCTCAGTCTCAAGGATCTTGTAATTTATGTGCAGTATATATCCCGTGAATTGAGAGGGAGTCTAACCAAATCTATTTCATTCTGGCATTTATAAACATCTAGTTTGTTTAGAAAAGCGGATGAACAAACGTTATGATAGATAAAGAAATATATATTTAAATCGTCACTTGGCTAACACTCTGGACCAAACATTACTACCATCATGGCGGTATACATAGTAGCAGACAGAATAGCTATGAGACCGTCGGTGATTATGATCTTGCTTTCTCTACCATGTATACTCAATAGTTCCGTGCAACCAAAATTGACAGGTAAGTATACAAATAATAATGAGTTTATAATGACATCTCAATTTATTTCATTTTGTTGTGGAGGTCTACTGGCTTAGCATTATTTAAAATGAGTGAAGATTTATAGAAAATTATACCTCTACAGATAGCTAAAATCATACATAATATGGATATAATACTTTCCAAGCACTTACTAATCACAGGAAATAAAAAGGGCAATATACTGTATATGTGGACGTGGTGTGGCAAGTTTGGTAGAGCGCGTGCCTACCAATCATGAGGTCCCGATCGGCTCGAACCCAATATATGCTCATCGCGTTTTTCCTTCAACAAGAAAATTGTATCCACATTTGCTGCTCTCGACCCAGGTGTATAAATGGCTATCCAGAAGGATGGAACGGAGTTTTAGCATTGTGTGCACCTACGAGGTTGCCTGGCTAGAATACTCCCCAGGGAGTGAAAATTGTGCACTTTCTGTGATGGATTGATTGCAATATGTATCCGATGATCGGGGTAAATCAATGCGTCGAAAGACGGAACGTGCATTTTGTATTTTCCTATCGATGGCTATCATATCGATAGCCACCGTTATTATATTAAACACCGTTTCAACACCCGAATCAAGCGACTTGGCGGAGATGGTAAACACTGTCTTTCTGGTGACGTCACGACAGGTGTATGCAAAGTAAACTGCTACAGATACTGCTTGTCACCTCAGGTTTTGTTATTTTTTTAAAACTATTTTTGAAGCATTTTTGGTGCTTTAAACTTATTGAATCATTTAATCAATAACTTATATTCGTTGTATATGTATTTACTTGTGTCTTTCTGTGTCTAATTTTTGATAAATGGGTAAATCAATCACCTATATAGTCTGACAAAGGAAAGTCATGATTCCTCGGCCTGTATGACCGCTAGTAGTCTATCGCTTGCAGCTGCACTGCACTTCACTGTACTGCGACGCACCGCGGTCTTACTTCCATAGGAAATGTAGCAAAAAGGGAAGTTGGGCGCCTTGGAACCACTAACATAATTTTTATTTCAAAAATCAGGAAACTAACCATACTGTTTCTCACTCAATTTGTTCCTCCAACAAAAGTGGGGTTTGCACCGGTCATCTTCAACACCAAAGAAATCAGCAATGCGTGGCACTGTTGATTCAGGAAAGGTATCACATGGAAGCTTAATAGTTACTCTTTACATCTATATCACTTTTATAGTATGAAAATATCATTTTGAAATTGATTGACCCTTGAACTTCAAGTATTTTTTTAAATGTATACACTCTGTATATTTGTGCTGCAAAGTGCTGGTCCTCCAAACCCCTCCCCCGCCTCGTATACGCTTTACATAATGTTAAACTGTTTAGGATGCAAAGTGTGTGCAATTGCATGGATGCTTAGAAATTAATTTGAATTCACGGGCGGCAGTATTACGTAATCACACATATTATCGCTTTAAATTGAATGATAATAAAATAGAAACATAGTCGAATGCAAACAAAATATTTACGAATGACCGTTATATGAATTAAAAATGCGAAAAAAAAAACGATACACAATACAGGTGCGGTGACACACTCGGCGAAATTGAATGCACGCAAAATGAATTCGTGTTGCCAACTTACGATAATGATATTAAAGGGATAGTTGAGTTCTGGTAAAGAGAGTTTTGTTCAAACTGAATTTTAGTTACCAAAACCTGCACCATTACATTACAAACCAATAGTTATGACTCCACTATGATCGAAAGGAATACAACATTAAAGGGCAATGAAACCCAAGCAAAATGTTGCTTTCATAGTCTTGAAGAGATTAAGAAGAATAATCTCTGAAAGTTAGAGCATAATCGGGAAAGAAACAAGAAAACTACGGCTCTTTGAAGATGTCCATTTATTCCTATGGGGAACTGAAATTGGCAACGCACTCTGATAAGTGTGTGGACAACCCCCCATATGTTTTGTACACAAATGTTCTAATTTTTACAGTTTTCTTCATAGTCACATTTTTCCATTCCCCAACTCATGATATAGTATGTATAAAAGCATTCTACAAAACATATGTCGAACTCGAACGAAGGGTAAACATGAATTTTGAGAAAATTGAACAAAACTGAAATTTTGTGTACAAAATGTATGGGGAGTTGTCCACAACTTTGCCAGAGTGCGTTGCCAATTTGAGTCACTCGAAAAAATACATGGCTCTTTTCCAAGAGCCATAGAGACTATTCATATATTTATTGTCTTATAGTGCATACAACAATTCGTCTGGATTTCATTGTCCTTTAAAAATGACTAAGTAAAAAGCCTGTTATCATTCAAAAAGGCGCTTTCTAAACACTCATCGGTTTCAACCATATTAAATAAAACATTGTGCATGTGATGTTTTGTTAAAATTGTGATTATATAGCGAGATAATCAACAACTATTTAAAAACCTTTTTTTGTAAATTTTTTATTTTTTATTTTTTTTGAACGGCAGGTTCAAAACTATCAAATAAGTATGGGGCCCCACATTTATTACAAATGGTTATATCATCTGACTTAGTAAAATACGCGTCTGTGATTGGCTGAACACGGTTCATGACAGGGGTGTCAATTTGCTATGACACTATGGCCAGAGAGTTATGACACCCACCGGTCCCGCGATTCAATCAACATTACAAAAAATTTATTGTACGTAGTACCGTACCGTATCGTACCGCTTAGCTATACAGTATACCGTACCGTACGATAATCAGATCTTCTCGCAGCCTCGCAGGCACCAACATCAAACAAAAATCAGCGATTTCCAGTACAATTTGATCAGATAATTACCTGATTAACACAATCGAAGGAAACAATCAACACATATTTCCGATACCGAAATGCAGTGATCGGAACATGTTGAGATATTAGTGCGGAGAGAGGCAAATTCCGTACGAAAATCGACTGTATTGTGCATAGGCTATGTACAGTACTGTGTGTTGTGTTGTGTTGTGATGTGATGTGTGTGTGTGTGAGCATCTATGGTGTCAGTGAGTGAAAGTCCAACGTCCACGAAAAGGATTTTTTAGATGATAGTCACAGATCATAGTCAGATGTTAACTTTGTTGTAGTGAAAATCATGGAATGTTCCAATCCTCAAGATTTTAAATGCTTTTTTAAAAAGGAAATAAGTCACTCGAATACGTCTCGGGACTTAATTACCCTTCCCTCAGTAGTATTTCAGCCATTTCTGAACCGATCTTGATCAAATAAAGTTTATTCTGTCATTAAAGGGATCTAGTAACTTTGTTGACATGTGCAAAAAGTGATGAATGGTTGGTGCAATGTGTATTGTTCTTATCTCATATGTCCACAGGGTATTGTGTGAAAATGTCAAGTCAAATGGACATTGTATGGCCAAGTAATGAGCGAAAATGCAAAGTGATATTCAGTAACTCACTGCACTCACTTTGTACACGGAAGAAAAACCCGGAGTTTTTCTTATCTGAATACTTCAATCATACATATCTTTGTAACGAAAGGGAAATTTGAAAAACCGAAACCTGTCCCATGATTTTATTGTTAATACGAATACAACAAGGTATAAGGGAACCACTAGAATTAAAATTATTTTGAGGATTTGGACAATGTTACTAAGTCCCTTTAAAAATGTATGCTCTTTCGATTTTGATACTCAGTTTTTCATTATCTCACAAAACAATATTTTGTGTAGCGCCCTCTATACCAAAACTCAACTATCCCTTAAATAATGATACACAATTATTGATTGTGCGGTAGCCCAAATGGATCATCATTGTCGAGCGCATGGTTAGATCCAAGTGATCAAAAAAGTACTAAAGGCATTACGTAACGTACAATCTCGCTCGGGAGCATTTTACATTCATATGATTTTAGGGGTTACATTTTGCCAATTATTTGCATGCACACGTACATAAGAAAATACACACTTGCATATACGCACACATACGCACGTGCACACACACACACACACACACACACACACACACACACAAACACACACACACGCGCGCGCGCGCGCGCGCGCACACACACATATAACAAAGACTGTAGAATTACAAGACAGATCACTGGCGGTCGCGCAGCGATGTCCCTTCAAACAGAATGAAGATTCAAATCGAGCTTAAGCCCAGACCTTAGTAACCATATGGAACTTATTTTATAACTGTATTTGTGTCATTTTTATTAATAAAAAAACATTTTAAAATTATAGTCGATAGCTTTTTTGGGACAGATGTCCCCTTCTTTCGTAAGAATTTAAAAGAAAATAAGGATCAAACCGTACTTACAAATACTCGGCAAATTCAGGCTAGCATGAAGATTGAGCAACAGCTTAAGTATCGACCTTAGTAACCTTTAGGGCTATGTTTTTATGTAGAATTAAAATTATCCTCATGATAAGAAAAATATTTAAAAATTATAGTCGATAGCGATTTTACAATTGAAATCAAAGCAGTGAGAAACATATTTTTAAAATTTAAAGATTTTTACTGTGTAGAGAAAAATGGCAATGGCTACTCGCGTATTATACTGTTAATGCGCGCACAGTCCGCGCACTGTCTTTATTTAATTCCTTATAATTGTACGCGTACCCAAGTGCGCAAAACAAATTTCACGCGCGTTATGCAAATTTGGGGTCGTCAAACTTTATCACGTCTTCTTGAAGTTATTTTTAGTCAGGCGAAGTAAACATTGTTATTGTGACGTCATAATGAAAAGCCTGCGTATCAAAGTGCGTGTTAATTTTGTACATCGCGCTCTGCCCATTCACTTTGTACAGGATAATTGTACAGTGGTCGGTCTTTCCATTAAGCGTCTTTGATATAATCAAAGACTGTAGAAATCATAGAAGTATGAATAAACAAACCAACCCGTTTATAACTAGAAGGCTCACTTAACGCGCGCAAGTCACGTGTCCCATAGACTTTGTACATGGGCAACATGGCGGAGTGAACCGATTTTTGAAGCTCCCGTAGCCCACTTCTCTACGTCATCGCGTAGTGACATAGAAATACTGGACCAATCATCATGCTATGCAGTGCGTAGACTATCGCGCCTATTTTCCTGCGCACTGTCCTAGATTTCATCACGCTTATGAGAACAATGGGAGCCATTGTGACGTATGCATATGAACTTGTTTTATTGACCTCGATCCCGTGACGACGCGTTTGAACTACTCTGTGATTGGTTAACTGTAGTTCCCAAGTAGCCCATAATGCAACCAGTTGTGGGCTCTTCCGGTGAGCAAAAATCGCTGCACTCTGGCAGCAGTGACACCTCCCTGGTAGAAATACAAGACAGCTCACTAGCGGTCGCGCAGCGATGTCCCTTCAAACAGAATGAAGATTCAAATCGAGCTTAAGCCCAGACCTTAGTAACCATATGGGATTTATTATATCACTGTATTTGTATCATTTTTATTAATGAAAAAACATTTTAAAATTATAGTCGATAGCTTTTTTGGAACAGATGTCCCCTTCTTTCGTAAGAATTTAAAAGAAAATAAGGATCAAACTGTACTTACAAATACTCGGCAAATCAGGCTAGCATGAAGATTGAGCAACCTTAGTAACCTTTAGGGATATGATTTTATGTATAATTAATATTATCCTCATGATAAGAAAAATATTTAAAAATTATAGTCGATAGCGATTTTACAATTGAAATCAAAGCTGTGAGAAACATATTTTTTTAATTTAAAGATTTGTTACCGTGTAGAGAAAAATGGCAATGGCTACTCGCGTGTTATAATGTTAATGCGCGCTCAGTCCGTGCACTGTCTTTATTTAATTCTTTATAATTGTACGCGCAAATTGTGCGCAAAGCAAATTTCACGCGCGATATGCAAATTTGGGGTCGTCAAACTTTATCACGTCATCTTTCAGTTATTTTTAGTCAGGCGAAGTAAACATTGTTATTGTGACGTCATAATAAAAAGCCTGCGTATCAAACTGCGTGTTAATTTTGTACATCGCGCTCTGCCCATTCACTTTTAACAGGATAATTGCAAGGTGGTCGGTCTTTCCATTAAGCGTCTTTGATATAATCCAGGGGGCAAATCGTCTAGGGGGTAATTGTCCGGGGTAATTATCTTGGGGTGATTGTCCGAATTGGTGGGGGGGAGGGGGGAGTTGTCTTTGGGGGTTATCTTCCAGGTGGTAATCGTCCTGGGGATAATTGTCTTGCGGGTAATTGTCCTGGGGGGTAAATGTCTTGGGTAAAATTGTCCTAGGGGGGGTAATTGTCCGGGTGGTAGTTCTCCAGGGAGTGGGCGAAAATGGCTGGGCGAATAGGGTTACCCCGCACACCTGTAAGCCCCATCTAAGGAAGATAGCATCTTGTTCATTTGTTAGGGCAAGCTGCCCCCCTTACGGGGTCCCTTGGCCCCCATTCCCCTACACCAACATTGACACCTGCTTCTCCACTAATTCAGGAACTGGGAAGCCATTAATTTTCATTGAAAAATTCAGCCCCATTAATTTCATGATTCGCTTTTGAAATATGTTGCACTCTTTGTGTCAAAATTCAGGAAAACCCCCTTTCTAATCCATGGCCAAAGAAAAAGACAGTGATAGAATACAGCATCGCTTCGACGGTTCCCATTTAGGGTAAAACAAGACTATAAACCAACATAATCGTGTGTATATGTGTGTATGTGTGTGTGTGTACGTGTGTGTGTGTGTGTGTGTGTGTTTGTGTGTGTATGTGTATGTATGTTTGTATGTATGCATGTTTGGATTAATGTATGTATGTGTATATGTATGTGTATATTTATGCGTATGTATGTATGTATGTATGTATGTACAGTTTGTATGTATATGTGTGTTTGTATATATAATGTATGTCTCTACTATGTTTACTAGTTTCCACATTTTGATAACAATTACATTGATTCACATGAAATAATTAATAATTATTGGATTTACGCCAACTTGTGATAATTTTTTTTTTAATGATAAAGATCTTCTAACGTAGCAGTTGGTATGTTTGTCTACATTTAAAGCACCGTTGCATAATAATTACTAGTTTTTAATGATAACATACCAGTTTTATTAACTGAAATTAAGTGTGACCAAAACTGTATGGGTAATGCGTTTGTGCTAAAAATACAAACGTAGATTTTGAATATCGTGAACATATATTGCAAATCCTAAGAAATTCCCTGTTTCCTGGGTTACCCCTCCTCCCTTTCACTTTCTATGAACGCCGATCATTGTTTTAGGGGGTTGGGTGGTCGCAACTGTGGGTAAACAGGTAAAGCCAAGTCGACTGATCCGTCTGGTTTTCAGTCGGATTGGGTCATTGTGCGATATATGACTTCGAATTTCCAAGTTGGAAGCTAGTCTGGGCCGACTCAACATGTTGAATGGGCTCCGACTGGTCGGATCTGACTAGTCTGCATTGAAACCCATTCGGATCGGGACGAGTCAGCAATGGGTGCGCTGGGCTTTAGTGGTCGGGGTCTGTTTGATTTGCATAAAACGGCTAATCATTAGCCTGGGATCAACTTGTCATAAGGACCTATTCATTATTTTAAAAAGGATTCATCATCCATACGGGTCGCATTTCAAAATCTAAGAAAATATTGGCTATTCCTTAAACAGAATTATGATCGCAATTCATAATGAAATGACGGTTGCACACCCCCTTCGCAACTTAAGCCCCTTTTACACCGGATTTGCGTAAAGTTGCGTAGTGTGGCGTACCGAGTACGCCGAAATAGGCTGCGTATTCCCCGCGTATTCGAGAACAAAAAACATTCTTCGGCAATTAACGCTCGTAGGAGCCGCGAGTAGATGTTTCGTCGGACTGGCATAGTGAGGGAAGCGTACTATTGCGTAGGCATGGCGTACAGTGGCGTAGTGTTGCGTAGACTTGCGTATGGCATGGCGTACAGTAGCGTAGTGTTGCGTAGACTTGCGTACTTTCTGCGTTCAGTGTCTACGCAGACAGTACGCGAAAAAAAATTAAACATGTTTAATTTTTTGCGTCCATCTCGCGTAGCCCTCTGCGTACCTCAGCGTAGAGTTGCGTAGAGTTGCGTAGGGCAGCGTACACTCGGCGTAGTCGGTACGCAACACTACGCAACTCTACGCAACTCTACGCAGGGCCCGGTGTAAAAGGGGCTTTAGTCTTTCTTTGGACCAACACCTGCTCCGCTTCGTCAATATTGTGTTTTATTGAAAATCACAGCTCCATAGCAATGACGATAATTCGCTATTGAAAATTACCCTGATAACAACAACCCACGCTCTATTTAGTTATGTGTTAAGCCATACACACACTAATCCGTAGTGTATAGATTGCAGCAGACACTAAACACGAAGTTATTAAAATGCATTTAACTTCCTCAAAATGTAGCTTGGTATTGGGTATCTGTTATTTCGACAGATTTCAGTCGATAATTAAATGATTGAAATGATTTATGTATCATTTTGGTTTATAATCTTCATTCTGTCTTATCAGTTTAGCTACTATAAGATAACGCTTATTATAATTTTGTCTAAATTACATGCAACCTCATTTTGTAGCCTAAAACTCAAGTGGAATAAAAAAAAGTAAAAACAGAAGACCAAATGAACATGCAAATGACCCACAAATATGTTACACAAATTGGCTCATAACATTAATGTCCATTATTGCAGCTTGTTTCTGCCAGTTTGCTGCTTTAAAAAAAAAAATCTATTATTAGTAGGCTTAATATAATTTGGGTCTATTTCCAATTAGTCTGAGTACAAAAAGCATCTATGACAGCACGATTCATATGGATTAAATAATTTTTCTAATCTTCATTCTATCTAATCACCAGATCGGGTAATGTGTTCTTACCTAAAGTCTACAAAATACCTAAACCTCATTAGAAATAAGGTTAAACACCTTTTTTAATAATAAGTCTGGCATTTAGACGGTTTACTGTACATGTATTATACAATATTATTCTTTGTCCTTATGTCTAATGAAAACAAAATTGGTCTAAACAAAGTTAGAATAGATAATCCCTTATGGAACAATCATAGTGTTACCACACGGTTACCGCACTATGTTCACATAGTCAATTCTGTGTAATGTATGTGGAAATGGTGTGTTCACAGTGTTATCACAGTGTTGAGTTTCATACTATGTGGTTTACCACACAATAATCACATAGTCCAACACAGTGTCCACAACTTAACACATATTTACCACAGTGTGTCATATAGTCCACTAGGTGTATATCATGTGTGTAACACAGTGTGTTCACAGTGTTGGGTGTCATACACCATGGATTACCACACAATACTCAAATAGTCCAACACAGTGTCCACAACTTAACACATATTTACCACAGTGTGTCATCTAGTCCACTATGTGTATATCATGTGATCATAGTGTGATCCCGACCCATCTGAAATATACCGGTATAATTAAAATCCTGATAACTCACTTAGGTAGGTGTCAGACAGAGAAAAGAATACCGGTATTTTAAAAATCCCATATAGTCTGCGCTCGATACACCGTGACGTAACCATAGAAGTATGAATAAACAAACCAACCCGTTTATAACTAGAAGGCTCACTTAACGCGCGCAAGTCACGTGTCCCATAGACTTTGTACATGGGCAACATGGCGGAGTGAACCGATTTTTGAAGCTCCCGTAGCCCACTTCTCTACGTCATCGCGTAGTGACCTAGAAATACTGGACCAATCATCATGCTATGCAGTGCGTAGACTATCGCGCCTATTTTCCTGCGCACTGTCCTAGATTTCATCACGCTTATGAGAACAATGGGAGCCATTGGGACGTATGCATATGAACTTGTTTTATTGACCTCGATCCCGTGACGACGCGTTTGAACTACTCTGTGATTGGTTAACTGTAGTTCCCAAGTAGCCCATAATGCAACCAGTTGTGGGCTCTTCTGGTGAGCAAAAATCGCTGCACTCTGGCAGCAGTGAAACCCCCCTGGACGTAACAATAGATAATAGCCGTATTCACACGATGAAAGCCAATTCTTAAGAATTGCAAAATGTGTGTTCAAACGATGCCAATTATCGAGAGTTGCAATTCTTAAGAATTAAATCCGGAAGTAGTGTGCGCGCCTTTCTCATTTGAGGTCACGCGCACTCACTTGACTTGTTTTCACACCGGAAGCATATCTCGGTCATGAGGTCAACCCAAACTACGAGTCTCGAAGCTGATTGTGTTCAGACGGTAACAAAAATAGTATCTTGTGGTTATCTTGTGGTTTGGAAACCACAAGATAACCACGAGATTGCGCATATTTTGCAGTGCGCGCAATCTTGTGGTTTGGAAACCACAAGATAACAACGAGTTTTGCGTGTTCAAACGAGCGCTAACCACAAGATATTCTTAAGAATTGCAAACCACGAGATAACCACAAGATAACCACAAGATTGGCTTTTATCGTCTGAATACGGCTTGTGTTTACTTCATAGGCGCAGGAGGTTGGGAGCTGCAGCCCCCTGAAGTTTTGAAAAATGCCATATTCGGTCAAAACCATGTCATATTCGGGCAAACCATGTCATATTCGGGCAAACCATGTCATATTCGGGCAAACTAATGTTACATTCGGGCAAAGCCATCTTATTTTGCAGCAAAACCGTTTCATATTCGGGCAGAATCGTGTTATTATTGGACTAATTTATCAAAGACATTTAATTTTCGGAAATTAACAGGCGAGAACTTTGTTTTGGTTTGACGGGTGAAAATTTGGGATGGAAAATTATTTGGGTAAAATACCTCCTGTCAGCTACTCCTGGGAAAATTGGTCCCCTACCCACAGTGGCGTACCCATGATTTGTTCAAGGGGGGGGGGGGGAATTATTTCGTCAGCCAAATTTATGTAAGGGAGGGGGGGGGGGGGGGGGGGGGGTGTCCGTAGAAAATTTTCGAAGCCGAGACCAAGTACCTTAAAAATACCCGAGGTCGAGACCAGGACCGGTAAACAATTTCCGACATTTCAAGAAAGTAATGTGCACGTTGTGTGACGTCCTGACTTAGTCATGTTAGTCTCGTTTACATACACTTTTATTTCTAAATAATTGTTGCGTCAAATGTAAATTGTTGCATGTGTAAAGTTCGTAATTGGTCACGTTTTTTTTACTTGAAATACTGTGACTAATGGTGATTCATGGATAGGTAATTCACGACGTTTTTAATGAAATTAGCGGGCGTTGGTCATTAACCTATATGAAATTAAGAAGATTTCAAGTCACTCTTATTATTTGTTTCTATCGAATATCCATTCTTGAAAAAAGTAAATACTTCACTTTTTTCACTGCCCAGATTTATTCGATGATTTAAAACTCTTTTTTTAAATGCTTACATTTTTCAAACATTTTCTAAAAAGGTTTTTAAATAGTTGTTTTCTCATCTTATTTTTTATACAATTATTTATAAATGATATGATAACGTTTTTGGTATAGAAAACAAACTAAGACTTTGACGCAGAAATAAGACGATTAGAACACAATGTATTATGTATGATCGATATATACAAATTATGTAAGATGTTTCGTTTGTGTAAAATTTGTTCGCTACTTGTATCCTGAATTTTGTATGAAATAAAGATCCTCGGCAGAGGCAACAAATAAAATACCAGACATAGATGCATTGATATTGTTAGCTCATGCTGCCCTCTTTGTATACCAAGGCTATAACAGGTCAATAACTTTTCCTCGCTATGCCCTTTAAAAGTAAGCAGACTCTATCCAGTTTTGAAAAGCATTAGTACTTCTTAATGTCTAATCCTGACTATACATGACTTTACTCGATTTCTGGACAGATTTCTGGGGAAATAACATAAATATGCATTGCCAACAGTTGCCAACGCGGTAACCAAGTTTAAATATCTGTAATATATATTCAGAACATGATTTAGAAAGAAAACCCTGCTCTCATTGATTATTAAATATTATCATTTTATTCACAGGACTTTAAATTATGAAACACAAAAAAGCATGCAAATGTTTACATAATGATATAACACAAGACAAAAATATCATCGTAATAAAAAGTCAAATACAAGTAAAATACAATGGTATAGAACTTACAAACGGCTAAGTAAAAAGCCTGTTAAACACAAGAGGGCGCTATCTAACAAAACATTAGTTTCAACCATTTTTCATACAAATTAAAAATGCATGTGATGTTTTTGTTGAAATAATTATTAAAATAGAGAGATCATCAACAACTGTTTAAAGACATCCTTTGAAAATTTGTGAAAAAGTATAAGAATTTTTTAGATTGTTTAAAAAATCATCAAATAAATCTGGGCCCCAGATATATAAAACAAAAATTTAAAAATGCTTACACTTTTTACGAAATTTTTCAAAAAGGTTTCAAAATAGTTGTTGTTTATCTCTCTATTTAATATTATTTTCAAACAAAACATCACATGCATAATTTTGTATGAAAACCGTTTGAAACCAATGCTTTTTAAGAGAGCCCCCTCTTGTGTTTTAATGGCTCTTTTGAATGGTATAACAGGCTCATTACTTAGTAGTTTGTAATTTCCTATACCTTTCGAGCATGGTGGAGTTAAAATTATTAGTTTGCAATGTTCTTGTGCAGGTTTTGGTTACTAAAACTTAGCCTTACTAAAACTATACTACCCCTTTAACACTCGGTTTTTCATTATCTCAAAATAAAATTATTTCGCGTATTATCCTTATGTCCTTATTATCCTTAAGTATCATCCTTGCCCCTCTGGACTGACATCTGCTCCGCCACTGGTGTTTTCGCTCAGCGACGTACGGAGCTTTCAGCGACGCAGGAACGATCTATTGGTACGTCCGCAGCGCTAAAACAACTCTCGTTTACAAGTAGTTTTGCTAATTTGGTAAACGCGGACGTAGACTCGAATCGTTTCAGCTGGCAGCGCACTATACGTGCGAGCGATTGTGATGAATGTTTACCTCGCTACGAGCGCGCTGATTGGTTGTTGCCTGATCGGGCGGTCGCATAACACGGACGCAATTCTGCCCAAAGCCCGTCGTGGATTTCAACCCAAGAACAGTCTGCCCGGTGTTACTATAGGAAGCTCTCGATTTTGCGTGCACGAACCACATGATTCTCCGTCCGCGTTGAGGTTGCGAAAACAGCTACAATAGCTGTTTTCGTAATTGTGGTGACAATAACAGCCCCATAACAATGTCAATGTTTCCCCTTTTGAAATCTACAATAATACCAACGCCCTTTGTGTCATATTAGCCATGAATGCAGTTATAAATATTATATTCGCGCATGCAAAGAATATAACCACGCAGTTATTATAATGAAATGTTGCTTCCTCAAAAATGTAGCTGAGAGGTTACACAAAACAGATGCAGCCTGGATGTCCTGAAAATTATAACAGTTAATGGTTCTCAACATATACAACAAACTCCCAAAAGGTGTAGTCGCAGCCCCATCACTCGTAACAAAGTTTTGAAAAACAATTATTTAACTTTTTGTGGGCTCAAAACCTCCTACTTAACCAAGCCACTCCAAACTGTCCACTTCCTCCATGAAGACAGTGAGAATGTAAGGTATGTCAAAGTTTGTATTATTGGTTAACCTATACAAACGTCGCCCTATATTCGATAGGTAGAACAAAACTTGTATGATTAGAGTTCACTTTTTAGAAGCATACTTGCAAGGCAGTATACATAAATCATGGACATAAACAATAGTCTGTATGAACGTCAACTTTACACGCGCCCCCCCCCCATACAAATACAAAAGGTCTACATTAGTTTGGCGTATATACAGAGTGTCCCAGAAAAAACGAAACCGGATTTCATGGCAGAAATTTTCTGTCATAATGAATAATTTCTTTGATAAGATATACATGTATAAAAAGCTCTGTTTCTCTTCTTTCATTTGATGTAAAACTTATGGCACATAATTCACGCATGACTGAATTAAAACAATGGAAATTGGTGTTTCCAAAATTCCATTTGCACTCAGAAATTGCAAGTTTGGGTGAGTTGTTAGGGTAGTAAACGTACTTATTTTGAAAAAGGACAAACACTGTATACAAATTCATATTTTTATCTTTTATATGACACCTCATGCACCAAAAAATGAACGATGTATGCCAGAGAACAAGTACAATGAAAACATGCCTGGTTTCTGCCCAAATGAGTAGATAGTTGAGTAAGAAGTCGCTCAGCTTTCCTGACTTATCAGCTGACAATGGACTTGATGCATGAGTGAATTTACACAAACATGGGGATCAGGGAAAACATGGGAAACATGCTAGATCAGGAAAGTTACTCATTTGGGCTGAAATCAAGCATGTTTTCATTGTACTCGTTCTCTGGCATAAATCATTTATTTTTTAATCATGAGGTGTCATATAAAAGATAAAAATATGAATTTTCATGCGGTGTTTGTCCTTTTTCAAAATAAATACGTTTACTACCCTAAAAACTCACCTAAACCTGCAATTGCTGCGTGCAAATGGAATTTTGGTAACACCAATTTCCATTGTTCTAATTCAGTCATGCGTGAATTATGTACCATAAGTTGTACATCAAATAAAATAAGAGAAACAGAGCTTTTCATTCATGTATATCTCATCAAAGAAATTATTCATTATGACAGAAATTTTCTGCCATGAAATCCGGTTTCGTTTTATCTGGGACACACTGTATACCGTCACGCTAGTGTCTGGGCTGGACATAATACATTGCTGGCGGAATACTATTGATTACTATTTTCATACATTGAGGTTTATTTTACTTGTCAGTGTTGCTTATTGGCTGTCTAACCTTTTACAAGTACGAGAATCTTGTGATAGTGATTTCGCCGATATATCAGTAAGAGAGAGATATAAATAGGCCATGTATGTAATATTCTGTCATTGATAACGAGCTTGTTTGTTTGATAGTAACGCGCATATTGTCATTCAGGGAAGAAACATATCGGAATCGTCGCTTTGATAACACACTTGTCCAATTATTACCATGGCGGAAGCAAGACAAAAATACTTGAGCCTGTCTGTCATTATGATCTTGCTTTATCTGCTCATTTGTTCCGTGCAACCAGAATTGATTGCTAAGTATGTATACAGCATGATGAGATTTGTTTGCACACTATTATATTTAAAGAATATTGACTGGCCTTGAGGGAGACACGGCAAATATTGCCTGAACTAGATTCATATTGCCCGAGTCGAAGACGAGGGCAATATGGATCTAGTGAGGGCAATATTTGTAGTGTAACCCGAAAGTCCAGTCAATATTGTAATTATTAACTAATCAGACATCTCGAGCGAACATGCAATATATTAATTTAAAGGGTACAAATTGCACAATTCTTACAATTATTGAACGATGTTTAAACTTCAAGTTTTAACCAAAATACATACATCTTGACTTCATCCCAGTTTGTAAAGAATCATTACTTAGCTAGCGCGTAACACATTGTTACGTCATAATTAGACACGCGCAAATCATTGATAAACGCGCGTATGAATTTGCGCACTCATGCTGTTAGCGCGCCTTCATCTCGGATAAATATTATTGACCGGCAAATTACACACAAAATCCCATTGACTTTTCTGAGCGGTCAATACGATTTTGTTCATTGGTTTACTGTGTGATCATATTGACCGGCAAATTACACACAAAATCCCATTGACTTTTCTGAGCGGGCAATATGATTTGTTTTCACCCCTAGTTTTGTTGGCCTACTTAACTTGGAGGGCAATATGGTTTTAAAATTGCCCTGCTCAGATGTCTGTTATGGTTAATAATATATGATATTCTATTCTGGACAATTACATCAATTATATACATTTTAAAGAGATCTAGCAACATTGTCCAAATCCCTCAAACTTACTTGGAAATTCTAGCATTCTCAAATACCTCATTGCATTCGTATTATAGCATAATAAGCAAACAGAGCTTTTGGGTTGTCCACATTTGGCTTCGGCGATACAAATTTGTAAGATAAAAGGGTTCAGATTTTGAATCATCTACCGGATATGTATAGCTATGAACAAATTATTGCAATCACCTAGAGAATATCACTCTAAATTTTCGCTCATTACTCAGCCATTTTCTCACAAATTAAATATTATCAAAATCAAAACAATTATAATTTGTATAAACCATTCATCACTTTTTGCACTAGCACATAAAGTGCATAGACCCGTTTGATTATGATATAGCCTTATGTACAATTAAATAAGTCATATATATAACATGTTACAGTAAACATTTACAACAATGTACATATCTAAATTCCAGATGTTCGTCTGGTTGGAGGTCCAACACGGTTTGAAGGCACCCTGCAGGTGACACAAGACAATATGACGTGGTACACCACGTGTGGATCGTCCATCGGCGTTCACGACGCTATTGCAGTATGCTCCCACCTTGGGTTCAGCGGCACTAATCGGGGTGTGAATAGCTCTCAATTTGGGAATTACAAGTCCAACTCCACGACTGTATGGCTCAACTGTGCTCTAGGTATTATTTAGATTGTCTGTGATCTCATATTATGTAAATCCTTCCAATACTCTAATTAAAAGAAAGGAAAGTAAATATGAGTGAAAAGGGGAGGGAGGAAGGTGTGATTTCATATATATATATATGTAATTCCTGACGCAGATTTAGTATGCTCTCACCTTGGGTTCAGTGGCACGAATCGAGGTCTAGCCAAGCCCATAGTGTAACCCTCGGTTGTGTTCCATATCAGTTGTTTGTCATGACGTATGATTGAGTGACCCCCGCAGCGGCACCCTAAAACATTTCCGACAGTTTAAGACTTAAAAATAATTCAAATTTCTTGAAATTGTACTCACATATTGAAAAAAATAGTGCAGATTCCGATGCGATGATCAGATTTGCGATATATTAATTATATTTTGAGATATCGCCTTCGAACGCGCGCGTTGTTTTTTGGCTTCACGAGTTCGAAGTCTTTTTAATACCGGCACCCCCTCAACCCTCATTGACAATGCACGCAACTCAAAATTTCTTGTGCGATGTTGGTATTATTTATCGTATTTACTTGTATTACTCGTAGCGGACGATCTACGCATTATTTCTCCTCAAAATTTCGACCAGTTCAGTTTCTAAGGGTAGCGCGCATCATCTCATGCGCGATTTTTTACAACACGCGCAAAAACAAATGTTACGCGGGGTGCCGATATTAAAAACAGTGCCGATGTGTAGTACACCTACCATACAATTTAATCCAATGACAATAACGTTCACAGTTAAAATAATGTGGGTGTTTTCTCAGTTATTGGTTCGGGCCTTCGTTATCGATTTAAATATTGTGGGCCCCGGTT
Organism: Echinarachnius parma; assembly: GCA_037951105.1. Classification (NCBI taxonomy): domain Eukaryota; kingdom Metazoa; phylum Echinodermata; class Echinoidea; order Clypeasteroida; family Echinarachniidae; genus Echinarachnius; species Echinarachnius parma. Next base: position 56,941 of record JBAMJV010002171.1, read on the forward strand.
CGATCTAAACAACCCTTGATTCCCAGGTTAGCTCGGCTTCTTAAGCCTGTTTTATCAGAGTGATGTGTAATGCTTAACATACACTACTCAAAAAAAGTTATACAGCATGTATAGACTGAACTATTATCTTTATCGTTACTTGTAAATAATGTATTATTTTTTGTTACTTTGTTTTTGTTTGTTTTAATTCACGTTCTGTATATCATTAAAGGCCCAGTCCATACTGACGATTTTCACGACGACTAGCAACGACTCGCAACGATTTACTAGAACGATTCGACTCGATTTATCCACGATTTAACAACGAATTGGGAAGAATTGTACGGCGACTCAAGACGAATATTCGTTCTTCGTCGTTGTTCGACGAGTCAGCTCGTCCTTCTTTTGTCTTTAACCATTGCGGTAGAAAAATCGTGGCAGAAAAAAAGTTGTGGTCCCATAGTGGCGATTTTTGCGGCGACTCGCAACGAATTATCATTCGTGGAGAAAATCGCTTGAGTCGTCGCGAGTCGTTGTAGTTCGTTGCGAGTCGTTGTAATTCGTTCTGCGAACCGTTGCGCATCGCGAAGAACGCCATGAATCGTGTTAGCACAACGAATGTTTTGGGACTGTTAAAAACTATCGGCATGTCGCGACGATTTCCTTTCATTCTTTTTATGGAACAATAGGGCAGTGCACCATATGAACAATCGGACTGGTTTGAGTCAGTTCCACGGCGTAGATCTGTCATTGATACCTTTCAACAGGGGGATGATCTATTAATTCACCCCTCCCCCCCCCCCCCCCCCCCACCACCCCCCCCCCTCGTAATGAATAGGTATTACGTAAGTCTCTACGCCCATGGTCAGTTAAAAAACGGACAGCGGCGATCTTCACGATAGCGAAACGAAGCGATACGACTCGCAACGAATTGCAACGATGTGGAACGACTTGACACGAATATGCAACGGTAAATACAATGGTTTTTGGTGAAAATCGTCGTGACGTGGCGATTGTTTTGAACAGTTGAAGACGGCGATTTTCACGATTTTCTTCACGATGCGCGACGGTTTTGGGGGAAGAACCGATACGATGTAACACGACGCAACACGACCTAAGCGATTTTCTCGACGAATGTCAAATCGTTGCGATTCGCCGTGCAAATCGTCAGTATGGGACTGGGCCTTAACAATATGTATAACATTGAATATATTTAATAGGTATAGCAATACGTCAAGCTTCCAGCTTATATTGCCAGACCTTGTGTCAAGTTCCCATTTTTGGCCATTTTATAAAGTCAGTGCCTAATAAATCGCCCTTCCTGCCCGTCATAGCTTTCGAACAACCATGCCCATTCTCTCGGCACACAGCTGAATGCACAAAAACACTAGCGCGCGTATTGCTCGTTGTTTGTTGATTTATCAGGCACTGACATGGTAAAAATTGACAAAAATGGGTACCTGATATGGTGTCACTCAGAGCGCCCTAAAACAAAAACTACGTCACCAAAATTACTGTTCATGGTATCGTTTTTCATCGGAAAAGACACCCTATCCGATGAACATAACCATGTTCTTACCATAATTTGGGAAGTGCCCCGTTCCGTTTGTTTGAAGGCCACCCTGTATAAGGAATAAAGGTTATTTTATCAACGGTCAATATTCATTTTTTTCTTCAAAGAAGGTCAGCGTAACATAACTTCCTGCAAGTACAAGAAGTATGACACTGGATGTCCGAAAGGGTCTGATGTGGGTGCAGTATTATGTCATGGTATGTTATAATACTTTTCTAAAATAGAAATACATCAAATATTTTTTAAGCAAGGCAATGAAGACAAATATTTAATCTGCATTTCAAATAATGCGGGTTAATAACACCAGGTTTATTTGACTGCTCCTATATCTGTTCTGGATATTGGAATTCATTTACGCGTCTTTTATGATGTTTCATTGTTCATTGCTTTAATATTATATGTATTTGTTATTTGTCTTGATACATTTAACATCGGAGAATGTTTAAAGTCTTTATAGAAGAAACAAGAATTAGATAATATATCAATGTGCAATATTATTGGGTGACATCTTTCGTATTTGCTATCTATAAAAGATAGAATTAATGAATGGCGATTATAACCTTTGTTTATTTACACATTTTGGGAAAATATAAGTTGCAGAAGAAAGTAATTGTGCTTGTAATGTTACTGTACCGCGACAATTTCGAAATGTTTAACCATTTTTAGTTGCTATATGAAACTGTCAGCCCATTTCTTAAGCGTACACATTTGACAAATGAGGATTTAAAATGAACAACATTGAAATAAAAAAAAACATAGTTACTTTTGAATGTGATGAAACAATGTTCTATGTAATAATGATTGTGCATCATAATCTTGCAGATGACAGATATTTGGGCTGCTACGTTGATAAAGTGGAAGACCGCGTCCTTCACCACCGCGTCCTTCGCGACAAGCCCAACGGTCTAAAGCTAAAGTCGCACGGCGCCTTCACGATCGACATATGCATCAATCTCTGCAGGAACGCCAACTATTCTCTCGCTGGAGTCGAGTTGGGTGAGGAATGCTGGTGTGGAGTTGCTGGCACGAACTACAGTAAATTTGGCACATTGGGAAATGATCAATGTTATTACATGTGCAATGGAACCAATCAACAAAGTTGCGGCGGAAAAGATGCCATCGCAGTTTTTGGTAAGGCTGAACTTTAGTAACCAAACCTGGACAGTAACATTATAAGCTAATAGTTATAACTCTACAATGCTCGAAAGGTATACAAAATTACAAACGACTAAGAAAAAAGCCTGTTATCATTCAAAAAGAGCCATTAAAACACAAGAGGGCACTTTCTAAAAAGGCATTGGTTTATTCCATTTTTCATACAAAATTATGCATGTGATGTTTTATTGAAAGAATGATTAAATAGAGAGATCATCAACAACTATTTAAAAAACGCTTTTGAATTTTTTTGAAAAAGTGAGGGCATTTTTTAAATTTTTTGAAAAAATCAGCTAATTATTTGGGCCCAAAATAATTATAGACTGAGATATATTTATTGATATTTCAGCCGTTTCTTGGTCGATTTTGACCAAATAAAGTTTATTCTGCCATTAAAATTGCACGTTCTCTCAAATCCGACACTCAGTTTTTCATTACCTCACACAACAATTGTGATGTGCAGCGCCCTCTCCACCAAAACTAAACTACCCCTTTAACAAATAGAATAAAATATCATGCCTCTAGTTTTTGGAAAAAAAAGTTACTTAGAGTTGGGGACACTACCCGTTTCCACGCTTGAATTTTAAATAACGTTTTGTTTAGTGTCATACGATATTTAAATTATTCGAGTTCAGGTATTATGCTTTGCAGTTAAGCTAATTATTAGAATGTATTTATTTATTTCATTATTTATTTTGTCATGTCTTATTTAGTGAAAATACAGGTAAGGTAACCTGATATACACATAGAACAAATGCTTTTGACATGATCAATACTCATATTTACCCCAAGTAATAATTCCGTTATACATTTAAACATTATTTTGCTTTGAAAATAATTAAGCTTTTGAAAGTGATACAACCTATAGAACTTACATTAGTTCAGTTCAGTTCAGTTCAGTTCAGTTTATTTTTTTCACTTCAACAGAGATATTACAATAATTACAAAATAGCAAATTTACAGAAAATAATAACATTAATTGAACAACAATAAATAAACAATATCGAAATTCAAAGAGTATTACATTTCATTGAACAAATATATATATATATATATATATATATATATATACCCCATCGGTCAAAAAGCCCGAGCACACCCTTTGGTATAAACATCTTGTTTAATGCCTGACATCAAGTGTAATCAAACTTTTGGCCAGTACAAGTATATTTAGACTAATTATCTGGACATAAAATACTACAAAAATAAAATGTAACAAAAGATAACTAACAACGGGTGCACTCAAACTTCCCACCGGCAGGGCACATTATATATTTACAGATTATTAATTTGTTTATCAATAATGTCTGAAGAAGTGGAGGGATCCACTGAAAAGCGTATTGCTTGTAAAATGTGAATCCCTCAGACAAAAATAGACGTATACAAATAATTGTTTAAACAAGACAAAACAAAAACAGCAAACGAATCAAAATATCAATCTATTTTTTTTTTTGACAAAAAACAAAAATTGCAAATGAAAGAAAAACAAAAATGTGTTTCTTCTTTGATTTGAAATGATACAAAAAGCAACAAATATAAAAATTGACATACTATACAAAAATGTATATAGCATATATAAACAAAATAAATGACAATAACAAAGACTATGAAGCGTCAGAGCAAAGTTATAAATATATTTAGATTGTAGCAAAAAAGTCTGAAATGGTGATTTGAAGTTGAACAAAAAAGTTTAAAATCAGTTTAAGATCGGAGCTCTCACAGACTTGAAAAAAAAAAAAACTAACGAAGACGTACAATATAGAAAATGTATGACAGACAAATACAATACTGAACAAAGACAAGACAAAAAATGCTGCATGGAAGGAGAAAGTAGAAAAGAAGAGGGAGAAAGGAAGTATGGATCGTGCTCAACATATCAATTGTTGTGGGGAAAAGGGAGGAATAGAAACGATGACATATTTTAAGAGGTAAAGGGCAAAGGTTGAATAATTGAGAGGTGGGGGATGATATATTTATAGCGAGTCAATCGGACTTGTAAGACTGTAATAAAAATAACTTTAATTTTTTTTTAAATGAATTGAGGGAAGGGGACTCTTTAATGTGATCACTAAGATTATTCCAAAATTTGGGGCCTTCATAAAAGAATGTATATTGAGCTGAAAGAGTTCTTAAACGGGGTAAATGAAATTCTTCTGAATGTCTTGTCGGGTAATTATGAAACGTACGATTTTTTACAAACATGTCATTAAACGCGGAAGGTAAAAGGTTTTTATTAAAATTGTACATAAATTGTCCCAATTGTAGGGAATATAAATCATGAATCTTTAACAACTCATTTTCCAAAAATAAATAATCAGTGTGGTAATGTGGAGATAAATTAAAAATAATGCGTAAGACCTTCTTTTGCAATAAAAATAATTTATCTAAATAACTATGATAAGTGTTGCCCCAAGCCAGCAAGCCATAATTTAAATATGGTAGTATTAAAGAAGAGTAAAGCATTAATAATGATTTTAATGGAAGATGTGTTTTAAGTCTATTTATTATACCAATATTACGAGATATTATATTACAAATGTTGTCAATATGATGTTTCCAAGTTAATTTATTATCAACAATTACTCCTAAAAATTTAATGAAAGGAACACAGTCTAATGAATAATCTTCTAAAGAAATATTAACAGGCAATAAATCAATTGATTTACTAAATAACATATATTTTGTTTTCTGTAGATTAAGAGATAACCTATTTGCTCTAATCCATTGAAGAACCTTACATAATTCATTATTGACTGTTTCAGCAAGTACAAGTGGGTCATGATGAGAAAAAAATAAATTAGTATCATCAGCAAAATGTATAAACGAAAGAATATTAGATGACCTACAAAAATCATTTATGTATATTATAAATAAAAGGGGGCCTAAAATACTGCCCTGTGGAACCCCACAATTAATATGAGACATTAATGATTTATTATTATTCAAAAATACATATTGTTGCCTATTAGAAAGGTAATTCCTGTACCACTCCAAGGCCTTTCCACGCACACCATAATGATAAAGTTTATTAAGTAGTATTTCGTGGTTGATCGTGTCAAAGGCCTTGGAGAAATCCAGGAAAATACCAATCATGTGCGAGGACTCATCAAATGAATGAGCTGCTTTATCAATAAAGGATAATAATGCATGAATAGTATTATGTTTTTCTCTGAACCCAAACTGAGTGCTTGACAAAATATTATTTTGCTTTAAGAAAGAAACGGTTCGAACAAATATAATTTTTTCCAAAACTTTAGAGAATGAAGACAATAAAGATATTGGCCGATAATTATTAATATTTAATTTATCACCCTTCTTAAAAAGAGGTATAACCTTCGCAATTTTCATGACATTCGGCACTTGCCCGTTTAATAATGATAAATTAAAAATATGAACTAATGGATCAACAATATTCAAAATAATCTTCTTTAAAATGAAATTATTGATGCCATCATATCCAGAGCTTTTTTTATTATGTAAATTCATAACAATATTTATAATTTCATTTCTATTAGTAGGAACCAAAAACATAGAGTTTTCATTGGAAGGGCCTAAAAAATCAACAAATTGCTTATTAGATGGAGGGATATCTTTTGCAAGATCATCGCCGATAGTAGAAAAATAATTATTAAAAATGTTCGCTACGGTTACAGGGTCTTCAAAAATAGTATCATTAAATTTGATTTTGGTTATATCATGTCTATTATCTTGTAAATTCATGGCTTGTTTAATTATTTTCCAAGTATTTTGCATATCATGTTTATATAAATCTAAACATTTTTCAAAATATTTTTTCTTTTCTAAACGAAGAATTCGTGTTAAAATATTTTTATATGATGTGTATTTCTCCCGAGCCTTTTCTGTTTTATCTAATTTAAATTTATAATACAAATTATTTTTTCTATTTATAGACCTCAATAATGATTTAGATATCCAAGGGAGTCTAGGAGTCTTCTTATAATTATTTTTATCTCGTTGCAAAGGTACATAAACATCTAATTGTTCATTCAATACATTACAAAAAGTATCATAAGAATTTTCAACATTATCATTATTATATATTGGGGACCAATCAATATAATCTAAAGCTTGATTTAAGCGAGTAACATTTTCATGTGTAATTTTACGTCTAAGGGGATAAGAGCCATTATTTACAGATTGGGAAACAATAAAATGAGTCATAATTGGATAGTGATCAGTAATATCAGAAAGAATTATATGGGAATCAGGATGTGGAATGACATTAGAAAAAATATTATCAATGAGGGTAGCAGACTGATTAGTGACGCGCGTGGGTTTCGTAATAAGTGGCAAAAAAGAGGCAGATAAGAAAGTATTTAAGAATTCTCTTGAATCGGGAGTATCATCTTTAAGCAAATTAATATTAAAGTCACCCATTATAAAACAATAATTATTAAGAAAAATAGGATTATGAAGCAAATTGCATATATGTAATAAAAAATCATTAGCATTTGAATTTGGGGGACGATAAACAACACCAACTATTATATTTTTATTGCCAGAAATAATTATCTCAATAAAAAGAGTTTCTACAAATTCATTACTAACAGAAATATTACTATGAACATAATAACTAAATTTCTTTAATAAATAAAGAGCAACGCCACCCCCAACTCTTCCTTGCCTGTTATTACAAATAAAATTATAGTCATTAAGACAAAATGATTGATTAGTATCGTGAGACAGCCAAGTTTCTGTAAGACCAATTACAGACATTTGTTGAAGGGAAGGGTTATCTAATAATAATTGTAAATCATCAAAGTGCTTATTTAAGCTTCTTACATTTAAATGAAATAATGAAAAAGTATCAACATTAAATTCTTTAATAAATTTATGGAATTGATTAGTAGTAATGTATGTAGTAAGAGTATTGTGTGCAGGATCATCATGATCAAAATCCAAAACAAGTTCTTCAGAAGAAAAATTAATATTATTAGCAACAGAATCATCATAGGTATTTAAAGAGTCAATATCAATATTATTAGTAAGGTTGGGACGAAATAAATCTAATAAGTCATCATTATTTAAGGGATAAAAAGGAATAGCATTAGGGTTCATCATAAGGAAAGGAAGAAGTATCCCAACAAAAAGTAAAGTAAGAATATATTCATATATATAAGCATGCCGGCACTAATTCCATTATGTGATGATGGAAAACTTGAGGAATCAGAAGAACAGAGAGAATTGGAAAACATGCAGCAGAGACGAAGAAAGGAAGAAAAACAAAACACATAAATACAACAAAGAAACAAACATAAACAAGAAAATTCTGATGTCAAAAAAAACATACAAGTAAATGGAGGATGAAATGAATGAACGCGGACCTTTGGAGTGTAACAAGGCATTTGGATGTACTATCACGGCTCCTTTTAAATAATAGAATAAAATACATGGAAACAGAACACTGTCATGTAAGACATTTAAGGATTTAAATACCGAATTAACAAATAATTATCATAAATTGAATAAGAGAAACAAAACGAAGCGAAAAAAGAACCAAGGATTAAATTCATTAATAAATAACAAGTATAAACCAAGCAATATATTATTAGGCAACTGATCAAAAGACTAATCAATTTCAATACCAATACTAATAATAATAATAATAATACATTTCTACACAAATAAGCATAACAAAAAATAGAAGGCAAGGGAGGGGAAGAATGGGGCTACTATTCGTTCAATATTTATAAAAAGAGAATTTCATTAAAAATTACAAATAAATTGATGAGAAATTAATTGGTTCAAGGGAAACTACAAAACAAAAAAGAATACGTTCATACAAAATTAACAATATGAGCAATGAAAAGTGAGAAAAGAAAAACAATCATATTATTATTTTACATATAACTGTACGAAATATAGTGTAAGATTCGGGAGGGGTGTGGTAGGCATAAAGGGAGTTTATAATCATAATATTATAATAACTTATTATATTTTATTAAAACATATAACAAAAATAAAATAAAAAACAAGAATTTGCAATCAAAATCAAATAAATGAATAGCCACCTTAATATAACAAAATTATGTAGCCATGCAATACTTTATGAGTAAAGAATAAGTCGAAAAACAGTATATTGGTAGTTGTTAAAATTCTACCTTATTCAAAATTAATTTATATAAAGGTATTTCATTAAATAATAAGAAGAATATATAATTAACAAGAGAAAAAAAGAAAAAAAAAAATATATATAGTGCTCCTCATCGGGGGGGGGGGGGGGGGGGGGGGGGTCAAAGTTGTATAAATTTTAACTAGAACCATAATACTAATTTAATATAAACAAACAAAAAAAAATCTTTTTAGATGTAAGCAAAGAATATAAAATCAACAATGTACAGAAAAGGATAACTAAAAGGTGTCAGAGGTGACTATTACATAGTAATTACAAGGGTGAGTATACAATGAGTAGCAACAATCAGTACTATTAAAGTAAGCGTGACGTTCATGAGTACATAGCCAGTTAGGCCAGATCATTGTAGACGTAAATATATGGCAATCATGAACGCAAGGATTGTATGCACATAGCAGTAGCATGCATGAGTAACACAAGGACTAAAATAAACTGAAGTTGACATGCCTGAGTAACACATGAGAACCTTAAGTATAAAAAAGTAGTGGTTTAATTGTAATTCTGCATGGAAAGCGAGTGTCCAGTGTACCGAAGCATAATAAAAGAAAGGTTTTAAATAAAAGGGACGTTGAGTATATGACCTTACATTAGCACAAGGTGGATCTCTGTGTACTACAAACAATCGATCATCAAACCCAATTGAGCTGAACGAAAAGTAATCGGGACTCCAGGGCCCCGTTGCAGAAAGAAATACAATCGATTGTAAGTTACGATTGATCGTAAGTCAGAAAATGTACGCGTTTCAACCAATCAGATTTGCGCATGTAGAACACGTGATCTGTTTTACAATTAATTGCAACTTACACTCGATTGTATCTCTTTCTGCAACGGGGCACTGGTTATTTTTCTTCTATATAACACCAAACGGAATACGAAGGCATACTCCTGTTTGATTTAATATTTTTTCCTGAAATTTGTATAGTAACTATTCCAGCACCAACGACAACAGCCAGCCCAGCTCCCTCGACGATTCTGATGCAGAAGACGACACCTACAATGGAAAACGAACAACGTTTTGGTTAGTGTCATACGATATTTAAGTTATTCGAGTTCATATGCAGGAATTATACTTTGCAGTTTAGCTAATTAGAATGTATTTATTGATTTCATTATTTATTTTGTCATGTCTTATTTAGTGATACAGGTAAGGTAACCTGATATACACATAGAACAAATGCTTTTGACATGATCAATACTCATATTTACCCCAAGTAATAATTCCGTTATACATTTAACATTATTTTGCTTTGAACATAATTTAGCTTTTGAAAGTGATACAACCTATATAACTTTACATTAGCACAAGGTGGATTTCTGTGTACTACAAACAATCTATCATCAAACCCAATTGAGTTGAACGAAAAGTAATCGGGACTCCAGGGCCCCGTTGCAGAAAGAGATACAATCGATTGTAAGTTACGATTGATCGTAAGTCAGAAAATGTACGCTTTTCAACCGATCAGATTTGCGAATCTAGAACACGTGATCTGACTTATGATTAATTGCAACTTACAATAGATTGTATCTCTTTCTGCAACGGGGCCCTGGATTTTCTTCTTCTATATAACACCAAATGGAATATGTAGGCATACTCCTGTTTGATTTCATATTTTTCCTGAAATTTGTATAGTTCGTACACCAACAACAACAGCAACAAAATCACCAACAACAGCACCAACGACAACAACAGCAACAGAATCAACAACAAGAACACCAACGACAACAACGACATCAACAGCAACAGAATCAAGAACACCAACGACAACAACAGCAGCAGCCAGCTCAGCTCCCTCAACGATTCGGATGCAGGAGACTACACCTACAATGGAAAACGAACACACTCCTTACGCAACTACTGTATCATCAACCTCTGCAGGCACGTAGTCAGGATTTGTCATGAGGGCGGGGTGCTTAATTGAGAAAAACGGGATCGAGACCAATTTGTTGTGCCCGAGACCGCCTGCTCAAAATTGTCGTGACCGAGGCAATTGGTTGAAATGTTTTCAGTGGGTTTGGGGGGGGGGGGGGGGGGGGGGTTTCAGTCGCCAAATTTTTTCGCGGCCGAGACCATTTCACTTGTTAAGATGTATGGTTCAGACCAATAAAAAGTGGACTCGAGACCGTCACAAAGTGGACCTTTCTGAATATTGGGGGTGCGTACGCACCCAACGCACCCCCTGGCTACGGGCCTGCTCTGAAACGAAGACTATTCTCACTACTTCGATACCATGTCAGTGTCAATGCTCTTCAATGGCGGGTAAAATTATATGTTTTTTCTATTTGTAATAGTGACGTGTTTCATCTTGCTTTAAAACTACATGATTAAAGGGATGTAGTAACTTTGCTTAATTACATGTGCAAAAAGCGATGAGTGGTTGATACAATGTATATTGTGTTGTTCTGATATGTCCACTGGGTGTTGTGTGAACATTTCAAGTTAAATGGACGTTATATCGCCGAGTAATGAGCAAAGATGAAAAGTGATATTCATTAACTCATTGCACTCACTTTGTACATGCACAATTTTGACGATCCATTGAATTTGTTAACATCTGAAAACTTCAATCGTAAATATCTTTTCAACGAAAGGGAAATTTGAAAAACTGAAACCTGTACCACGCTTTTTTTGTTAATAAGAATACAACAAGGTATGAGAGAACCGCTAGAACTTTAATTGAGAAAATAAGAAGAAGAAAAAGAAAAAGAAGAAGAAGAAGAAGACGAGGCAGAAGAATACGAATAATAACAATGAGAATAAATAAAACACTTTATGAAATGACAAAGTACATTATTATAATAACTATATATTTAGTTTTGTGTATATATTTTCAATTCCGTAGGTGTAATAGTTGGAGCTGCATTTGGCGGGGCAATATTCATGCTCATTGTACTCCTCATCACCTATGGAATCATCCTCGTTTGGAAACGCAGGTGAGGGGTTCGTATATGATATAGGTATTGCGTATCACATATAGAAATATACATTTCACTGCCTACTCATGATTGTATCTTTCTCTAGAACACTACACCCACTTAAGTACTGCATGAGGGCGCATTGTAAACCGACACTCCCCCATTGACTCTTACCATTGCACTTAAAGGTTTAATCGTCCCCTTCTTGTCCCTGGTATGTTTTCATCGTTTGGGCTATCCCCGGCGGGGGCTCTCCTATTTCCATCTCCTTCCCTCCACCTCCTCTCTCCTATCCTTTTCCGCTTTCAATAAAAAAAATACGCTGGCGTTGCCTCCCTTTTCATAGCCAGTTCACCTATTTGAAATGAAGTGGACTTAGAATCGACATGCGTGTTATCCCATCATATTTCGATCTTCCTCTACCCCTTTCCTCTCCCCGTTTCTGACCCTCACGAGCTAAAATGCAAATTATATTTTTTCGTATTTTCCATAATTTCGCCTGCTGTACCAATTTTAATTGCAGGGATTTATTTGTCTATTCTGCCATGAATACTATATTCTATTAACTGAGTGAGTACCTATTTTCTCTTCCAGCTTAGATTGATAACTTAAGTAGAATACTGCCCAATGTGTTTTTTATATTTGTTATGTCTTTTATGTGTTCACGTACATTTTACAAGAGCGTTAAATGAAGTTGTCCGAGTCATTTTGGCTAGTTCCCAGACACTAGTCGATTGGGTTTCTTCTGTAGCCATCATACATTTATGTCATTGTTATTCTTATCCTGTAAAACAAATAAATACATGAATCAATTAACTATATACCAGGAAAATACAGTTTGATTAATTACTGTTTAAAACCGTTCGGATTTCGGTAAATTGTATTGCTATTATTCATCATCAAGTCAATATTAAAAAAACATCAATGTATACCTTTATTCTGTCTTACTTACCAATTTAGAAGAAACCCAAAACCGATAGTGAAGGAAAGCACTGAGTTCGAAATGGACAACGATGCATACACGCTTCCACAACATGGAAGCACTGACAAGGCGGACAACGATGGTCATAGCTACATGACCGTCAATGCAGGTGCGGCGAACCGGGCAGAGGAGGGTTCCGAGCCCGATGTGATACATCACACATATCACGACGTCGCTGCGACGGCGGAAGAGAGTTCTCCCGACGCTTATTATTCAACGCCGGATGTGCCCCAACCCCAGTCAGGCAATGACGTCAAGGGTGACACTGAGTTGAAGATGGACAACGATGCATACACACTTCCACAACATGGACATACTGACAAGGGGGATAACGATGGTCATACCTACATGACCGTCAATGCAGCTGCGGCGAACCGGGCAGAGGAAGGTTCCGAGCCCGGTGTGATACATCACACATATCACGACGTCGCTGCGACGGCGGAAGAAAGTTCTCCCGACGCTTATTATTTGACGCCGGATGTAACCCAGCCCCAGTCAGGCAACGACGACCAGGGTTATTTGAACCCGATACAACAGACGTCGCAAGCCACACCACACATCGATGATGACTATCAATATGCTTATTACGAGGGTATGTTATAAAAGTCTTGTGTCCTTCCAGAATCTAAAATCCACATGACACAACTTTTATCCATATTCACGTCAGAGGCGTCGATCGTAAGGGCAGGAGGGGCAGTGCCTCTACCTGCAAATAAACATATTAGGGGCAAACATATAAATACAAAATGAATTAATCCAAAGATGGATAAGAGAATCTGCGGATATAATGGCAAAGGGGGAGTGTCACAGGTGAAAGTAAGAAGTTTACATTTTTCTTTTGGGCATTGTACGTTACCGTTATAAAGGTAGCTAAGAATAGGAACACGATCGCCCACTGGTATATATACATACTAATTTGGTTCGCTTTTCTATTGTAACGGGATACTGGTTGTTATGTTATAAGCTACGGGCGTATATTATGTCATAAACAGTTTAGTCTGCTGTCTGCAAGGGTAGCTATTTTGCATATTCAATCCGACCTAGATGTGCTTAGCGTGACCTATGCTTTGTAATATATTAGTCAGTTAATGTTAAAGTTGTGTCCTGTTAGTCATGCACACAAGTGAGTTATCGTATACGAAGTAAATGAGTTTATCTTGTATGTATATTGTGTGAAGTCGTGTTTTGTTTGGTTTATAATCATCACACTACAGTTTTAAATCAGTAATACAGGGTGGCCCAGAAATAACGGAACGGGGTGCTTGCTATAATGAAGACACATGATGCCCGTCATAGCAACTAGTAGTGACGTTCAATGCGTGCGCCATTGTTAGTACCCCTTCTTCTCTATACACAGCTGAACGCACACTCACAATGGCGCACAGTTGATCGTTACTCGATGCAGTATGGCGGGCATCATGAGTCGTTAGTATGGCAAGTACCCCGTTCCGTTATTTCTGGGCCACCCTGTATAGTCTTCCTATCTTTTTCCTGTACAAATGCTTGTTCTTTCATTGGCATAACTATCACGTACATCTTTAGTGTTGTATTGTTGGTAAGTTTTGCCTGTCGCGCTGGGGTGTAATCCTTTTTAGCTGTATTTACTGAATAATATACCGTTCATTGTCTTGTTATCTGTATATTTCAAGTTAATAGTTATAACTTTTACTTTGTGATGTAATGTAGTATCATATTTATGTTATGATATCGGGGTCACTCTGAATACTGAAGCCTTCGGCTTACTAAGATGTTAACCCGGGTACACCTTGTATATAGTTTGTTTTGTTTTTTTGTAATGTTTTTTAAATCTGGAAATGGATTGATAAATGTGAATTAAATTCAAGTTACTGTATAGGCACCACGCCCTGGTTCTTGCGACTCACAAGAGCGGTTATTTTGTAAATACATTTTCGTGCAGGGACAGCTAGGTGCTAGGTTAGGTAGTTGAACAAGTACCAGTTTGGTAAGTCTCCTTCTTTATTAGGACCAGCCATTGATTGATTCTTTAACCGCACGGGTGGCAGTGGCGTACCCAGGATTTTTTCAAGGGGGGGGGTGAGGGGGGGGGGGTTATTTTGTAAAATCTTCGAAGCCCGAGACCAAGTACCTTAAGCATTTTTGAGACCGAGACCACGGTCCGTAAAATCTTTTCGAGGCCGAGACCAAGACCATTGGTTCAGAACCCCTCTCAGTGGGGGGAGGGGGGAGCGAGCGGCGTGTTATATAATTGGGTTATATAAACACCCGAGGTTGTAGAATATTAGAATAGAATGCGAGCGAAGCGAGCTTGAACATTTTAGCAATTTAACATCGGAAAATTACCATTTGTTTCAATATTATGGTATGGGTATATTCGTGTTATGTTATTGCGTTTTGAAGGGTAATATATAAACACCCGAGGTTATGAAATATTATATATGCGACTGCGAGTGGAGCGAGCTCGAAAATTTTAGCAATTTAACATCTGAGATTGCCATTTGTTTCAATTTACTATATTCGTGTTATGTTATTGCGTTCTGAAGGGTAATATATAAACACCCGAGGTTGTAGAATATCATATATACCGAATGCGAGCGAAGCGAGCTTGAAAATTTTAGCAATTTAACATCTGAAATTGCCATTTGTTTCAATATTATTGTAAGGGTATATTCATGTTATGATATTGCGTTTTGAATGGTAATATATGAACACCCGAGGTTGTAGAATATTATATATGTAAGAATGCGAGCGAAGCGAGCTTGACAATTTTAGCAATTTAACATCTGAAATTGCCATTTGTTTCAATATTATTGTATGGGTATATTCGTGTTATGATATTTCATTTTGAAGGGAGTATATAAACACCCGAGGTTGTAGAATATTATATATATAAGAATGCGAGCGAAGCGAGCTTGACAATTTTAGCAATTTAACATCTGAAATTGCCATTTGTTTCAATATTATTGTATGGGTATATTCGTGTTATGATATTTCATTTTGAAGGGAGTATATAAACACCCGAGGTTGTAGAATATTATATATATAAGAATGCGAGCGAAGCGAGCTTGAACATTTTAGCAATTTAACATCGGAAAATTACCATTTGTTTCAATATTATTGTATGGGTATATTCGTTTATGACTTATGATATGGCGTTATTAAGGCGAGCGAAGCGAGCTTGACAATTTTAGCAATCTAACATCTTAAATTGCCATTTGTTTCAATATACTATATTCGTGTTATGTTATTGCGTTTTGAAGGGTAATATATAAACACCCGAGGTTGTAGAATATCATATATACCGAATGCGAGCGAAGCGAGCTTTAAAATTTTAGCAATTTAACATCTGAAATTGCCATTTGTTTAAATATTATTGTAAGGGTATATTCGTGTTATGATATTGCGTTTTGAATGGTAATATATAAACACCCGATGTTGTAGAATATTATATATATAAGAATGCGAGCGAAGCGAGCTTGAAAATTTTAGTAAGTTAAAGGGACAGTTGAGTTCTGGTAAGGAGAGTACAGTTTTGGTGAAACTGAATTTTAGTAACCAAAACCTGCATCATTACATTACAAACTAATAGTTATAACTAGAAAGGAACACAAAATTACAAATGACGTAGTAGAGATCATGTTATCATTAAACAGAGAGCCGTTAAAACGTAAGAGGGCGCTCTCTAAACACTCATCGGTTTCAACCATTTTGAATAAAATATTGTGCATGTGATGTTTTGTTGAAATAGTGATTAGATAGAGAAATAACCAACAACTATTTAAATACCTATTTTGTAACTTTTTGAAAAGAGGAAGCATTTTTTGGAATTTTTAACGGCTGGTTCGAAATTCTCTAATAAGCCTGGGGCCCCAGCTGTATTACAAATTGTTATATTCATGGATATTTCAGCCGTCTCTGAACCGATTTTGATCAAACAAAGATGATTTTATTATTTGAATATTATGCTCTTTCAAATTCAGTTTTTCATTACCTCACAAAAAAAGTAGTCTAGCGCCCTCTCTACCAAAACTCAACTATCCCTTTAACATCTGAAATTGCCATTTGTTTCAATATTATTGTATGGGTATATTCGTGTTATGATATTTGGTTTTAAAGGGAGTATATAAACACCCGAGGTTATAGAATATTATATATATAAGAATGCGAGCTTGAAAATGTTAGCAATTTAACATCTGAAATTGCCATTTGTTTCAATATTATTGTATGGGTATATTCGTGTTATGATATTTCGTTTTGAAGGGAGTATATAAACACCCGAGGTTATAGAATATTATATATATAAGAATGCGAGCGAAGCGAGCTTGAAAATCTTAGCAATTTAACATCGGAAAATTACCATTTGTTTCAATATTATTGAATTGGTATATTCGTTTATGTCTTACGATATAGAAGCGAGCTTGACAATTTTAGCAATCTAACATCTGAAATTGCCATTTGTTTCAATATACTATATTCGTGTTATGTTATTGCGTTTTGAAGGGTAATATAGGATTTCTCGGTCAATTTCGTAAGTTGGCCACACAAATTCATTTTATGTTCATTCAATTTCGCCGATTCTGTCACCGCAGCTGTTATTTTCGTTCAAATTCGTGTATTAGCATTTGAATTCATAAAACGGTCATTCAAAAACATTTTGTTTTCATTCGAATTAAAACGTGTTTCTTTTTCGTAAAGTTTGCATTCAATTTAAAGCGAGACGATTTGCGATTGCGTAATAACGCCTTCCGTGAATTCAAATTCGTTTCTTTGCATACAATTTCACAAGTTTTGCAATCAAAATAAACACGTTAATCATGTCAATCTCACCCTGTATAATCATATAACCCCGCTAGCTTAGTTCTATGCTAAATCCATTTCAAATTATACGGTTTAGTAAGCAACACAATTTTTTACTTGTCCTCACTAAATCAACACTATTTAGCAACTGAACGATCATGTGTTAAGTAGATATAACCTAGCCACATCATCGATATAGAATTAGCATGGAACTAAGCTACTGTCTTTTATGAATATGCCCTGATATAAGTGCATGTAATGCAAAGTATGTGTTTAGAGTTGTATTGTTGGAGTGGCGTATACCATCCTGGGACAACATTTTTTTTCATTTATTCGGTGGTCATGATCTCTTTTATGCCATTCATATTGTGTAAATTATATGTAGTCTTTATTTAAGATGTTAAGAACAAACTATGAGTATAAGCTCAATCACAATCATAATCATAATCTGAATCACAATCACAATCTGAATCATAATCACAAGCACATTTACGATCATGATCACTGTTACTGTATGTGATCGTGATCGTGATCGTGATTGTAATTGAGATGGTGATTAAGATTGTGACTGAGATGGTAATTGTGACTGTGATCACGATCGTGATTGTGATTGTGATTCAGTGTGATGGTGATTCAGATTTTGATGTGATTATGATTGTGATTGAACTTATACTCATAGATTGTTCTTAACATGTTCAATACAGAATAAATATAATTTACACAAATATAAATTGCTTCAAAGAGATTACGAACATCGAATAAATTATCAAAAACAAAACCAAACATAAAAATAAATGTATAGAGTATTGATAACCCCCCCCCCCCCCCTCACCACCACCATAATGTCTCATTGTGGTACGCCACTCCTATAAATACAACTGTAGTCTGTAAACGCACACTTTGCATGCACTTATGTCATTGCATATTCATAAAAAGACACTCTTGCTTAGTTCCATGCTAATTCTATATCGATGATGTGGCTATAGGTTATATCTACTTTACACATGATCGTTCAGTTGCTAAATAGTGATGATTTAGTGGGTATACACCCCTAGTTAAGACAAATAAAATGTTTGTTGCTTACCAAACCGTACAATTTGAAATGGATTTAGCATGGAACTAAGCTTGCGGGGTTCGATATATGATCATACTGGGTGAGATTTACATGTTTAATTTGTTTGCAAAACGTGTGAAATTGTATGCAAAGAAACGAATTTGAATTCACGGAAGACGTTAGTACGTAATCGCGAATCGTCTCGCTTTAAATTGAATGAAAATTTTACGAAAAAGAAACACGTTTTAATTCGAATGAAAACAAAATGATTTTGAATGACCGTTTTATGAATTCAAATGCTAACGAAAAAGCACAGCTGCGGTGACAGAATCGGCGAAATTGAATGAACATAAAATGAATTTGTGTGGCCAACTTACGAAATTGACCGAGAAATTCTATATATAAACACCCGAGGTTGTAGAATATCATATATACCGAATGCGAGCGAAGTGAGCTTTACAATTTTAGCAATTTAACATCTGAAATTGCCATTTGTTTAAATATTATTGTAAAGGTATATTCGTGTTATGATATTGCGTTTTGAATGGTAATATATAAACACCCGAGGTTGTAGAATATTATATATATAAGAATGCGAGCGAAGCGAGCTTGAACATTTTAGCAAGTTAAAGGGACAGTTGAGTTGATTATTTTGTAAAATTTTCGAAGCCGAGACCAAGTACCTTAAGAATTTTCGAGACCGAGACCACGGTCCGTAAATTTTTTTCGAGGCCGAGACCAAGACCATTGGTTGAGAACCCCTCTCAGTGGGGGGAGGGGGAGCGAGCGGAGCGAGCTTGGAAATTTTAGCAATTTAACAGCTGAAATTGCCATTTGTTTCAATATAATTGTATGGGTATATATTTGTGTTATATAATTGGGTTATATAAACACCCGAGGTTGTAGAATATTAGAATAGAATGCGAGCGAAGCGAGCTTGAACATTTTAGCAATTTAACATCGGAAAATTACCATTTGTTTCAATATTATGGTATGGGTATATTCGTGTTATGTTATTGCGTTTTGAAGGGTAATATATAAACACCCGAGGTTATGAAATATTATATATGCGACTGCGAGCGGAGCGAGCTTGAACATTTTAGCAATGTAACATCTGAAATTGCCATTTGTTTCAATATACTATATTCGTGTTATGTTATTGCGTTCTGAAGGGTAATATATTAACACCCGAGGTTGTAGAATATCATATATACCGAATGTGAGCGAAGCGAGCTTGACAATTTTAGCAATTTAACATCTGAAATTGCCATTTGTTTCAATATTATTGTAAGGGTATATTCGTGTTATGATATTGCGTTTTGAATGGTAATATATGAACACCCGAGGTTGTAGAATATTATATATATAAGAATGCGAGCGAAGCGAGCTTGAACATTTTAGCAATTTAACATCTGAAATTGCCATTTGTTTCAATATAGGATTTCTCGGTCAATATAGTAAGCTTTTCATTCGTTTTGATACAAAGTTCATTCAAATTCGCGAAATACAGCTTACAAATGCGCAGTTTGCATTCAATTTCGTCAACAATGGCAAATCGGACGTCCGGATCATTCAATTTTACATTGGGTCGTTCAAAATAACAAAGTTTTCATTCAAATTCGCCTATCATTACAAACCTATGGTGTACATGGTATATGCACATGTTTCTCATCTAAATTAAATGAATGAGTTATATAGCATAATTATATTGTCATTATGTTTCAATATCCGGTGATGTGTTTAAAAAAAGAACTCCTTGCATACCAAATAAGGGACATGGGCGTCAACAGGCGGGAGACAGGGGGGATCATTCCCCCCCCCCCCCCCCCCCACATTTGAAAATGGAGGGTAATGCCCCTCTTCCACCATTTTCAAAAGTGTATACACTAAATGTATGTTTGATTCCATACATTTTACTCTGACATACATGTATATTATGTGAAACGTATGTACAGTATTATGTATGCATCAAATCTTACATTGATCATGATCGTAATTGTGCTCGTGATTATGATTGTAATTCAGATTTTGATTGTGAACAGTGTGATTGCCATTCAGATTGTGATTATGATTGTGATTGAGCTTATACTCATAGTTTGTTCTTAACATCTTAAATAAAGACTACATATAATTTACACCAATATAAATGGCCTAAAAGAGATCATGACCACCGAATAAAACATGAAAATAAAGCAATGCAGGGTATTGACCACCTCCTCCCCCCCCCCCCCCCCCCCCGTGATGTCCCAGGATGGTACGCCACTCCAAAAATACAACTCTAAACACATACTTTGCATTACATGCACTTATACCAGGGTATATTCATAAAAGACAGTAGCTTAGTTCCGTGCAATTTATTGAAGGCTCATCACCAGACCTACACGAGGAAATAACATTCTTGATCAGTGTTTTTGTTCAGTCTCCTGTGCATATACATCTATGGGATCCACTTTCCCAACATGTGGATCCTCTGCAGTTTTTCATACCAACCTAAGCAATCTGTGGAGGACGCTGTGCTGACCCTAACGCACCTGGCTCAGCAGCACACAGACGGAAGCGGAAAATATGCCAGAATAACATTCATAGATTTTTCATCATCATTTAATACTATTGTTCCTGTTAAGTTGATTGAAAAAATGATGCAGTTTGGTGTTAACCCAACATTGACACTTTGGTTAAGTGACTTTCTACATGACAGAGAACAGCAGGTAGCTGTGGCTGGGACCTTTTCTGAAAAACTCACAACTAATATAGGATCACCTCAAGGGTGTGTTTTATCACCCATCCTGTTCGTTCTTTATACAAATGACTGTCGCTCAATATCCTCAGATTCATACATGTTGAAGTACGCAGATGACACTGCACTGATTGGACTCATTAAAAACAATGATGCAGTCTATGTACAAGCTGTAAAGACTTTTGTAACATGGTGTGACGATAATATTGTCTGAGACTGAATGAAAAGAAGACAAAAGAAATGATACTTGACTTCAGGAAGACAAATGGTAATATACCTAAACTGAAAATTCATGAGACTGAAATTGAACGTGTCAGCACCTTCAAGTATTTAGGTACAGTAATTGATGAGAAGCTGACGTGGGAAGCTCAGGTGAAAGGAGTCTGTCAGTAAAGGTTATCAGAGACTCCACTTGTTGAGGAAGCTTAAAGGGATAGTTGAGTTTTGGTAGAGAGGGCGCTAGACTACTTATTTTTTTGTGAGGTAATGAAAAACTGAGTGTAAAATTTGAAAGAGCATAATATTTAAATAATAAAATCATCTTTGTTTGATCAAAATCGGTTCAGAGACGGCTGAAATATCCATAAATATAACAATTTGTAATAAAGCTGGGGCCCTAGGTTTATTAGAGAATTTTGAACCAGCCGTTAAAAATTCAAAAAAATGCTTCCTCTTTTCAAAACGTTACAAAATAGGTATTTAAATAGTTGTTGGTTATTTCTCTATCTAATCACTATCTCAACAAAACATCACATGCACAATATTTTATTCAAAATGGTTGAAACCGATGAGTGTTTAGAGAGCGCCCTCTTACGTTTTAACGGCTCTTTTTGAATGATAACATGATATTTACTACGTCATTTGTAATTTTGTGTTCCTTTCTAGTTATAATTATTAGTTTGTAATGTAATGATGCAGGTTTTGGTTACTAAAATTCAGTTTCACCAAAACTGTACTCTACTTACCAGAACTCAACTATCCCTTTAAATCATTCCATGTAGATAATACTATCCTAATTTTTTTCTACTCATCTGTTGTAGAAAGTGCTGTATTGTTATGTTCTGTGGTTTGGTTTAGTAGCCTCATGCAAAAGGATTCGAAGAAGATTAAAAGATTAATTAGACAAGCATCAAAGATTTTGTGTGTAGAAATTAACTTAGATGATGTTCACAGGAAAAAGGTCCTTATCAAGGTTAAACACATAATGCAGGAGGCACAACACCCTCTGAACAAATATTTCTCTCTTTTGCGTTCCGGTAAACGTTTACAAAGCCTGAAGAGTAAGACTAACCGTTTCTTGAACTCATTTGTGCCATTTTCAGTTAGGACGTTCAATGCTTCTTAAAGGGCAATGAAACTATGGCTTTCGGCTATTATTATCGTTTAGAGGGTGAACAGACATTTTATTTGATACATAACTTGGCAATTTTGGCCTCCTGGATCCCATGAAATCCTTACGTGAACATACCCACATTTTACTAATTCTTACGGCGGCAAAAGGTGATGGGAGCGGCCATGTTCTTGTAATTGCCCAACATGCTTTGCAAACTATGACGAGTGCGCTAAAACGGGCCGAACAAAAAGCTTTTCACTGATTTACAGACTCGTCAAAGCATCTACAAGTATTCAGACAATGGTTTCAATAGGTCGAATTGAAATGCATTAGTGCATATCACTGAACATAAGTTCGCACGCACCTAATAATGGCGGCCTCCAGTGTTCGCATGAATAGTGGTAAACCCGATAGAGTTTTCACATATTTCTCCCAAAGCAGAAATCTGAGTCGGAGTTATGTTATATATAATAAAAAGGCATATTACGATATATCAAGTAGGATAAATACCCAGGGGGCAAACACCCATTTTTTTAGGTTTTCAGCTTTTGCCTGTTGTAAAAGGTTGGCCACCAGAAATGACTTCTAGGACCTTCTAGGATCACAACCTAGGTGGACAACCTCGCGAACTAGCTACTGGAAGTCCACAGGATGAGTTTCAAGAAAACCACACCTAATGCACTAAATAGTGTGTTTTAGCCTTAGGGGTCATGAAGACCCAGTCACGCATCTTGCACAATAACACCACAATGCATAGCTTATTCCATATTGTTTTTTCACGAAGGTATTCCCTAAAGTCCTGCGCATCGTTTGATACCAAATGTGATCATATTGCATTTTTGGTTACTGTGTCACACGTCGTAACATCGTGATGAGTCACACATGGACGTGAAATTTCGAATACAGCGCTTATGTATGAAATGCAAATAACTCTTTTAAGAGTTAATAATAGGCTATATCTTAATCTTTAAATACTTAATTCGATTTTCAATACCAATTAAAAGCATTATACAAAGACACCAATTATGTAAATTAATAATTCAATACAAAACAAACAAATACATAATCATATGAGTTGTTAATGTAATAATTTGTTACGATTGCGATACAATGATACAAAATCCATCTGAAACATCACTTTTCATCATTTGAATCAGATACATAGGTGTGTGTGTGTGTGCGTGTGTGTGTGTCTGTGTGTGTGTGTATTTATGTGGGGGGGGGGGGGGGAGGTGGAGGGGGTCACAAGACCATCAGTGGACTCCAAAAATAATTATAAGCGAGGACTATACTCACCCTGAAGGGACGAAGTGTAAGTGAAGGCTTACATGACAAGTTTAAAGCAGAGTCTCTTACTAGATGGTATAAAGGAGGTACATTATGAAGCTTGGAAGGGGGTACTGTTGTTAAGGATTGCCCCTACAAGTGGCGTATATGAACTTCTAGATAGGAACACAAACTGTGTGCAAAACCTTGTTGACTATCTGCAGAAAGTCCACGTCAAGCGTAAACTGAAAAAACACGTCTACACCAAACCACTCACTACACCAAACCACTCACTACACCAAACTACTCATCTCTGCCGAGTTGAAATATATGCTGCATCTTCATTCATCAGTTTATCAAGCACACATCATGATTTATTTCGTGTCATCGTGGATAAAGAGCTGTAGTCGAGGTCATGGTAGCACTGGAAACCAAACCGTACGCAGCAACAACACATTCCTTCAGGAACATATCAAATGTGCAGTGTTCCGGTAAAAAAAAAACCTCACCAACGTGAAAAAGGGGTGTTTGAAGGCACTATAACGGGGTCCTTTTCCAATGAGAAGAAGAAGACAAGACTTATGACGCTCAACACCTTCTACACCCTAACAAGACAAATCCCAATAAGAAAAGAGGAAAACAGCCGCAATGCAGGCAAGAGCAATGAAGTTCTGCGCATGACTATGATTTTTGCTACTGGTAGACAGCTTGACATGTATGACTTCATGGAAAAGCATGGGTTCAGTACTTCAGTGATATATTTCACCTACTCTGTTCAAGGAACCCAGCAATATGTAAAGTGGTAGGAAGACTGGTTTCCTCTTAGTACCAAACCAAATTTTTCTGATTTGCCTTCGGATAACAGAAAGAACAGCAGTGGTCCTTTCACAAAGGTGAAACATTTTAAGCAATTCCAAAGTATGGAACCACTTTCTTCATGTATAGGAACAGTTATTCTGGCACCCATCAACATGATATTGTCTTGCCCAGGCTTGATGTGTAGTTGACACTAGAACTTCCATCACTGAGGGACTATCCAAACTATATACATGATGGAATGTTTGGCTTGGGAATGTGCGCATTCTTATCAATGATGGCGTGAGAAGCTCGTTTGAGACGAAGGAGAAATCGTCCTCACTAGGAGGCAGTAGCTTCAAGAGAGCTGACTCGTTGTTCAAAAACTTTTAAGGTCTCAAATTTCCCAGATCGGAATTCTTAAACTGGTTTGCTTTGGTGATGTACACATCCATTGCAGGTTCTTGTGTTCAAGTGATAATGTCATCTGTTAAAGCATTGGCAGGGTTGTTTTTTTACCAGCAGTGTCGATATGTGCCGATTCTGGGCTGTCCTAACCCACAGCTCTGAGAGATCAGTGAGACGTGCTTGTGACATCAGTGTCATTGGTATGAATAACTACTCTGTCGACTCTGTGAACTACTCTGTTGTAGAATTTATAAAGTAAGACCCTTGTAACAGCCGCTTCATGCCCGTTGTGTAGATCCAAGCTGACAGGAACCTCCATAGCAGACCCTACTGTGAGAACAATACTCTTTTCTTTCTATCCACCACCAATGTGCAGATGGCTTTGACCAAGCTAAGGTTCAAGCTGTCCATAATCTCACCACCTTTCACAGGGTAAGCTCAAAAGGTTTGTTTTGGTAGCTTGATATAGTGAAAAAATCATGTGGATCAGGAGCTGCATGTTTCCCACTGACTTCATAGACTTTGGCTCATTTTGTATAGGGCACACCTCTGTTCCTGTTCAGCAGACTTCAGGCTGGCCTAACTGTACATGTATGTTCAACAAAGGTGTATGATATCAGTACCGAAAGGAAATTCTTCCAGCAATAGATTTGCGTGCCATTTAGTGACTGCTTCAAATGCTTCACCTTTATGAGATGACGAGTGACATATGGCGCACATTGCATTATTAACAACCACTGTCCTTTAACAGTTCGGTTGTCATTGACTTTGACTACAACCTCTTTAATAATAATAATGAAACATTTCTATATAGCGCATAACACTAGGCAAATTGCATGTCTCTTTATCCCTGATGACACGATTCTGACCAAATGTATGGTGTGGCATGGATGAATGGAGATGCAGCATAGAGGGAGCATACTTTTCAACTATGTTTGTAGAGATGGCTGCTTTTAGTGGGTTTTTTGTAGATGCTTTTCAAGTTTCGCTTCATGTGGACTTCCAGCAGCTAGTCCAACTATATGTTGTGTTTCTAGAACGGTCATATGAGACATTTATGTGGGCCAATCTTTAACATTCATGAACCAACTTTCACGATATATCTCCTTTAGACATAGAATTAAAATTGCCCTCAAACGTGTCATGTAAGCCTACAGACACACTACAGACACACCAAACTGGGTGGGTAGACCTCGATTATGATGATGTTTGGAGTCCATTGATGAAAGGCTGGTCTTTTGAACACCCCCTTCCCTCCTCCCGGGTATCTCATTCACGGGATAAGCATTATGTAATTTTGTGGATATATTTTGTATCATTTGATTATAGTAATTTAACCAAATCTAAACAAAGTATAACATTAACAACTCATATTCTTATGTATTTCATTGTTTGTAATGCTTATGTGTTTTATTGTTTATTAATGTACATGCTTAGTTTCATTATATAATGCTCTTAATAGATATCTAAAATGCGAATTACATGTTTAAAGATCGAAATATAGCCTATTTTTCATTTTTAATAATTTAATTGTCTTTTATACATACGCGCTGTATACGAATTTCATGTCCGTATGTGATGTATCACGTTGTAACGACGTGTGACGCAGTAACCAAAAGTGCAATATGCTCAAAATTGGTATCAAACGATGCGCAGGACTTTAGGAAAGTCCACCATGAAACAACAATCTGGAATCAGCAGTGCATTGTGGTGTAATTGTGCAAGATGTGTGATTGGGTATTCATAACCCCTAAGGCTAAAACACACCATTTAGTGTATTATAGGTGTGATTTTCTTGAAACTCATCCTGTGGACTTCCAGTAGCTAGTTCGCGAGGTTGTCCACCTAGGTTGTGATCCTAGAGGGTCCTAGAAGCCATTTCTGGTGACCAACCTTTTACAACAGGCAAAAGCTGCTAAACCCCCTTTGCCCCCTGGGTAAAACTCTATTCTTGAGTTGCATTGCCCTTTAATTGAGCCCTCCGTACACGGGGCTGGCTCGGCCTGGTCCGGCTGGTTTTCAGTTGCCTGTCTGTATTGCTCGGTCGAGGCCAACTCAACATGTTGAGTTTGCTTCAAATGATCTCTGACTGGCTCAGGTTCGGCAAGCTGCACCAGCTGTAAACCGGTCGGACCGAGCCGGGTTGGCTCTGTGTTGAGAGGGCTTATGAACCCATGATTAATGATTAATTTAATACACGTATGTACCTCCATGTCATTCCTCCCTATTTCCAAATGGTATGAGTCATTCAGTAAATTAAATGTTCTTGAACTTAATTTATTCATAATTATGCCACTCTCAGTTAGGACATTAAGAACGAACCCATGAATTGAGCAATAATTAAATTTTACTCCTTTTTCTGTTTCATCATTTTTCTTTCTTTATATCTTTCTCCCTTTATGCCCCTTTTCTTTTTGTATATCTTTCTCTCTCACTGTACCTCTAAATATTATGCAATATTATTATTGTTACAATATGCATACGTTTAGGACTTTATTTTCTTTACTTTTCTCCTATCATTCTTCTTTATTCTTCTTCTATCTTTCTTTCCTCTTGGAATCTTTTCACTCCTTTGTGTCGGTGCAATAATACATGGTATTTAATGAAATTTTGTTTCGGGGTTAACTGCTAGTAGTATTCGTTTTGTATGTAGATTTTATGTATATGTATGTCGATTTTATGTATAGGCTAGTCATATCTATTGTTTTGTAAATTTAAATGTTTTTTATCATGTATATTTATCATGTAGCAACTTGCCAAATTAATTTTCCCCTTTACTGTGGGACGGAATAAAATGAAATGAAATGAAAAGAAATGCTAATTCTATATCGATGATGTGGCTAGGTATCTACTTACCCAGCTAGCCACCTGACGTCGGGCCGATGTCGGAAGTTGGTTGCCGGATGTCGGCATATCGCCGTTGGCTCGAGGTTAAAATGTCCGCCAGCCCAACATCGTCACGACGTCATTTTTGTGATATATTGGCATAACGTCATTTTCCGACAATGGCCCAACATCATGTTCAAAACCCCCCAAAACAGCCATTTTGGGGCCAAAGGGCGGGGGGGGGTTGAACCCCCCCCCCCCCCCTGGTACGCCTATGGTGGTAAGCACTTAGTGTATTGTCTTAGTATGTGTTGGTGAACAAATAATTCAAAACAAGCGAACATAATTGATTATAACTGATATGATTATAACTGATGTACCATACAAGTTTTGGCATCCGCGCACCCTTTTCTCTCATCCCGAGGCAGTGCAAGCGTATGCGCGGTGTTTTCTATTTTCGGAATGTAACCCCAAAAGTTCAAGTCATTACGTTAAATTTAAAGGGGAAAAAGGACAGTTATTTGCACCAAGATGAATTTAGCTCGCGGATATCTTGTTTTTAGAAATTTGCGTCACTTTTTTAGACCATCTTCTGATTTGTGTCGGAAATATCACCTATTGATTTTAGAGGCGGAATGGAATCACGGCGTGGTAGCCCAGGATCTTAGCACGACACTAGTAAGTATCGTTTATAACAAATAATCCCTGAAACGGGACAACTAATGATTTTAAGGGAGGCTTGCGTAGTTGCTATGTATCCTGGTATCCGCTCAGTATTGACTTTGCACGTAACCGACAGAAAACGCGAGACAGGTCACACATGTACAAAGTCAATGGCGAACCTAACCGTGCGGACACAGGCATAGAAAAGGCCCATTTTCGTGGCGCTTAAAATCGTATAATTTCATCCCAATGATCAGTGTCTTCAAAATATTATGTAAACAAGTATTGGGGCGTTCGATTATTGCATAAATCAGTCCATAAAAATGTCAACTTTTAGCTGTGTTGTCATTCAATCAAAGAAGTGAGCGAGTGGCAACACCTTTATGGTACATCGTAGCTTCTCTGTCATGTTCAAACCTATCATTGGGATGGGCGAAATTTGTTTGATTATGATTATTACCTACTGTGCATGTCCTTAAAAACAAAATCATGTTTATATGGCCTACTTCGGTACAAAACATTGCTGAAATAAACATTAAAAAGTGTTTTAAATGAAATTAGCGGGATTTACTTTTTTACGCATATTCACCTACATGTTTTATAAATTACGTAGATTTCAATTCGCTCTTACAATTTTCTATTGAATTTCAATTCTTGGAAAAAATAACTTTTCATTTTTTCATTTTTGTTTAGGATAAAATCATCCAATCTCGGCGGTGTCACTTTGTATTTAAAGGTATGACACATGATCCTTCTGAAGGTAAACAAATGAACCTCCTATTTTCGGCATTTCGCATACATTTTGTTCGAATTATATCCCCTATTTAACACAAAACGGGTACAAATTGTCATAAAAAACATCATATTTTTTCATTTTTAGTACAGATTTTTAGTACAGATGAACTTTTCAATGTCTTTTCAAAGACTTCGGGTACATAGTACCAAAATTCAAGTACACACAACATTTTAATTTGTTGCCCATCACGAAAAAATACCCAATTTGTAAAATGTCGCGATTAATTGAAATATACCTTTTATTTTCAGCGATTTTTTGTTAACTCCTTGTTTCGCAAAATTATGAACGGCCAATGTGAGGTGACATGCACCACTAGGCTTCTCTTCTACCTCTACTAATAGCTTAGAGAAATGTTTTGTTTTTAGTATTTAATATAATTAAAACTACATGAATACGAGCGTGTGTAAAATAAGTATAGGTAGCTTCTCAGGTAAACAGGCTGTCTCGCCTTTTGCGGCTCTTCAATAACTAATTTTAGGGACAGTGGTGAGAACATAATCTTCGCAAAAAAAAAAGAAACTAGACACTTGTAAAAGACAAAATATTTCATGTTCATTTACGAAAGAATATATAATAATATTGTTTATCAAATTAAAGATAATAATAACCCTCTTAAATATTGGCATAAAATCCAAATAAAACCATTAATGCATGATTTGTCATTTCACCACACCAAGGTCTTAAAAAAAAAAAACATAAATGGACCATCCACTCAACCATTTAAATGTTGATAAAGTGTTTGGCAGTCATTTCTCTAGGTAACTAGTTAATATTGCAATAATGCAATGGACACATTAAACAGACAGGCTTTATGCATCAAAGACTGACCAATATGTTGATGCTCTCATAACCTGACCCTGTTTTATTTCAAAATTCGTTTGTTCATAACAATAAAGTTAATTAATGCCATAATTGTACTTGCCCCGCACATCTTCTTCTAAGTGAAACGCTTACTATCATTTCAGTCAAACAGTGTAGTCCTCCATTTTTGAAAACAGACCTTGCTATTGTTAATTGACCATGACATTTCATGCATGAACGATTAAAACTTTAACTTATACCCTGCATGTAGAGGGCTTACTTTTCTTTAATTTGATATATGATAATTTTAACACACTACATCGTACACAAATATGAAATATTTCAACTTAAACAAGTGTCCAGTTTCTCTTTTGCGGAGTATATTATAGCCACAGAGGGTGAATAAAGGATTATGAAGGAGATATATAAACCTTCTACTATAAACATAAACTGGTTGGTGCGTTCAGTCAAGTAAGATGTTAAGGAGTGTGTGTATGCATGTGGGTGTGTGTGTATATATGTCGATGTTTCTTTTGTTTTGATTAATTTTGTTTCAACCAATCAGATTGCGGGATTATCGGAATTGCGGGATTAAGTTTCTAATGTATTGACTGCTATGAGGGGCATATTAAAGTCATACCTGTAAAGTGTCCAAATCCACGAAAATTACTTGGAGCTTCCTCGTTTCTCTTCTACCGTGTTGTTTAGCTTATGGTAAAAGAAGAATAAAATAGGGTTTGATTTTTTCAAATGTCCCTTTAGTATGAAGATAATTATCATTTAAATCTTTTATTTCAATCACGTTGATTAACGCTTTTGATAACAAGTACAATTGTCCTAGCTGAGAACGTCCGCATGCAGCACTCTTGAGAACATTCCGGAGATTGAACTTTGAGCCGAGCGAGTGCAAATTCCATGAATTCTGTACTACGTGTGTAAACATACAAGGGTGCGAATATCTCAAACGGATCATTCATTACTGCGACAAAATGTATGGCAGACCATCAGTATTCGGTGATAAAATATGAACTCAATATTTGTTTTTTCACTAGGTAAACAGTGTTCGTTTTCTTTCAAACTTTCACAAATCTTTCAATTGTAATTTACAATGATATTGATATAGGATTGAAGTCTCAAATGTCATTTTGTGCAATATCTGACACTTTACAGGTATCACTTTAAATTATAGGCCCAAAGAGATCGCAAAACCATGATATGACCTTGGTCTTTTAATATTTCAATATGCCCCTTTTAGCAGTCAATAATGTAAAGTATTGGATATTGTTCCAGTATGCGAAACACTTGGAAAAGAAAGTGATCATGTGGTGGCACAGTATTTATTAGTAAACAATACTCCAGGTAGTGTGATCTCTCGATGTATGTCAAAATATGTTTAAAGGGATGCCTGTAAAGTGTCTAACACCACGAAAATTACTTGGAGATTCCCCGTTTCTCTATACTACCGTGTTGTTTAGCTTATTGTATGAGAAGACTAAAATAGGGTTAGCATTTTTCAAATGGCCCTTTTTATTTGTATGACGATATCTATTATATCATTCAGCTCAAGAGCGTTAATGAGCGGTCAAAAACCTCATACACGTCATACATTAATTCGTTGTAAAAAGCTGACGCATATATTTTCGTCTTTGTAACCAGAAAAGCAGTCTTCTTTTTCAATGAACTTGCACACATCATTTGGACAAATCTTACAATGATTTTGGTACAGGATTGAAGTTTTAAATGTAATTTTGGGCAATAACTGACTCTTTACCGGTGCACCTTTAATTCAAATAATACATTTCTCGGATTGTATTCTATCGCGTGTCTCCAATCAGTCCAACCACGCTACGTCACTGGATGCATACATGTCCAAATGAATATAATCCCTTTCATCTTATCATACATGTCATATAACAGATATCTGTGTCAATATATCACCTCTTACTGAATAAACATATTTTGTTTTACACAAGGGATCGATGGTCAACATGTTAATGTTAGTGATCTTGAGTGTCAAAGACTGTTTGCGACAGCTTAAGAAATATAAGGACGTCATTTTCGGAGCAAAAATGTAATCTGATAATTACCATTTTTGTTTTGTTTAGTTAAGTGAAAAACTTGTTTATGCTCCATTGTTGAATTATACGCAATTTCACACTAATACTTGAGATGATTATGTTATTAGTTCGCGTTTTATTTTGTTGGTATTCAATAAGCCTTTTTGTGTAGTTTATTGTAGTAATGCAGTTGTATTTTTGTATACCCTTTTCTTATTATCATATTTGTTTACCATTTGTGATCAAGGGCTTTTTACCGTGTTTAAATAAAAAGAAAAAGAAAAGCAGTATTGTTGACTAGCATGCCTTGCTTTACATAGCCTACATTATTTCGCTTTCGAATGCTTTATCTAACCCTCATAATATTTGTAACAAAACTGTCCCAGATCAGAGCCCAATATCGGTTCTGTTCCAGGTACGCCCTCTTGTGTTAATGAATGCATTTATTTATTAACACAACGTTACACAACACACTACTATTTACTTAATATGGTAGTATGACAACCATCAGTTGTTCATGATTGCACACGAGTTTTTGCCATGCTATGAACATCACATGGACATAAATCTGTCTATATTGGGCCATCTACACGCCCACTGAACTATTATCACGACTTCAGACGTGCAAGTATTTTTTTTAAAGCAATGTTACAATTAAAACGTTATCGTGCCCTAAAGTTGAGTGAGCTTGCAGTTAATCAAAACAAATTATACTAATTCGTGTACCAATAAATGGATGGGGCGCAAAGGGTCACCCCCACACCCTTGTGATCCAGCCCCTGTATTTGGCAAAAGCTAAAGAAGATAGAAGGTTAAGCGCATGCTGCCCCCCTCACGGGATACCTCACCTCCCCCTATACTAAAATAATGATCCCCCTCTTGACTTACACCTACCACTGGGTCCGTACCCGGAAAGCAATCTATTTTTCATTGAAAATCACAGCCCCATAACAATGCCAATAACTCGCTTTTGAAATCTGCTATAATAATAACCCACGCTTTGTGGCGTATCAGCCATAAATGCAATAATACATATTACATTCGCTATTGTATGCATGCACACATTATATGCACGCAATTATTTAAATGCACTTTACTTCCTCAAAACATGTAGCTTGTAATTAACAACATACATATGCAGACTAGATGCCAGGAATAACCAGTAAAAGAGTTGTCAGCATAATGGAATAAACTCAGTGCATTCGAACCCCCATCATGTCAAATCTTCAAGAAGCAGATATTTAACTTGGTTAAAATGGGTTAATAATAATTTATAATAATATTTATGAAGCGCATAATATGAACATCATCTCTATGCGCTTCACACCAAATCAATTAACAATTTATTCAACAAATTAACCTTCATATAATATCAAACCTAAGTAATTAAACTGAACAAAGAAGCAAATAAACAACAAATGCTACAAAATATACTTAATAAGTAACAATTAAGGGGAGAGCATAAATGTTTTGAGAGAACGTTTGAAATTGTCGACGGATGAGGCATTGCGTATGTGGAAAAGGATAGAGTTCCATCCTGCAGCTGTGATGTCGATGATGGTTCAAAAAGGCCCCCAAAACCGTGTCAGGCCAAACTGTATTCACTTCCGATGAGGATGGTGCGGACGTGACTATCAAGATTAACGTCCTATGATTAGGGTTAATGGCTAATGGTTAATGGTTGATGGTTAATGGTTGATGGTTAATGGTTGATGGTTAATGGTTGATGGTTAATGGTTAATGGTTGATGGTTGATGGTTAATGGCTAATGGTTAATGGTTGATGGTTAATGGTTGATGGTTAATGGTTGATGGTTAATGGTTGATGGTTAATGGTTGATGGTTAATGGTTAATGGTTGATGGTTAATGGTTAATGGTTGATGGTTGATGGTTAATGGTTGATGGTTAATGGTTGATGGTTAATGGCTAATGGTTAATGGTTGATGGTTAATGGCTAATGGCTAATGGTTAATGGTTAATGGTTGATAGTTAATGGTTGATGGTTAATGGTTGATGGTTAATGGTTGATGGTTAAGGTTGATGGTTAATGGCTAATGGTTGATGGTTAATGGCTAATTGTTTAATGGATAATGGTTAATGGTTGATGGGTTATGGTTGATGGTTAATGGTTAATGGTTAATGGTTGATGGTTAATGGTTGATGGTTGATGGTTAATGGTTGATGGTTAATAAGTGATGGTTAATGGTTGATGGTTAATGTTTGATGGTTAATGGTTGATGGTTAATGGTTGATGGGTTATGGTCAAGATTTGAAGTATTAGTATTTTATGCAAATGTGTATTAAGTGAAAAGATAAGCCTGTAATGCATTCTAAAACATTAATTCAGTTATACAAGTATATTGAACCTAAACAAATAAAACTCTTACAGATTGACTGATCAATTCACGAAAGGTTGACACCATGACTGTGTTTTTTGTGATCTGATATGTCCACCGCGTTAAAATTCCATGGTCACTTAGTGTAATATGACCAAGTAATGAGCGAAAGGCTAATTCGTTGCACAAATGTTGTACTCATTAGAAAGTCTCGCAGGGAGACTTCTGAACACCTCTTTCACAAATATCTTTGTAACGCAAGATAAATTCGGAAAATCCAAACGCGTTCAATGCTTATTTCGGTAATAATAATACAACGAGGCATGTGAGAACTGCAAGAGCTATATTCACGTTTCATTTGGATTTTGACAATATTACTAGATCACGTTAACATGGTTAAACCCAATTTTGCTGTCTGACTCGAAGGGTAGAGCGTCACTACTTATAAATATATTTACGAAGCCAGGGGCGTAGATTAACCCTCTTTTCCTATGGGAAGGGCTCTCAGGAAAAGAGGGTTAATCTACCAAGTATATCAAGTATGTCTCCAAGTCTTTTAAACACATCTGACACTGTCAATGACAATGTCATACTCATATTATAATTCTATTGACAATTGTACAATTAATTTTGAATAAGGTACTTACCAGATGAGCGCAGCTATAGGAGTAGACCAAAGATGCAGAATGATAGCTTGAACTCCCCTCTCTGCAGCAAATAATCAACAGACATTATTTATTGGCTAGCCGCCCTATCCTAGCACCATTATAATTATATGAGCTATTACCATTTTGCTAACACTAACAGTGGTCAGAGTCCAAAGTGGGCATTTGGAAAAATTGTGTGGTATAATTCTATAAATAATTTATAAATAATGAAGACAGTCACGATAATTTACCTTTGACCTTCATCTTGACTGTCTAGCTACACTACAGTCCTCTGCACATACAATTTTGTTGTACAGGTTGTCATAGACTAATCATACAATAAAAACGCTATTATAATTTGTTTTGGTCCTATTTAACTATTTGGACTCTGACCACTGTTAGTGTTAGAAAAATGGTAATGGCTCATATAATTATAATGGTGCTAGGATAGAGAGGCTAGCCAATGAATAATGTCTAGTCTTTAAACATATCTGACACTGTCATACTCATATTATAATTCTATTGACAATTGTACAATTAATTTTGAATAAGGTACTTACGAGAGTCCAGATGAGCGCAGCTATAAACACACGTGCCATTCAAAAATAAAAATGGATGGAATATCAAACAGCATTGTTTCATAACCCATAATCAATGCATTCAGTCATGTGCTGTTTCACAACAATGTACAGGCACGCACAATGTCTTGTGACTTTTGAATTGGGCCATTTTGTCTTTAATCTGTGCTCATTCAGCCATACAGTGATGAATATCTCTGATTTTCACACAAAATGTACTTAACAACTGTACCAATATTGTGGTAAGATGACATCGTCTCTACATTTAAGAGTTATGAAATTATGAGCAGTTCTTTAGGGGGGTAGTTACTGTTTGTGTTCTGTTTACAATTGTGTGAATGTAGTGTTACCACCTTCAAACAGATTGGCTCATTTAAATAATTTTTCTTTTAGGCAAATTTTAATAAAAAAACCCCACCAAAATGCAAAACAAATACATAATACATTTTCAATATTTTACTCCCTTTTGTTGGGGGGGGGGGGGGGGGTAAATGCGCTACTTTTTAGTATAGACTGACAAACAACCTCTTCAAAATACACTTTAACATCAAACTCTCACACATTTATCATTGTACATGTATTATGTGCACACGTGCTATAATTCTGTTTAGGATCACATTCACCAACTTCTTTTGTTTTGTTTTTCCAATCCACCATTGTGTCAACTCTCAAGTACACGTCCTTTCAACACCTCGCTCACACAAAGCGAAAGGCCGCCGAAGGCGGCCCTTTCGCGAGTGGACATAAACAGCGCTGTATAAAGGTGTACATGCGCCTCAACACAAATACAATACGTCAGATTGGTGTGTACACTCTGTAGGGTATGGAATCTACTAGACATGTATTGATGGCGGATCACTAGTGAGAGATGTGTTATAAGGCTGACATAGAGATCATACATTCAACATTTTCCACGCGTTGTTAATTTTGGTTAGCAGTGGAATTTGTTTTAAGGCAGTCTAAACATGTAAGGCTCACTTATTTCAGATACGAGAAGCGTTTAATAGTGGTTTCAGGGTTATTCCGTGTTTTGAGTGAGTTTAAGAAGGCCATATGATTTATGCATATGGTGTAAATAATGATATATATATATTTTTGTTTAGCAAAGTACGTAAACAAACATAGCAAAGAAATAGATTCGAATCATATCTTCAATAATAACTTTTTACCATGGCGGAAGCAGGAACAAATGCTTTCGGACTGTCTGTGATTATGATCATCTTGATTTGTGTACTCCTTAGTTCCGTTCAACCAGAATTGATTGGTAAGTAAACATACAACATCATGGGATTATTCAGAAATTTCAATATATTTCATTTTTTTCAGTGCAGGCCTAGGATTGTGTAAATCTAACATTCCCTCAATTCTACCACTTAATATTTCACATGTTTCAACTATAGATTTACAGGCTTTTCATCAGTATTTTGCATCACAACTCAACTATACATTAATTCGAATATACCATTCTGGACAATAAGCATAAATTGCATGTTGAAGTAAGAATAACTTCATATCTACATTTCAGATGTTCGCCTGGTAGGGGGTTCAACACGGTATGAAGGGACCGTGGAGGTGACAGATGACGGGGTCACATGGTACACCGTGTGTGGATCATCCATCGGCTTTGCGGACGCAGCAGTAGTATGCTACCACCTTGGGTTCAGTGGCTTTAATCGAGGTCTATCAAGCTCCCCATTCGGGAGTAACCAGAACCAAAGTGTAACGCTCGGTTGTGCTCCGGGTAAGTTGACTGTTACAGTATTTGCCTTGGGATTCCGTTGCAAATCTGGACAAAGATACGCCTTCTTACTCCTCCTACTCGTCTCACAAGATGACAGCAATCTTTTGTCCTAAATGAGAATCATGTATTTAATTTAATAATAAGGAGATAAGTAGAAAGTAGAAAGAGTAAATGGGTTCTTGCATTTTCATAGTTTTGGGGATCCCTTTATGATTATGTATTTATGCTCTGACCGCACATTTGTGCTGCTAATTGTTGTAATTTACTAAGACATACTGTATTAATTTACACTTTCTTTGATTTTACATTCAATTATTAGACAGTAGTATCAAGATGATGATTACAGAGTAAATAGGTTCTTGTTTTTTTCATAGTTTGTTTTATCCTTTACATTTTAATTGGCCGCACTTTTGTGCTCATGTACAGCTAATTGTTGAAATATTGGAAGACATGTTGTATGACTTTACATTTTTAATGTCATATTTAATTATCATACACAAGTTCTTTAGATACTATAAATGTAATTTATGTCTAGGAACAAACCAAAATATGATATAGGCTACATTATGTTATAATAATATTTTGTTGTTGGTTATCTTGCTAAATACATTTATTTATTCTTTTGTTACATTTTAATGTTGAAAATATTTTTTTAACGTTGAAATATTTGTATGCATGTATGTTTAAACATTGTTGTTGTGCATAAGGCAGTTTAGTCCTCAGACTATAGTATTGTGTATTGTCTACGTGTGAATTAAACCGATATATCTATAGTACGATTCTTCTGAATGGTATGTCATATTTTCATAGATACTGAACAAATTTACCTATACAACGAGTGTAAATTAATGTCAGATCGCACCAAGTATGCGAATTCGGATACTATGGATGATCGACGTATTCGAATCAGACATGTTTATACCACAATCAAACAACGTTCCGGTACGCTATTCAATTTAATCATAAACCTCCATAATACTAAGTGAGGGAGACATTTGGAAAATCAAAACCCATGTTAGTATTCATAAGCCAAACAAAAGAAGTGTGCAAGCTCCAATTTAGTTTGGTTGAATTTGACAAAGTTAATTGATCACTTTAATGCAACAAATGTCTGGTTATATTTGTCTCATCAGATTAATGTGTGATGTAGATGAAGTGAAGCATTTAGATATATTACTTTGTATAATGTATTGATATTTTACTCATATTTATTTTACCCTTGCAATTCAGGAGATGATAATATTAGTTCATGCAATTACACTGTATGTTCTGAAGGATCTGCGGTGGGTGCAGTAGTGTGTTATGGTATGTTTATCAACTTATGAATATGAATTTAGTTATAAAAACAATGGAGACATAACTGATGTACCCTCTATGTCTTCAGCGAATTTGAATCTCATTATTTGCATCGTACCAGTAGAGCGGGCTTGAACTGTTTAGGCCTATCGTACATTTTATGATAATAGTACATTTGATTGCACAAACATATCTAGAGGACTTATTATGTGCTTTGATATGAATGATGAAATAACATGTTCGTTTATCCTCCGTGAGTAAGGACTAAGGAGCACAATTATTAAAATGTGGAGAGAAAAAAACATTCATCATTCTGCTGAGAAAGTGTGGATTTCGCAGTAGTAGTATACAAGACAAACTTTCGATTTTGAACATCCAAAATTGCAAATTGCCATTAACAACTTTTGCGTGATATTTGTCATGATCTTTTATACCTGACATAATTATATTATGGACTATTGACACGTTATTGCCAAAACATGCACGTTGTAAGATAATACATAATGTCATTTATACTGGAATATAATTTGCAGATGAGAGATACTTGGGCTGTTACACTGACGCTATACACGATCGCGTCCTCCCTGACAAGCCATGTACTACCAGTTTAACAGCGTGTACGTACAGTGACTTGACGATCAACAAGTGCATCGATCTCTGCATGAATGCCAGCTATGACCTCGCCGGTGTGGTGTTTGGTAACGAATGCTTCTGTGGAGCTGCTGGAACAGACTACGGTCGATTTGGCAAATTGGGAGATGAGCTATGTTATCATGCATGCACGGGAAACAATCAACAGAGTTGTGGCGGGCAAGGGTTCATTGCCGTTTTTAATCGTGAGTTTCTACAAATGTACCTCTCTAAGTACAATTTTGTTGGTAAAATTGTTTTCAACGACAACAAGTTAATGCGAATCCTTATGATGACATCTTTCGAACTGGAGTCTATTGTGATTTCCCCAGTTTGTAAACAAGTGTTCATGGTTGTGGAATGGTGAATTTGGGACAATAGCCGTGTCCAATCTTGAATGTTTAAGAAAGATTTGTCAAAGTCATACAATACCCCAAAGTATTCATATTCATTCTTTGTTCTTTGTTTGTCTGTGTATTTTATATGTTTGTGAGGGGTTTATAATAGTTGTCCAACTGTGATATAAATTGAGACTTCACTCATATACCAGTATCATGTAAGATTCTTTTTAACGATGTGCGATTATTTCCTCGAAAAGGAACACTGTTTGACAGGTTAAAAAAGTGAAAATTTATGTTAGATTGTATCATGTACTGCACAATAATTTTGACTACAATCGAAGTTGAATCATAACTATCTCCACAATAAGGGATATATTTAGAATACCAAAACCCTTCCGATTCCTCTGTCACAATTAGCCAAACGATAAGGTACAGGAGAAAATATAAAATCTCCACATGATTTTGGTTGAAATTGACAAGGTTAAAGGGACTTAGTAACATTGTCCAAATCATCAAATTCCAATGGGAATTCTAGCGAGTCCCTCATACCTTGTTGTATTCTTATCAACAACAAAAAGCATGGGACAGGTTTCAGTTTCTCAAAATTCCCTTTCGTTAAAAAGATATTTACGATTTAAGTTTTCAGATGTCAAATTATCCAACGGATCGTCAGAACCGTGTACAAACTGAGTGCAATGAGTTGGTGAATGTCACTTTGCATTTTTGCTCATTACTCGGCCATATAAAGTCCATTTAACTTGAAATTTTCACACAACACCCAGTGGGTATATCAAATAACAATAATATATATTGTATCAACCACTCATCACTTTTTGCAAAATTATCACTTTAACCAGAATCGTTATTAATGATTATAATCTTTCAAAGAACGTCCTGTTTGCAAGAAGGTTGGACTGAGGAGCGTGTCCTAGACCCCGTTGTGTCATGTGAGTCCGCGTGATAGGAACGAGAACATGACAGCATTCACGCCTGCAATTATCAAATACAAATCGTCAGTAAAAATCAACAATTCTGCAGCTGTGTAAGAAATCAATGTGACCACACCTTTTTCACTTATTTCCTGCTTCTAAATGCAAATCTTCATTGAAATTCGAAAATTTGCAATATGCAAATTGGAATATCTATTTGTATGCAGATACACACACACATATACACATATTTATACTTAAACGCACACGCAGAAAAAACCTTCAATTCTTGATATCATGTACGTATAAAACATCTTTACCTATACAAATAATCAAAATGTCAACAAAATGATAATTTTACTTGTCTGAAATCACAGTTATCAACGATTGTGCTTCATCTCCCTGTATTAATGAAGCAACCTGTATGGACCTTGTGAATAGATACAACTGTACGTGTGCTACAGGATATGCAGGAGTACATTGCGCTACAGATATGAAGATAACACTGTTCTATACCACTTAAAGAGGAGGCTCTGTCTGTTTGTCTGTCTGTCCGGCTATGCAAATCGCCACGTTTTGAAATATGACCTTCACCTTTCAGGTGATTATTGCTACTACCTTTAAAGAGGTATTGGTCAAAAGGTATCAAATTACATCAAACAGAAATGGATTTTGTTGCAGATTTTGTTTGTATTTTTATTTTGGAAGGATCTATACATTGTATTTGTCGGGAGGGAGCGCTAGATCATGTACGTGCATGATGAACGCGATGATTTGCACGTAGAGCGAACTGTACCGACCCTGTGTATAGATACAACTATACGTGTGATGCATGAATACATTGCGCTACTGGTATGAAAGCAGCACCACCTGATGAAATAAAACATTTGACTTGATATCGTGTGTAAGTTCCATATACAACTGGGAAAGACCAAACACACATACACATGACTGACTCACAAACATACATGCACATACACACATGAAACACACAAACACATACATGTTTGGAACAGTAAACACATGCGCATGTATTAGAGTCCCAAATTCGTAGCATAATGGAGCATGCTTCGCTGTCCTGGATGAATGCATCTACCACAGTACTTGGACTGCTAGACTCTATCCAGAGAAAAGCTTTACGATTCGTTGGCGTGAATAAAGAAGATGCACATTCACGACTAAACATCACATCTCTTCACGCACCGAAGATATGTAACAGCAGCAACAGTACGCTATGATATGCAGACCTACCTCAGTCCTTCCCACAAGAAAACCATGCTCCCTCAACCATACGTGATGAAAAGATCAACACGAACCAGCAAGGCAATGCCGAGACATGCACTCACAGTACCCATCGGTCTCGGCTAGCGAACAAACAGCCTTGTGCTGCGCCCCACACCCCTCTGACACAAAAAAAAACAGTGGCCTCGGTCTCCTCCCTCCTCCCCCTCCCCCTCCCGCTGAATTTAAAGGATTATAAAAGTGGTGATAACAAATCATTACTACGCATAATATAGAATGCAGATATTGCAATTATAAAAGACTCTGTTATGGACCAGGCGAGATGCAAAGAACACCAGCTCGCTCCGTTTTTTTTCTGACAATTTGTAAGAATTTTGTATCAATTAACATGTATAGCTACACATTCCCTACAAAAAAAATCGTTGAATATTATCCAAATTATTAATGTTTATGAGTGCAATGGTACGACTATTTGTTCCATCTTTCACCGAATGAAAGTATTCGTTCCGTTGCATGAATGGAAAAACAACATTCATTATTTGTTTTATATGACACCTAAGTGTAAAACTAAAATAGATCCTTAAATAGATCCTTTTCATTTGATATTTTGGGGAATTTACACTTTACCGCCCCTGACCCAGCTCTGGCAAGCTCTGCGCGCTAGCTTCTTTATGCAAACTTCAATTCCCCGCGCACATCCGCCTTGGAGTGCGAAATGTTTGTTAATGCGCTTGTTCTTAAATGGAAAATCTGCGCTATGCGCGCAATTATTTTTAACGCGCGCTAGTGCTTGCACAAAACAACTGCATGAAAGTTCCTTTGCACGGTTATGACGTCAATATCGTGCAATAGAGCATTTCCACGAATGGCATGTGACATGTATTAAATCAATCACAATTACGAGAACATTGTAAGGTGTTATATAAGATCCATGATATGTACAGATATTTAAAGATTAAATGAAATGTAAGTGGGATTTAGAAAGATGAACTTCGGATAGAAGTACACACCAAACGGAGCATAAAATAGCGACCGCTCGCACAAACAAAAGAATACTCTCTCGTGATTGGTCGACCGATCGATCGATCGAGTGGCCGTGGCCGCGTGTGCACAATGCAGTGCATGCGTTTCAATGGTGCGAAACCATGCCAAGATTTTAAACTAACCCTGCGACATTAAGTTACAAAAGCTTTACATAAGTCCGGGGCTGTTTTTCTTTCTTCATACATCGTTACAACTGACAGCACTGGCGTAGATACGGGGAGGGGGGGGGGGGGGGGGGGGGTGGTGGGGGGCACGCGTTTGGTTTTGCATACACATCTTGAAATGGAAAAGGAAAATTGCAGCGCAAGGGACGACATATTGACGTCAAGGAGGAGGCGGGGTAATTTATAGCCAAGTGATGATAAGTAATTGTGAACAGCGTATTGAAGTGTACAATTTATGCACTTTGAAAGAGACTAACGTCTTATATACAATCCTATTCATGATATCTCGGACCACCATGCGCTTCAGCGGGACCTTGATCGCCTTCATCAATGGTCTCTTACCTGGCAGATGAAATTCAACACAGAGAAATGTCATCTTCTACGGTTCTCACTCCGCCGAAACAACATTGAAGGCAATTACCTACTGGGCAATACTCAACTTACAGCAGTTAAAAACTACAAATACCTGGGTCTTACCTTTTCTCACAACCTATCCTGGCAAAAACACATTGATGGAATTGCATCGAAATCCAACCAAATGCTCGGGCTTATCAATAGGAATCTACGACGCTCTTCCCAGAAGATCCGACAACAAGCCTTCTTCTCCCTGGTTAGACCTCGCTTGGAATATTGTGCAACAGTCTGTAATCCATCTACAAAGAAGAGCATCTCAAAGATTGAAGCTGTACAGAGGTGAGCAGCAAGATTCGTTCTTCAACAATACCGCCATTCTAAGAGTGTGTCTGCTATGATTCAACAACTTCAATGAAGTACACTGGAAAGACGCAGACACATCTCCTGCCTTAGCCTCCTCTACAAAATTCAGAATGGCATGGTAGCAATTACACCTGACCAACTCCTCACACCAATGGCCCCAAGCATCACCAGGCAATACCACCCAAATAAGCTCAAGCATATACATACTCGAACTCAGCTTTACCAGAACTCCTACTTCCCACAAACTGTAACAGCATGGAATGCGCTCCCCAATAATATATTGGCTTCTACATCACTAGGAGCCTTTGCGGGAGCAGTTGCCTCAATCGGCAATTAATGGGACACCTCACCGGTTCCCCTCGACTCTACGTCCTGACTGATGGACCCTGTCGAGTACCCAAGTAGAAGTAGAAGTAGAAGTATAATTACACCAATTAAAGGGATAGTGGAGTTGTGGCATACAGGGTCAAAATAATTGTTTGTGAGATAATGACAAACTGAGTGTCAATTAAAAAGAACATACAATTTTAATGACGGAATAACTAAATCTGATCAAAATTGGTTCAGAAACGGCTGAAAGGGATAGTTGAGTTGAGGTATAGAGGGCGCTACACAATATACATTTGTAAGAGCATGCAATTTCAATGGCAGAAAACACGTTATTTGATCAAAATCCAAACATTACCATTTGTAATAATTGTGGGGCCCCACAATTTTTCAATAATTCTGATCAAATTAAAAAAGTGCTTCCTCTTTTCACAAATTTACACGAGAGATTGTTAAATCGTTGTTGATTATCTCTATCTAATCACTATTTGAAGAAAGCATCACATGCACAATATTTTATTTAAAATGGTTGAAACCGATGAGGGTTTAGAGAGCGCGCTCTTGAGGTTTAACG
Organism: Echinarachnius parma; assembly: GCA_037951105.1. Classification (NCBI taxonomy): domain Eukaryota; kingdom Metazoa; phylum Echinodermata; class Echinoidea; order Clypeasteroida; family Echinarachniidae; genus Echinarachnius; species Echinarachnius parma. Next base: position 101,775 of record JBAMJV010002171.1, read on the forward strand.
GCTCTTTTTTTTTAATGATAACAGTCTTTTTATTAAGTCATTTGTAATTGTTTGTATTCCTCTTGAGTATGGTGGAGTTATAACTATCAGTTTGTAATGTAATGGTGCAGGTTTGGTAACTAAAATTCAGTTTGACCAAAACTGTACTCTCTTTACCAAAACTCAGCTATCCCTTTAAATATCCATAAACATTACCATTTGTTATAATTGTGGGGCCCAACAATTATTCGATGATTTTGAACCAGCCGTCAAATAAATTTAAAAAATGCTTCCTCTTTTCAAAAATTTATCAAATACGTTTTGAAATAGTTGTTGATTATCTCGCTATACATGCACAATATTTTATTTTAAATGGTTGAAATCGGTGTGGGTTAAGAGAGCGCTCTTTTGAATTGTAACGGCTCTTTTGGAATGATAACAGGCCTTTTAATAAGTCGTTTGTCATTTTGTTATTCCTATCGAGCATGGTGGAGTTATAACTGTTAGTTTATAATGTAATGGTGCAGGTTTTGGTTACTAAAATCAGTTTGACCAAAAACTCAACTATTAGTCTAGGCGATCGGTGCCAAAAAAGGCGAAAATCGCTCGGAAAATGATACAAGTATGAAACTTGGTACAGTTATACTTGAGCCTATACTGAATATTTTAAAAGGTGGAGCCAATGCATCCGGCCTGTTTTTTAGCAACGGTTGCTAAGAACCTTATTGACCTTAGCAACGAGCCTTTAAAGCATATCTTATTCATTCCAAAAGCATGATGCTATGTGTTTTAGCATCAAAACTAACTAAAGACGTGCTATAATGTCATTTTAAGTGTCAATATTAATACAAAACAACATTTTTGTGTTGCTAGGCAACCGATAAACCATAACGACTGTATATTTTTATCGTAATTGTCTATTTGTAAATGATTTTTCACGTCTCACTGCCTTAAACAGCTAACAGAGAAATATTTGGGTATATTTTCAACTGTTATGAAGGTTAATTGGTAAATAATATAAACAAATCAGTTGCTTAGTAACATATTTACCATAGCAACAAGCTGTGTACACATGAAAACAATCACTTCACCTGGTATCCATTGAACTCAAACAATTTTCTTATCAATATAAGGCCTATGGCAAGGTAATTAGTAAGGGTTATGGTATGATACCCCACATCAAATGGAAACAATGTTGCTAGGCAATACATTCATGGAAGCAACCAGCTATTTTGGGACAGATGGATTGTCTTAAAAAACATGTTCTCACCATGAAGTCGTAAGTCATTGATCATAGTTTCAGGCATTGTCGCAATCTCCTGTGCATGTGCAATACACAGTGCATTTTAAGAGCGCTCGTACACATTTGCAGTCTCTACACCTGCTCCTGCATTGACACTTCAGCAGCTCTGGGCAGGATACGCTTGCTTCAGGTAAGTTTGTCTACAGGGGTCTCCACTGTTCTGGGCAAGTCCATCCCCACTCAGAAGGGGAGGGCATCTGGCGATATGGCATAGTAGTACGTCCCCAATGGTGCCCACCTTGCAATGCTGCCCTTCTGATATGTTGCTGTAATGCAGCCTTGGTGGGGGGAAGCGCTGACATCTGACGCCCTTTTCGTGTGAATAGAAGCTTTCTGTCTTCGTTGATGGAGGTACATGTTGCTGTCTTATCATAGAGAAGGATGGTGAAGTACTCTAGGGCAGCCTCAGTCTCTTCAGATATCTGATCTGGTGCACAGTGCAGCTCATACAGGGCTCCAGTGAGTTCATCATGTGTCTCCCACATTTTACATGCAGTCTTCTTTCCAACTTGGGCAAACTGGGAAACAGTGTCGCAGCCCGTGAAAGCATGAAACACCGGAAGAACCAACGACTTTTGTGGGCCAAGGGAGGCACTTATCTCATGAGTCGGGATGTAGTGAAAGTTCTTTCCAGTTCCGAATGCGATCCAGAGGTCTATCCTTCGTATCTGCTGTACAGTTGCTACTGCTAACACAAGTACATCAGTATCTACTGTCCGAACAAGGATCTTGTGAAAGCCCTGTCTGACAGCATCGGCAACATGTACCATGATCCGGGAATCTGCTTCTTCATAGTTGCAGGGAGAAATGCCGGATGTGTCTCGTGCAGGTATACAGAGAACATTATCTCCATTAGTGTGTTCTCTGATGATGCACTTGACATCAGTTCATCGTTCAGAAGTTTGAACAATTCTACCTTGTTGCTATTCAAACGAAGAAACTGCTGACAGTTCTTTGGTACAGGGCTAGACACCTCAACACGCCTACGTTGACTAGGACCCATAGCACGCTTTTCTCTGGTCTGTGCCTTTAGACTGTTGTCAAAGTATTGGTCCCAGACCATATCTACTCGTTGAGCCTTCTTTTGCTCTCTTTCGATGTGTGGGACACACACAAAACATGATGAAATTATCATGATTTGCTCCTCATTGCAGTACCCTTTGTTAATTGTATTAGTAGTAGACGATCACCTCAAGTAACCATATATTGATTTGTCAACATTTTTCTTGACACGATTCCCAGGCCAATATCTGAAAAATTACCAGGGCATATAAGTCCAGTAGACGGTTCTATATGTCGTGTATTAGACCTGGAGAATTTCATAAGTACAATGTTTTGTTTGCTATTCATGTTCTAAATAGTTTATGGGCAATTCCACGGTTAGTAACGTTACATTTATAGCATATTTCCATATCATGTTCTACTGTAACACCACCATCTGTTCATTCCAAGTCACAATCAGTTTGCAGCATGTTCACCCACCCTAGGTCTATAATACAGAAAAAGATGAACATAATTCAAATAATATTTGTGTCCCCATGGCAACTGTTATAGTCGGTTAGTAACGTTACAAAAAAAGGACATGGAAAAAAATACGAGTCCTTGTGAAAATTATTTCTCGTAAACGGGAGTCATCTGAAACAAATTCTACACCATTGGCAGTAACTTGCTTAGTGGTGCGATGTATCAAATATTAAAATATGTCTTTTGGGTTTTTGTAGAAAAAAAAAAAAACATGGTTAGTAACGTTACGGTTAGTAACGTTACAGTTTGTCCGTCCAAATTAAAATGATGTTTTTAGCATGAAAATGCATTTCAAATTCATAGAGGAGACACTGGTTGGTGGTTGGTGTTATATGAAGTGTTTTACAGTATCCAAAAGAAATCAATGAAAAAGAAATTATACTTTTCTTTTGTTTATGTTATTAATTCTTCGCTCGTTTCGTGTTGTTAATGCATATGACATTAATTTTCAATGTATTTAGCTACGACTGCTGCACCTACAACCACTTCACCAACGACTGCTGCACCAACTACTGCGGCACCTACAACCACTTCACCAACGACTGCTGCACCAACGACTGTGGCACCTAAAACTGATGTATCAACTACTGATGCACCAACGACTGCCGCACCTACGACTGCTACACCTACAACTGCTGCACCAACGACTGATCCACCTACAACTACTGCACTAACGACTGCTGCACCAACGACTGCTGCACCAACGACTGCTGCACCAACGACTGCTGCACCAACGACTGCTGCACCAACAACTGCTGCATCTACGACTGCTGCTCCTACAACTGCTGCACCAACGACTACTGCACCAACGACTGCTGCACCAACAACTGCTGCACCAACGACTGCTGCACCAGCGACTGCTGTACCAACAACTGCTGTACCAACGACTGCTGCACCAGCGACTGCTGTACCAACGACTGCTGCACCAGCGACTGCTGTACCAACAACTGCTGTACCAACGACTGCTGCACCAGCGACTGCTGTACCAACGACTGCTGCACCAACAACTGCTGTACCAACAACTGCTGTACCAACGACTGCTGCACCAGCGACTGCTGTACCAACGACTGCTGCACCAGCGACTGCTGCACCAGCGACTGCTGTACCAACAACTGCTGTACCAACGACTGCTGCACCAGCGACTGCTGTACCAAGGACTGCTGCACCAGCGACTGCTGTACCAACAACTGCTGTACCAACGACTGCTGCACCAGCGACTGCTGTACCAACGACTGCTGCACAAACAACTGCTGTACCAACAACTGCTGTACCAACAACTGCTGTACCAACGACTGCTGCACCAGCGACTGCTGTACCAACGACTGCTGCACAAACGACTGCTGCACCAACAACTTCTGCACCTACGACTGCTGCACCTACAACTTATGCACCTACGACTGATGTACCAACAACTGATGAACCATCTTCTCCCGCACCTACGACTGCTGCACCTACAACTTATGCACCTACGACTGCTGCACCTACAACTGATGAACCATCTTCTCCCGCACCTACGACTGCTGCTCCTACAACCTATGCATCTACGACTGCTGTACAACTACTCATGAACCAGCGACTCCCGCACCTACGACTGCTGCACCTACAGGTGAGGCACCTACGAATGTTGCACCTACGGCTACTGTATCTACTACTGATTCACCTACGACTGGTGCACCTATGTCTGCTTTTGAATATCACTATATATTTTCGTTTATTACATAACCATAACTTGTATTTAACGTGATTTGTTCAGACCTCACTTATTGGATATATCAGATCCTTTTATTAACCATTCACCACTCTTTGCACAAGTCAATACTAGACTCCTTTGGTAACAATACAGCAGTATGGACAATTTAATTTGTCAGATAACACATGCTACAATGAAAATTAACCAAAATTTACAAATCTGAATTCCAGATGTTCGTCTTGTTGGAGGTTCATCACAGTATGAAGGCACCGTGGAGGTGACAAAAGACGGGGTCACTTGGTACACTACGTGTGGAATTTCTATCGGCTTTTCGGATGCAGAAGTAGTGTGCTCACATCTTGGGTTTAGTGGCACGAACCGAGCCCTGCAAATCTCTCCATTTGGGTCTACCCAAATTACAAGTGTATCGCTCAATTGTTTTTCAAGTAAAATTTCATAATACTTCGTACATTTAATTGCATTCACTGACGAATCAAATTATTCATGAATAATGGTGCTTTGGATTTGTTTGTCGTAGTTAAAAAGGTATAATACTGATATTAGTCGCATAAACACTGAAACAAATTATTCCATTAAACACTGTCCTAAGTGTACTTTTATATTACTAATATTAGGGTAATTTATAAAAAAAAAATAACCGATCTGAGATATTTCACAAGATTTATTGGTAAATGTTTTTTTTCCTTCATTTAAGCAGATGAAACAGATGGTATTTCTATATCATTTGTTTTGCATTGTATTATTCACAATAAAATGTGATAAAGGTGCTTATGTATGTCAATGATTATTTTGGTGAAATTATGAAAACAATTTGTATAATCAATACTGATACCTATCTTATCCCGATGCCTGTCTATAATGAGTGTGCTGTACATCATAATATATTATGTTATTATTTGTTTTCATACAAACCATATAATGTATACAAATTTCAATTATTTGCAACTCAGGTGATCGTAACATTAGTTCCTGCTCGTATATCAGGCAAACCACTGGATGTCTGTCGGGACCTGCTGTGGGTGCAGTAGTATGTCATGGTATGTTGACAGCTTTGTTAACTTTTGAAACTCGCACGTTTCACAGATTATTGCATGAAGCTGTAAACCAACACCGTAGGGTTAGGGTTATATTATACATTTTGTTTATCTGTATTAAAATATAAATATACAAATTGTTTATATCTATGATGCAATTTTAATGCTAAGGGACCGTCTGATAAAAAAAGATATATTGGCTCATAAACGACTATCACTGTTGAAGATGAGTAATGCAAGTAGAGTAAGTGGTAGTTTAAACCCATATCAATATCCTGTGCATGCTAGAACATGCTAGCTACATGCTACCAATTGCCCAAGGCTTATTTAAGGGTTCTTCAGGGCCTGGTAAACCCCGAAGTCATTTATAAAATCTCATCGGTCATGGATAGTCATGGAATTACATTCGATCTGTATTTCCTCATCATCGAATAGAAATAAATATTTCTAGAACCTCTGTTTCCAATTTGCATTCCTATATTTTGCAAATGGATGTAATTGCTATGTATGTATAGTTGGAAACGAAAATAACATTCGAATTTAAATTTAACTTTTGAACCTTGTTCATGAACCGTGGTGAAACGTTATGGAAAAAGTCATTGAATCTTACTTGTTAAGGTCATACAAACCCATGACATTTTGACATAAAGTGTGTGAAAACCACACTTCCATCTGAGCAGGTTACCTATTTTGATATTGTGGGTTGATCAAGCACAATGTACGGATTAAGTGTAATAAACCTTATACACAATAGTTATAGCATACCTTTTATGTTCTTGATTATAATATAGGGTGAGAATGGACAAAGTAATATATAATTTGCATGCCGTACCTACATAAAATGTGCATTTATATTTTTAATGTAAACTCTGTATTGATTGCGACTATTCATTTATTTATACATTTCATACGGTATCATACTTGTACATTTTACTTTTGTAATCTTGAATTTGCATGTTTGTCCTTATAGTAGTATATAACCATAATAAATAGAGTAAGAAAATACGATATATATAGACCACTACGAAGCAACCACAGTCATACATTATTTGGTCAGACTCTGTGTTTTCTTATTAATACATTAATAATACATTTATTTTGTTTGATATGTGTTTGAAAGAAAGAAGAATCCCTGTATTAAGTTGTAATGACATATCACATTTTCAGATGAAAGATACTTAGGCTGCTACCATGACATATCAAACGATCACGTCCTCCCTGGCAAGCCATGTACTACCAGTTCCTCAGTGTGTAGCTACAATGACTTGACGATTGACAAGTGCATCAATCTCTGCAGGAACGCCAGCTATGACCTCGCCGGTGTGGCGTTTGAAACGAATGCTACTGTGGAGCTGATGGGACAGACTACGGTCGACTCGGCAAACTGGGAGATGAGCAATGTTATTATAAATGCACGGGAAACAATCAACAGAGTTGCGGTGGAGCAAGGACCATCGCAATTTTTAATCGTGAGTTTATACGTGATTGTCTATCATAATTGTAAATTTGAAAGTTAGATTTCATTCCAACTACTATGCGTATCATTATAATGACATATTTTACAAATGGAATTTATTTTCATGTCTCCAGTTTTGGAAACAAGCTCTGTAGAGTTAATGACGATATCCGTTTCCAGGCGTGAATCATGGGCGTCGATCTGTAATTGATACCTATTCATCAGGGGAAGGTGGTGATCTATTCATTCATACTCCCTGATGAATATGTATTACGTAAGGATCGACGCCCATGGCGTGAATTATTCGAATTCATATAGGTATTATTCTTCGTTATTAAGCGGATTATAGTGCATTTTGTTGTTAAATTATTTGTTTGTTCATGTCTTCTGAATTGGAAATACAGGGTAGGTAAGCACATAAGTATAACAATGCTATAAATAAGTGCCCTGTATACACATACTAGCAAAATGAAATTGACATGATAAATACTTATATTTAGCAAAAATGAAGATTACGTATTACATTTTACATAAATTAAATAAAATAAAATAAAATTGAAAATATTTAGTTTTGGAAAGTCATACAAATAATGTAAAGAATGTACATTGGCACCAAATTGATGTCGTTGTACCACAAACAATACATATATCTCACGACTGACAAACCCAATTGAGCTGAAATAACTGATTAGTTATCGGGAAGCCTGGTTTTTTCTTCTTTATGGCACCAAACGGAATTATATTCCCTTTTATATATTCCTGTTTCATTTCCTATAATTATTTGAAAATGTTATAGTTCTTCCACCATCAACAACCAGCCTAGCCCCCTCGACGATTATGATGCAGGAGACTACACTGACGCATGGATCAACTAGAAAGTCTACGATTGTACTTTCAACACCTGGCGAAGAAAAGACTTGTCTCACCACTTCGATCCCCTATCAGTGTCAATGCTCCTCAATGGCGGGTAAGGTTAAATCTTCTTCTCTTTGTAAATGAAACGAGTTTCAAGTACAAATATGTGATGACTGGAGCGGCATCATATTATAACTTAATACATATTGTGTCATTATGATTACAACTCATTCGTGCTTTACATTCCAACACAACTACAGAATCAAATCATATAAACCATATTAAACCAATATAACGCGGTAATGGTAAAGAAGAAAGTAGATTCATCAAAATTACAAGAATAAATAGGAGGACAATGATAAGACGAATAAGAAAATAAGAAGAATAAGAAGAAGG
>JBAMJV010002172.1:0-25000 GCA_037951105.1 Echinarachnius parma
CAACTTACACAAATATGAATAGATGGGACTGGGAGTTACATCATAGTCTTCCACCTTACACTTAACTGCCAAACACTATCTTTTTCATTAGATTCACACCACCACATCACATGACACTAAATGCATAACAATAACAAACACTATTGAATTAATCAGTAATCTACTTACTATGACGGAATAAGTAAGAATTTAAACGCAGAAACGCAGGCCACGATCACCCACACGTAGGCTGCCATTTTGAATGTCTCCCTCTTTTGTCTGAATCTGTACATTGACAAGCCCAAGCCGAATTAAAAACGAAAAAATATTCGACGCAACATGACACAGCCCGTATTTTCTGAAGTGCGAAATGCAAACTTTATGTCCGTGTACAAATTAAGACAAAAATGTAATCAACAAGTCAATAAATAAAAATGATAATTGTGGACAGAACAATAGTGATTAGAACATACATTTTAACAAACAAACAAACCAACCAAATCAGTATAACCGAACATATAAGTATAATGATAGCATCATTAATAAGTGTATATTTTAGACTTTCATAGTTATTTGACATCAAAACCTTTGTATAATCCTTTGATAATATCAGAATATTTAGCATACTCAACATTCAAACTAAGGTTTCAGAATTTACCAGAAAAACCTTGAACATGCTTGTATGATTATCAAAAGACACATATGGGAGATTTGTGGGATCGAGAGAGTAATCGTTCCCTCTTTACAGGTTTATCTTCAATTTTAGGCGGGAAATTCTACACCGATTATACTCGTGGTAAAAGACCGTCGCGCCTTTTACACCCCGGGACATGATATATCATAGCGCACGCGAAACGAAGAGGCAACTTCTCATTTTGAGAAACAAAAAACAGCGATTATAAAGAGATACAAGACATTCACTGCCTCTTTAACCTTGATAGTTTCCCATAAAGGAAGTGCAATTGGGTTAATGCTCTCGCAACGTGTAATTGAGAGTAAAATGGTTAAATCTTAGGGCGTGATATGATAGTGCAGAACGAATGAGGCAATACCTCATCCGCGAAACACAATCCCATGGCTCGGGCTGATGAGCTATGGGCGGGTGAATCTCCGACTATACATCGGTTCATGACTCCCCATTTGCCGCTTTATTTCTGTGCCCCCTCACTGAGAAAATTATATACATAGCAATAATAACACAAAAATTGCTAGCCGTATAGATGTGATATGGCAGATTACACTAAATGCCCTGCCGAGGCAACCAGTTTGAAGAAGTAGAATTAGAAGATGGTACTGGGGTGTATTGTTTCGCTTATCCCCGATCCTTTCCGTAAGCAAGACGTTTTGTGTTTTTATTATTTTCTTGTCTGTTTTCAATTACTTTTGTATAATTGTCTTTTATGTTTATCAGTCTTATCCGGTTGGGGTGGTATGATAGAAAAGGAGTTAGTGATATCCGTACAGGGAATAGTAGCTGACAAAACGATAACAGAAATAACAGAAGTATAGTCAAATTAAATAAGTATATAGTTGAAATAGTACACATAAAACAAAATATAAGTATAATACAAGTAGTAATGATAAAATATTGCATAATAGCGCTTATTACATGGTTTCTAAGCGCATATGCAGAATAATGATACATTACTCTTACCCTCGGTAACAAGGGACAGTTCAAACCCGCCCAATTATCTTAAGGCACAATCTCAACTCACTGGGGAACATACTAACCCGAGCTGCTAAGGGCGCTATATACAGACTAATTAACACCCGACCAAGTACCCATTATTTTATACTTCTTGGCACATTATAGAGAGCAGCAATGTGTATTAAATGTCTTGTTGAAGGACACAAGTGCCGGGGCATCGATCGGTTTCGAATTCGGCTCCCTTGATCATGTTGATTGGAAGTCAAGCGTTTACCCGAACGGGACCCGAACGTGACACAACGCCTCCACAAGTAGTAGTAATATTATATACAGGGCGTATCAAAAAAAGCGTTACACTTTTGAAAAATCTGTCAAAATTACATTTCCAAATATTTTGAAGATTTTTTCATGTCGATAGATGCCCAATCGTCTCATCTATCAAGTGCCACTAACAAAACAAATTTTCATTCACGCTTGGGCGAACACTGACTGTTTTTGTCCAGAGTGTGAAAAATGACTTGCGCCAAATTGAAAGAAGAGGGAAAATTAAACCACCAGTCCGTACAAGTACTACCATTAAAACAAATCGCTCCTTTGCATAATTATGCAGAATAATGATACATTACTCTTACCCTCGGTAACAAGGGACAGTTCAAACCCGCCCAATTATCTTAAGGCACAATCTCAACTCACTGGGGAACATACTAACCCGAGCTGCTAAGGGCGCTATATACAGACTAATTAACACCCGACCAAGTACCCATTATTTCAGAAAAATCTGTCAAAATTACATTTCCAAATATTTTGAAGATTTTTTCATGTCGATAGATGCCCAATCGTCTCATCTATCAAGTGCCACTAACAAAACAAATTTTCATTCACGCTTGGGCGAACACTGACTGTTTTTGTCCAGAGTGTGAAAAATGACTTGCGCCAAATTGAAAGAAGAGGGAAAATTAAACCACCAGTCCGTACAAGTACTACCATTAAAACAAATCGCTCCTTTGCATAATTATGCAGAATAATGATACATTACTCTTACCCTCGGTAACAAGGGACAGTTCAAACCCGCCCAATTATCTTAAGGCACAATCTCAACTCACTGGGGAACATACTAACCCGAGCTGCTAAGGGCGCTATATACAGACTAATTAACACCCGACCAAGTACCCATTATTTTATACTTCTTGGCACATTATAGAGAGCAGCAATGTGTATTAAATGTCTTGTTGAAGGACACAAGTGCCGGGGAATCGATCGGTTTCGAATTCGGCTCCCTTGATCATGTTGATTGGAAGTCAAGCGTTTACCCGAACGGGACCCGAACGTGACACAACGCCTCCACAAGTAGTAGTAATAGTATATACAGGGCGTATCAAAAAAAGCGTTACACTTTTGAAAAATCTGTCAAAATTACATTTCCAAATATTTTGAAGATTTTTTCATGTCGATAGATGCCCAATCGTCTCATCTATCAAGTGCCACTAACAAAACAAATTTTCATTCACGCTTGGGCGAACACTGACTGTTTTTAGAGTGTGAAAAATGACTTGCGCCAAATTGAAAGAAGAGGGAAAATTAAACCACCAGTCCGTACAAGTACTACCATTAAAACAAATCGCTCCTTTGCCTAAATTTAGTATTATGTTATGATCATAGGCGTACCCAGGGGAAGGGGTCGCCCCCCCCCCTTAGACCAAACAATTTTGGGGGGTTTAACCCCCCCCCCCCCCCCCCCATTTCAAATTTTAACTGTTCTCGAGACCAAATGTCAATGGTCTCGAACGTCATTTTCGATGATCTGTCTCGACCTCGAAAAGTGTGAAAAACTGTGGTCCCGGCCTCGAAAATGTCAAATTTTCCACGACCACCACCCCCCCCCCCCCCCCCCGCCCTTGCTTACAGGATTCTCAACCACTTGGTCTTGTGGCCGGACCTGGCCTCGGTCTCGAAAATGCCAAAAATTTGCGGTCTCGCCTGCGAACATTTTATAAGACTTCCACCGCCCCCCCCCCCCCAACATCCCCCATCTCTCACCCCCCCCCCCCCACATCCCCACCCCCCCCCCCCCCCCCCCTGCTTACCGGATTCTCAACTACTGGGTCTTGGTCTTGGTCTCGAAAAGTGTGGACCGGACCTGGCCACGGTCTTGAAAATGTCGAAATTTCGCAGTCTCGGCTGCGAAAATTGTCTACGACCCCCCCCCCCCCCCACCCCCCTCTCCCGCTTATCGGATTCTTAACCACTGGGTCTTGGTATCGGCCTTGAAAATTGTGCACCCGGACCTGGTCTTGGTCTTGACAATTTTGCAGGTACTTCGCCTCGGCTTTGAACATTTTCTACGACTCCACCCCCCCTCCTGCTGACAGAAAATGTTTTCTGAACCCCCCCCCCCCCCCCCCTTGAAAAATCCTGGGTATGCCACTGGTACCCACTGGTTATGCTAGTCTAGTCTAGCGCAAGTCATTTTTCACACTCTTGACAAAAACAGTCAGTGTTCGCTCAAGCGTGAATGAAAATTTGCTTTCTTAGTGGCACTTGACAGATGAGACCGTTGGGCATCTATCGACATGAAAAAATCTTCAAAATATTTTAAAATGTAATTTTGACAGATTTTTCAAAAGTGTAACGCTTTTTTTGATACGCCCTGTAGAAATAGAAGAAATCGTAGAAGACAAAAAGTAGTAGTTGAAGAAGTATAATAAGAAGTAGCAAGGTAGAAGTATTATAGAAGTGGATGTAGTAGAAAGTAGAATGATAATTAGTAGAAGTGGTAACAATAAAATAGAAATAGTATAGTAGAAGAAGTGGTATAGTATAAATAGTAATAATGGGCAAAGCAGCCCATGGGATAGTACAATACAATTAGCAGTAGAAGTAGTACAGTAGTAGACGTAGTAGAAATGATAGACTTAAAGTAAACGTAGAAGATATATACGACACTAATACAATTGATATATATAGTATAGGATTAATTTGTCAACGGGAATCTCGTTTATGTTATGCATCAACTATAGTATATTCATGTTATTTTGTTTTAATGTAACTTCTGGACCCCATGGAAGACCAGAGCCCCGTTGCACTCGATTAAAAGGTTGCAAATAATGGCAAGTCTGACAATATACATATTTGAACCCATCGGATTTGACATACATCTGACTTGAAATAAATTGCAACTTTACAATCGATTGCAACTCTTTCTGCAACGGGGCCCAGGAGTGTCATGTTGGCTCTCATGAAAATGGGCCATCCAGTCTTTCGTAAAAACAAACAAAAACAAAACAACAAATCGTCCTGTCATGACTGTAATTTTCTAATTTGTTGTGGTTTTTAAACTGAAAATACAAATAAATGAATCAATCAATCAATGATATGGGAAGTACAAAAAACGTTATAGGCTACTTGTGACGGATAATAATAGTGGTAGCAGGAAATGTTCCAAAAGTAGACATTGATGGAGTACGTGTACAAAATAAATGACGATCCCAAAATATTTGTTTTCTTCTGATTTTAAGAATACAATCTTCAGATTTTGTTTTTGTTCACGTACCAAGAGTATAATATAATCCTCGTTGTTCTACATTGTTCAACCCGAGGCTTCTACACGTCATGTGATTTATCATATTTCATATCTCCCTCTCAAAACTTGTAAAAATTATACAGAAATCGCAGTAAAAGACAATTTCACTTCCAAAGGACACACAAACTCGGGCCTGGGGCAAACTCGGGTATAGACGATCAAGTGATGGGCTGGCATTTAATAAAACGGAGTCCTTGTATAAATCGGGGGTTAAACGGATACAATTACCAGCATGTTTTGCTTTGTAGTCTTGCTCATCCCTCAGTATCCGATTGTCAGCTAAGAAGACATGGAGGAAGGCAGGATTTGCTGGTAAGTCCCCTTCTGTATATTATTAGCATTATTTCACGAATATACAGACGTCAATGGTTCATTATCGAAACAAAACCAACACCAAGACACAAAATCATGACTTACACAACAGGCCAGTGGTGTAGCCATGATGGGGGGAGGTATATGGTGACAACACTCTACCCCTGTGGGATATCTTTAACCCTAACTTCTCCAACCCATCCCCATGTGAAATCACTATAGACATACAAACGATCACTTTAATAATGATCATTATATTAATATACCAGCATTTATATTGCGCCATCAATCTTGATATTCTATTCCGAGGCGCATTATACTGTACAGTAATGTTGACGTTATCTACCCCGCTCCCTTTTATACAACAGCTTTCATCCACGCCCCTTTTGATCACTATTATCATAATGGCTCGAGCGTGATTTAACATGATATTACTGACCGGGTGCCACGATCGATACCCTCATGCTCCAACTGAAGTCTTCAAATGTTAAGAACATGGAAATCATAAAATTATGTAGCTGACTTTGTCAATGCTTTGCCTATAATTTATAAACAGTGTCGATTTATGCACAGCGCCTAATATGATTTATCATCATTTCTTTACAGGCGCTTTACAATTATCTTTGTTTAAACCTTTTGATACTGATGTTTATTCAGTTTTATTTTATTTTATAGGGCACTTTTTCCCGATTAAGTGTAACCAGCTACTTTTTATAACCAGCTAGTTATTCATGTTTAGGGAAATATGGAAATTAATTCAAATTGGCCAAAATATTCATTACGTCAAACAAGTTTTAACAATAATTATGAAATATTTGTGTGTACTAGAGTTTGACATTCAAATTATGACTAATGATATCACCGCATAATAACGGACGTATAGATGCACACGGAAAGCTAAAATAATTGACCTATTTTTGAAAATAATACAGTGGAAGATTAAAAAGTTTACCTTGTTTATGCCCTTAAAAGAACGTAATGTTGTATATAGGGTTAAAAGGTGAGAGGATTATATTTTAAGCACCGCTTCATGATTATGGTAGCTTTTAAGACATTTTCTGACAGGTCTTATAAAACGATAAAGCTATTAGTAGGTCTTAGGTTGTAAAACTGGTTTGATTCCCAATACACCATGCATTTAAATAATTATGGCATTATCAAACTAAGTTTGAGGCGAGAAATAAACCTAGTAGTCACTTAGAGCTAAGCCCTCCTCATATTTATTTCCCTAATGTGCTGCTTTTCAAATCACGTCCTGATCCGCTCTAGCAAACGGGATTTCTCAAGAGAGTTTTGGGCGTGAGCTTTTATTCCCATAACCTCAGGCAATTTCTTCTAAGAGAAAGTTAAGGTAAACATCATAGCTTCATAGGAATGCAAATATTGTTGGCGAAATATCAATGGCATGGCTTTAAAAACAACATCCTCTAGAACATTTAGAAGTTAATAACTATTTAGAACAAGCGTATACGAGAAACACTAACATAAAGAAAGGTAGTAATAATGTAAGTAATTGCAATCTTAATGAAGCTGAACTATAAGGTAAATTAATAGTCTGCATTAATGCTATACTCACTATAAAGTATTCAAATCCTTATAAATCAATAAGACACGACTGCAAAAGATTTGTATTCCCTCTAAAAAATAGACAATTGGAAACGTCTTTGCAATGTTCATGAATGTATCGTATTTAGGTTGGTTGTTGTTGTTGTTGTTATATTTTGATGGCATTCCGTCAAAGGTGACTATTGTTGCCAATTGAATTTCTCTTTATGATTAATATCCAAACAATTAAAATACAATTTTTGTATTTATTTATTTATTTATTTCACGTATTTATACAGAGGATAACCTGATATACAAAATGGTACAATCATCAATAATCGATGGCACCGCTGTGGATATTGCGATATTTTTAGGAATTTTAGAGAGCCGCTTTTTTCTAGTACCATTTTCTTCCCTTCATATACATTCAGATGGTAATTTAGCAATGAAGGTCATTTTTTCTTATTACTAGCCAAATTTAAGTTATAATTAAAATGATGAAAAGCCATTTATTGTAGATTGCCTAACGAGTTTAAGAACACCACGCACAATGCTGTAAAAACTATTTGCCATTGTCAAAATAGGATTTAATGTCCTTGACGCATCTGTCAACTGTCTTAAAAAGTCTCAAATAATGTTTGCCTTTGAATATGTTAAGGCTATGCATAATTAAACGTTTATTGTACATACGTAAAGATGTTTCGCGTACTTAACTTTTTAATCAATCCGTTTAAAAATGTTGCTGATATTGCAAACAAATGTACGCTTGTAGTGTTATTATTATTTTCAAATTTATAATGCAAACACAAACAACTAAACAGCTGCTGTTCTGTACAGCAGCTTTACATTTCGAGACTTTTCCTTTGCTATGAAGAAAAGTGATTGCAACATCATACTCTAAAGTGCCAACATATTACATTTTTACTTTTTAGACATTGTTTTACATGACATACTAGTCTAGGCTTACCCCAAGTTTTGGAATCGTTGTCATTACTCAGGTTATACAGCATCTCTGAACATATAAAATGACATAACGACACGACTGTCATTGCCTTTTCATGATCTTGTGCAAGGCGGGAAACCAAAAAATGAGCAGAAAATATAAAAAGTTTGTCTTCCGGGCCTGTCTATTTTATTACCATAAATAGTTTGAGTAAGAAAATGTTACCAAATATACCGTCACTCCGGACAATAAGTTAAAAGGAAAGTCAGTTGATGTTATTGCTTGTTGATTAGCCTGTGTGTTCGTGTTGATGTCATCATTGGAAATATGAAGAAGAAGAAGAGGAGGAAGAACAAGAAGTAGTAGAAGATATCAATGAGAGAGGAAGTCAATTTATCTGAAATTGTTACATGTACTTTTTTAAATCCATTTGTTTTTGTTTTCTTCATAGAAATTAACTATTATAAGGATTATTGTGTTGCCACAAGCCAAATCAGCTAGCAAACATTTGCGACCGTGCAGTGGAATCAAGGCAGGTCGATCAATTAATGAAGATGATGGTGAATGTGTTTGCGAATCTATACGATGAGCGAAAGCTGAGGCAACAAGAAAAAAGACCTTATAAAAAAGATAACCAATAATAAAGATAATAACATCGGTGTGTGTAGAGATGTAAACACTTGAAGTCTCACGCACGACGTAGCCTGAAACCATTTAAGTGGTTCGCTTTTCTCGAAAATTGTAGAAGTGTTGTAAGCAAACGTGAACAAAATAATTGAAGCGCAATTACGAAAAACGAAGCGTTATATATTCCTTCTCGAAATTATTTTTTAAAACATTAAATCAAACTCAAAGTACTTTCGGGGTTAAATCGAAGTAAGTTACAATCATTATTTCCATTCGCGGCATGTCTACAGTTTCTACGTATATTTGCGAGCGTTTAAAGCTACATATCTTCTATATATTTTTTGTTTTACACATATACAATATACACATTAAAGAATATTTGACATTAATTCGAAGGTTATAAATTTACTAAAATTATGTTAAATATGCATATTCGTACGGTTCTGGACGGATTTTGAGAAAAAAACACACATTTTTTCTGTTTGGAAAAAATATATCGCTTTTCAAGTGACACCCTTTATCCCGCTATACAATTATTATTTTAGGGAGTCCACCAAAACATTGTCATCTCTTTAAAACCAAATCTTGCTAGTCATGATGGTCATGAAGATATTGAAATCTTTGCGTCCTTATCATGCTTATTGATAACAAAGATTAGTTTTATTCTCATACTAATCAATGTACAAAACTGAATGGAATTCCTATACCCTGACTAATATGAAACTGAAATTTTGAGAGAAAAAAATATTCGAAATTGTGAAAGAAGGTATGTGCGAATGCTTCGCAGTCTATATACATTGTTGATAATTGCAAATTGATATACAACACATTATTCGTGTTTGATTATCCTTGAACGATCAATGTTCACGAGAAGGACAAACATATGCAATTATTGACTGCTTAAAATATTGTAATGTAATTTCCATTATATTGTATGAGAATGTTTGCTTTAAATAAATATCGATTATACGTGATATTTAAAAAATAGTCTGTCTGGCAGCTCTGAAGAGAAAATGTATTATGCGATTCAACGATGTCCTTCATAAAGGTCGATATTACGGTGGCTCTTTTGTATTATAATGTCTATGTTAACCAAATCAGATTGGATTTTTAAAACCACATCCTTCATAAGATTCGATATTAATGTATTTGTTTTTGTTAAGAGCAAACAAACGATGATTTTGTGCGACAATCATACAATTTGTTTTCATTTGATCATAATCGAGAGAAGAAAAACTCTCCTCTTTGAGTGATATGTCAATAACTTTTTTCATGTATATAAGATATAGAAATATGACAAATTGTGTGTATAATTTTATTTAGATTGAAAGGAAACGTGGGCGGGAACGGTATAGTGAGTGGATTTGAATGAATAGAGGAGATAGAAAGGGGAGGGGGAGGTGTATAGTGAGATAATAAGACAGTGGGAGGATAGATATACAGATAGATAAATCATCATAATCTATAGAAAGGCAAACATGTATTTATACATATATTATGTAGATAGATAAGTACACAGGTAAATGGATAGAAAGAGAGAAATATACAGAGAGTTCAAATTATGACCTTTTATTTATAAAAGTAGATACATGCAATGTGTGTTCTATGGTTGCACTTTATAACTAGAACACTATCTCAACTCCGCGGTGAGCAAACCAGCCGACCAAATCACGCAATGGCGCATGCACAGCTATGCCACGCCCGTCCTTTAATATGCACATTATCCGCATGACTTCATATCAGCAGAGTGGATTGGATATTGCCTTTAGGACTTTAACATCCGGGATATAGATTAGTTTTGAACTCGGGACCTCATAATCGGAAGGCACCTACATTACCACTTGTGTCAGAACACATAATGCTGACAGACTGTATATGGGGGAAAAGAATTCATTGGATGGAGGTGTTGATTTGCCGTCTCGAGAAGCGTTAATGCTTAAAAAAAAAAAATCAACACAAAAAATCGAAAAGTTTGGGTTTGTACCATTCACATAAACTTAGATATCATCCTTTTTAAAGTATCGTGTATCATATTTTATTAAAAGGTTGTATGGTAGGGGATTGATCAGATACTGAAGAGAAAGAAAGACGATGTCAAAAAAGCCCTTGGAGAAAAAGAGGGTAAGATAGAAAGTGAGGGAGAGAGAAAAAGACAGGGAGATAAATCAAAACGTACGAATGTTGCGATATACCCATTAGTTGTTTGATATTCACAGTTTGGGTATTTTATATTTGACTAGTCAACAATTGATGATACAAAATTGAAAATAAAAGACAAAGAGGTTATAGGGGAAGAAAGAAAGAGAGAGAAAGATGGTAAGAATGTTTGTATCGTCGCAATTATTAAAGTGATTAATGTATGTATCATTCAACCAATAATGACTGGAAAACATTCAGAGATAAAAGTGATCATGTGGATGGTATATTGGAAAAAATATGTTATGATCATAAGTTCTAGGAAACTGTAAGTGATAATCTCGATGTATCATTTGACCGCGATCACTGGAAATACTGTAATCAGTGGAGTTACGTCAAATGAAGTAGCTAAAGTACAATGTAATGATAGTACGGAAGATAATTATGTAATAAATCCTTTCTTGGAAATCTGCAAATGATAATTATCATGATAAAACAACCGCGATTAAACTGCATATTCTAGATACGGTAATGCAATCCGTTGAGAATCGTTTCTTTATCACCACAACACATTTGGGAAATGTCATTGAAAAATCTTTTTTGCGGTGGTATGTGTATAGTTGGAATAAAATAATGTATCATTAAAGTAGATATTACATTGTGATGAAGGTATAACATATGCTGAGTATAGTATAATTATAAAACAGAAAATAACAACTACCGCAATTAAATACAAAACCTTAAAGAGTATATCACCCACTAAGTCTTTGCCCATTTTCATTTATATTGTACATTTCTGGTAAATTTGCCCTATGTTTGAATATACGTCATTCGATTGTTACGATAACAAAATACAAAATGCATTGTCAAGTCTTTCTGAATCTGAAATCTGGTCGTATATCAAATGAATGTAACAAAAAAACACGAAACAATATAAATCAATATCTATTGAATATGATACCTTTTCATTTACTTAAATTTACTCCTTTTCTTCAATTTAGAATGCCCGCCTGAGTCGAATCAAACACCTTCATGATTGTACATGCACATTGTACGCCATCACAGTCATGAACTACGTGAAACTGTTATAATTCATTTTTACATCTGTATTTTAATATTTTGTATTTTTTACTATTGCGTTTTGAAAACGGCCATATTTGGGCAAAACGCACCTGAAATTCGGGCAAAACGCACCTGAAATTCGGGCAAATCATGTCATATTCGAGCAAATTCATGTCACATTCGGACAAAAGACCTCAGTCCCTGTGAGAAGAACGTGCCACATGGCTTCTAGCTTAGTACTAGTCTAGCGAACCGGAGGCTCATCACAGCTAAGTTTTAAATATAATCGACTATCTTAGTGCACGGTATTTCGTATTTGGCAAAGACAGAATAAAAAAGATTGATCAACAAAATATTGTGTAATATATTTTTGTGGCCTTCTCAAGATATGGTGAGGACGTTCCAAGAAACACCGAAATAGAGCACCTAAAACTCTAACACCGACTTCATTGGAATGGGAGATCGATTAATGTTCTCAGGCTTTTAATTCATTAACACACACATTCACGATCTCGAACTTCGCAATTCAAATAAATCAATGTTCTTTTATCCTTAACTCACCCAGTCCTAGATATTATATTAATACATGAAATTTAATTTAATTTAGATGCTGGACTGGAAGGCAGGTGCTGTTAAGCGAAGTGATTTCAGCCAGAAACAGAGAAACGTATTTCGTCTGTTAAAACCGTTTTGCCCCAAGTTACAAATCGATACGTCGGGGTCGGATGCTAGACCTCGGGGTGAAAACGTGACTTTGCAACAAGCTTAATGAGATAGATACAGTCATTTGCAGATAGCATCATAGGCGCAAGGACATGCATAGAACAACTTTCGCCTCATACCTGCAGGTAAAACAATAGACCTAGTTTACCCTAGGCCTTGAACATGACAAAAGAAGGTTAGCTTAGTAAGAAGTTTCGTTCCACACTGATCATATGCTGATCTATTAAGTATCTGACTCTGTATTGTAACTATAGAGTAGACAATATCAGTCAGTTAATCAGAGGGTTAATGGTCACATGGCTACATTTCCTCATCATAAAACATGACTTCACGTTTGTAACTAGTCAGCAAATTCCAACTCGTTATGGTTGTCTCCGTGTAAGCCCTCGGAACATTGGCTAATTGTTCGGCCTAGTGTGCAACATGAAATAACTTTATGGCCAAATATCTGCTCAAATAATGTTCACTGCTTGATTGGAAAATAAATTGCAGCGCTACGCAAAATACCATTTTGACGAGTCAGCTACATATTGTGACGTTTTTGTTTATTCATGACTTTGATTGGTGCTGGACATCTGAATGACATTTGCGTAACGTCTCGCCGAATCATTCAAGGATCGGACAAGGTGATGAAGGCGATCATAATGGTTTCTTTAATTATTTCTTACAAATCACTATAATCATTAAACAAACTTGTTCATTGCTAGTCAACAAGATAAGATTGAAATGCAAACGACACTGATCGTATGACACTCTGCAATTGTTTAAATATTTATTTAGAGCCAGACCATCATATATTTCCTCAGCTTTTTCCTCGATATTATGTAATTATACCGAAGTTTGTTATGTAAGGTTAATTAAGTCCAGACGGTGTCCTCAGATGATCTTGTGTTTATGAATGACACTTTACGCAAGTCTTGAGTGAGAACCAACTGGTCTTGTCCTGTTCGCGTTGAAATTAATTTGGCAACGTTTGCACGTATTCAGACAAATAATTTCATCAAAGTTATTCATATTGTCATACATGTTCCCTTTTTGTGTTTTATAGTTCAAATAAATACCATTCATTATTGAATAAATACTTATACAAAATAGAAAACACATATAATTTCAAAGATTTAATTATTGCTTTTAAAACATGATTGAAACAACATTTTTGATATAATTGTATGTAGGCTACTTCAAGAAAATTGCTTAGTTTTATTTGACTATTATTTAAGTATTTGACAATTATTTTTAATTTGTGTTCGATTATTACAATTCATTATTAAATAAATAATCATACCGTCAAAACAGAAAACACACATAATTTGAAAGGTGTAATTATTGTTTTACACGATTTAAATAACATTTTTCATATAATTGTATGTACTTCAATAAAATTGCTTATTTTAATTTGACTTTTGGGATGACAATGACCAATTTTCTTACTTTGGAAAGAAACGGGTGGGAATATTGCAGGAGAAATTTAATTTTCATTAAAACGAAACAAACAAATGGATATAAACAAAAATATTTAAAAAAGTTTATACAAATAGTTACCTCAAGTTTTGTCGATCGTCATCTAAAGGATTTGTCAGTCATATAACCAGACTTGACCTTTCCGACTAGACGGCAAGATCAATAATCACGTCGTCGACGTTCGGAGGTCGATAAAGGCCTGTCTGTATTGAACTCCGAAATATAAAAATAATTCGGAGGTAAATATTTGTATTTAGAGTGTAAAATTATTCTCCTTATGTGAAACATCAAAAGTAACGTTTAGTGTGGTTGGGAGAGGGTGGGGTGTGTGGGGGCACAATAAGTGTATTTCTTTATTATATAAAGGATTACGCATTATGTGTGTATTGTTTGTATTACATTATTCAGGGGGGGGGGGGGGGCACGTGCCCCCCTGCTCCCGGCGCTTCGCAACTGAACATCAATACAGATTTTTGTATTTGTTTTATTATTTCTTTTTTGTTGTTGTTGTTATTATTCATTACGCTCAGTTGAGGATTATCTTATTCACTTCTGTTGTAAACATTTTATTGTAAATATGTTATCATGTTGCATTGTGATTAGTTAGTTTTCAATAAAAATTATAAATACAAAAACAAAAATACAGATGCATTTCCATGCGTTTGCTAAAACTGTATGTATGTTGAAATTCAACGAAAAAAATGTTGGATGGTAACAATTTACTACATGCAATATGCATTTGAATAATAATTATAGTGATATTCTCACTGTAAAAATATTTGGAGTGTCAGATGGAACAAAATCGATTGAGCTAAATAATGACTAACCTATTCCATATTTTATTTTGCAATCCTCATATAGTAAACCCTTATCCTTTAAAGGGACTACAGCGTCTATATGGCCTAATTTTCACAATTCTCCTCTCTATACGTAATTTTTCCCGAAGAAAAAGAATTGGGCAGTCATTTCCCATGAAATCAATCAATTTTGGGGTAATTAGTAAATATTTAATTGTCCTGGGAACGCCCCTTTTAAATCGGCAAAATGTGACGTCATCTAAAGAACGGACTAATGAACTAAATTCTGTAGATGACGCGTCATGTCGTAAGCCAATGAATTGTCAATCACATGTCAATCACGCTGCCGATTCTGTACCCTAAATGTGGGTGGGGCGTAAACGGGCTGCTAAGTGAGATTTGGCATCAGAAAATTAGTCTTAAATCACTACTGTGTTTATTTTCATGGATTTATTTTTGGAAGACCTTTTTTACAAGTCGTCAACTATGGAATAAGTGCCAAAGTACGTTGTATTCTGTAGTTCCTTTAAGATTGAGGAAATCCCCATTAGCCGGTATATACCCCACTATACATGTATTACAGGCAATGGGTCAATACATGACCCACTAGGTTCCAGTAGTAAATAGGTTAAAACGGACACAACTGCATGTGATGTACTTGTGACTTGCATTAATCCGGCCATGACGGTGTATATATCTCGATACCTTATCAAAATATTACGTGTTTGGTTGACGGTTTAGGCGTTACATGGTCGGGGCAAATTTGTCATTGTGTTCAATGTATAAGGAAAACAATATTTCGAAATGGTTTGTAAACCGTTTGTTTTAAAAATTTATTTTATTACATAAATAGTTTTTCCTAGGCACCAATTGCCGATCCCGAAGAAAAAGACAATCTTTCAAACAACTCGTACTTGTTGTTTAAAAATGTTTTTATCATATTTTCTTTGAATGTTCGATGTAATTTATATTTGTATATTTCCTTATCTAAATTTGATATGTATCAGCCATCAAGCTGTTTTAATCATATTGTGCTCAATAAAGCACTTCAATTCTATCCAGAGACGATACAGAAATCATGTGCAGAACATGCTCACACAGGAGCACGAGGCGGGGAGGGTTAGGGGTCTGTAGCCCCTAAAAACAAATACTCGTGAAAAGGGCCTCTCCTATTCGGGCAAATCACCTTATTTTCTGGTAAACAATTAATTTTCTCGGGCAAAACCAACACATTTGTGGGCAAAATAATCTGATTTGTAGGCAAATAAATTATCTAATTTCAACTAAGTTTGTCTAAGTTTGGAGCAAATCGAACGGTGGCATAAATTTTCATCCCCCCTGAAAATAATTTGCCCGCATACCTATCTATATAATTATACGCCCCTGAAAGTGACTTTGTCTTTACCCGTGGATGCCGTGATTTCTGAATGACATCAACAGAAGTACGTTTAACAACAAGTTCACGTTACATCACACACAACATGTGATTGAGTAGAGGACACAGGGGGACATTAGGAATTGTCTTAACCCTTACAGTATACATCCACGAAAATTAATTGTATATGTGTCCGTGGGATTAGAATGAGATGATTCGTGCCCCTGAAGGGACAAGGGCTGTTTGTGACCATTCCTTCTTTATTTTGGGCCCGGGGGGGGGGGGGGGGGGGGGGGTACTCACGTATATTGGGTATATACGGGGATGTGCCGCTGGGAAGGGTGACTTTTTCAAGAAAGATCCTTAGACATGGGTCCCCTTTTCATCAAAAAAATCCTTAGACATGGGTCCCTTTTTTCATATTTCCCCTTTTTTATACGGGATTTTTGGATTTGCCGATGTGAAATTGCAAAATTTTTCAAGCTCGCTACGCTCGCTAACTTAAAACCACAAAAATTGCGGGAAATACACCCAAAACATGCGCCGCAGGCGAAAACAAATCCTTAGACATGGGTCCATTTTTCGCAAAAGGGTATGGGTTTGGAGGTCTCAGCCGCACACCCCCGTCCGACTATAATCTGAGTACCCCCCCCCCCCCCCCCCGGGATTTTGGGTTGACCATTGCTAAATAAGCTGGTTGTAATATATACTGTATGTTAACTTAAAGATAAGCGTTTCTCCCTGAAAATGAGCCGATCGAATAAGCCAAAGAGCAAATATTAGGACTTTGTCTATGTAGTAAGGCTAAATTATGAATGAATAACTAAGCTACCTCCCTAGATTCACGATAAGTTCACGGGAATACTGACCAGACCCAATGTCAATGGTATATAAGGAAATGATCTTGTCGAAATCGCCTAATTTCTCTCTTCAAATTCACTAGATCCCAACCTAACGGGATATTTTGACCCGCTCCCACCTGACATTCTATTATCATTATAATGCATAATTAAAGTACTTCAGATTACAGCAGACAACGGGATCAAAAGCAGGAAAGGGGAATTATCGACTGTATCGTGTAGACACTCGGTTATCGGCGTGTAGCTTCATCCGGAATGAATGATTGAGTCAGCAACCTAACCTCGTCAGGTCAGCTGTCAGCATCAACGTTTAGCCAGGGACGGTTTCCTGGAGGAAGTTCAGGGTTCAAAGCTAACTTGAGTAATAAACAACACTTGTGTACTTGCGAGTTAAACATTGTCATTGACTTTGCTGACAGGGGAACGCTAAAACTTTCGCTAAATAAACACATTTTCTACAGGATCCATCGCAAAATAAGTGTATTTACTTCATAGCTGTATTCTTACAATCACCGTTTTCTATTCATCTAAGTTATCTAAATCCAATCAACATTCGTTTCTGTATTTTAACACCAACGAATATACTGTGAGCCTAGTCCCACACATTTTCTTTTCTGTTTTGCAAACACAACTGACAATAAATCATTGGCCGTCCATTTAAGTGCTTCGGTAAACGCGACTCTACCCATTATGCCTACCATCGCTGTTTGCTCCCTATCCGAGGAACGCTCGGTCCAGGCCCTCATGCTACGGCTGGTCAGTCTAGCCAACGTGTGGGTTCGTTTCATCCGATTGCCAAGCGACCGCAATGACCTCGATAAGTTCGAACTCGATCGCGGGACCTTCGACGGAGTCGTCCTGTGCCACTCTGTCGACAACAGTCGCTTTGCCCTCACCGACGTCCCTGGTGCCTTTTACGACAAGTTCCTGCTTCGGACCCTCAGCGAGTTTGGTAAGACGACTTATTAAACCTGTTCCGTATCCATGGTATCCCGGACGGGGTAAAAGGGGGAGGAGGGGGGGGGGTAGAATTTCAATGAGGAGGACCCCCTTTATAGGGGTCCACGGAGGGTAGGGCAGTGGGGAGGGACAATAATTCCCAGAGAGAGAGAGAGGGAGAGAGGGAGAGCACATGTAAAGCCAGTTGCAGGAAAATGCTTTCGGAGCAGTGAATATTGTCTATTGTGGGTACCCACGTCAAACTTCACGCTATTTCATATCATACACATAATTGTTATAAAGGGAGTGGTGTTTATTTGACAAACGAAATTGAAGTTACCTCCGCTAGGTATTCAACAAACAAATCACTTTATGATAATAATAATATATACTTTAAGGGGTAGTTCAGTTTTGGTATAGAGGGCGCTGCACAAAATACATTTTTTGTGAGATAATGACAAACTGAGTGTAAAATTTGAAAGAGCATACAATTTAATGGCAGAATAAACTTTATTTGATCAAAATCGGTGTAGAAACGGCTGAAATATCAATAAATATATCCGATCGGAATAGATCTGGTCCCCAGATTTTTTCGATGATTTCTTTCTTAATTCAAAAAATGCTTACACTCTTTCAACATTTTTCAAAAGATTTGTTTAAATAGTTGTTGATGATCTCTCTATTTCATCATTATTTTAACAAAACATCACATGCATAATTTTGTAGGAAAAATGGTTGAAACCAATGCATTTTAGAGAGCGCCCTTTTGTGGGTTGAATGATAACATGCTTTTTACTTGGTCGTTTGTAATTTTCTATACCTTTCGAGCATGGTGGAGTTATAATTAGTGTGTAATGTTATTGTGCAGGTTTTGGTTACTAAAGCTCAGCGTTACGAAAACTGTACTACCCATTTATCTCTTAGAATGGATAACGTGATATGGATACACTTAAATGTTGCTTGTAAATATTGGCTTCCATGCTGGTGTAGATAAAACGTGTGGTTTGCGGTTGCACCATGTATATGAGGAGAGGATTGGTGAGTCCTGAGAAGAACTGTTGGTATTCTTTCTAGGATAGTCCTAAAAAGGACTGCGGTAGTCCTGGAAAGGACTGTTGGTATACACTTGTGTGATTATGAGAGGAGGGGAGGGGAATAATAATTGAAAATGATACTTGATACACTTGCCATATACTTTGAGTTAGTTATATTATATACCTGAAAGTGCAATAATAAGCGATGTACCTAGCTAAAATCCATTCATTACGCAATCAAAAACAGAATATGAATCATTCCCTTTTTTATACACCAATATGCATGTGTAAATGTACGCTCCGAATTCCTTTGATTAGATTAAAGTTGATTTATAAACATTTTTAACTGACCTATTCAAATTATGTTACTTTTTGAAGGTTGTATCGCCAATCCTTTCCCAGTAACGCTTTAAACCACATATTGATAGCGTATTGCTACCAGACTAATTTGTAACAAGGACTTGTATTTCCTTGATAATTTAGTCGTTTGAAAATGTTGATACATAATACATCAAATAATGTTTTTGTTTCGAAGGGGTGTAAATGTTTCACTACAGTATTGTTTTGCTCCGGGAATTGAAACGCATGATATTTAATATCATTACCTGTATCATTATCGTGTTGTTCCGACTCTGCTAGATTATTACAACACATGCAATGAAAATAAAACCTTATAACAAGATCGGTAATATGATACATGTTTTGAAAAGTTATGTTTTCTTCTCCATTATTTCCCCGACTACATGCAGGCAAAGAAAACATCGTCGTGATAGCTTACGACTTTCCCTGGCCGCTCCTATTCAAGCTTCACCGCGACGATGAGACACGGTACACGACGTCATCCCCTGCGGACCACCACTTCAAAAGCAAGATGACGCACATGGAGTGCCTGCGTATCCGACAACCGACCACTTTCTGGTGCTCATCACTCACCCTGATCTCCGGCAAGCTGGCCGACCGCGACAACGAGAACCACCGTAATCTCGAGATCGACACCGGGGATCTCCAGCGGCTCACGTTTCTCCTGAAGAACATTCGTGGTGGGGTCTTCGCGTCAGCGCGCTGGCCGTCTGCACTACGCCTGCGCAATGCACTCGTGACCTCGGTAGCCGCGTACACTTATAGAGCGGCGTACACTTGGTTTCTGCTTCCGGGTTATCGCGTTGCAATGTCACCCATCAACGCGTGGCTATCTGTTGTAGGCACCTGGGTGCGGATCACGAACAGCACGGTCAATATGGCCCGGGTTACTGTAAGGATCAGCATGAACATGATGATGTGGGGAGCGGTCCTGTGCGCGGCCGTAGCAGTGTCAGTCATCCCCATGGCTCTCCTCGGCTTCCTGTTCGGAGTGTGCACGCTCAGCCTGATCTGGGAAGATGTTTGTGAC
The DNA here is from genome assembly GCA_037951105.1 of Echinarachnius parma. Taxonomy (NCBI): domain Eukaryota; kingdom Metazoa; phylum Echinodermata; class Echinoidea; order Clypeasteroida; family Echinarachniidae; genus Echinarachnius; species Echinarachnius parma. The sequence goes on from JBAMJV010002172.1 coordinate 20,412, forward strand.
CTCAAGAGCGTCTCTACTTATGTCTTCACAATGTTCCTCATGATGCCTGCTCTCATATTGTCGCTGCTGATGTGCCTCTGTGTCGCGAGAAATGCACTCGGACTAAGCTCTTCCGGTTCCCGAAATTCTTTTCTTCATGGAACATCAGCGGGACGTCTTCGCATGACAGAAAATTTAGGACACATTACAGATCATCAAAAAGAACTTTCACTGATCATGAGTAACGGGACGTCGCCTTTCGGCTTGTAAAGATGAATGTATTGATTCATAGATGTATATTATATTGGCCCGAGAAAATGCGATTATACTATACAGGGTGGCCCCAAAAACGGAACGGAGCACTTCCCAAAATATAGTACCAAAATGATTATGTCCATCGGATAGGGTGTCTTTTCCAATGAAAAACGATGCCAAGAACAGTCATTTTGGTCGTGTCAGGTTCCCATTTTTGTATTGTCAATTTTTACCAAGTCAGTGTCTGATAAATCGCACTTACTGCCCGTCATAGCATCGAACAACGGCGAGCGAGCTTGTTCTATCCCACAATGCACCAATTTGTGACGTGCGACCCTCACTATGCGCCTATCTATGTTTTTACACTGCAGCGAGTGTGTTCTTTTGATCGGACCAATACAATGCTCGATCATGAATAGTTTAGTCCACGATGCGCCACTCAACCGTGCCTTTGAGCATTACTGCATTGTTGAACCGTTTGAAAATACTTGCCTGCCCGAAATTGTAACACGTTTGGCTTTCATTGGAATTTTAATAGACACAAAGTCCTGTAAACGTGGTTATTGAATTTGCTGGCTCTGCATGACCGGCTATTTTGAATGACACATGCAGCGATCACATTGCAGTGGCACCGGATTTAAGCCTACTCAAGAAATTGAGCAAAGTGAGGGTGCTACGTAAGGGTCAGTGCTGTAGTCGAGTCCACCCTGTCCGAGTCCGAGTCCGAGTCCGAGTCCGAGTCCCTGGAGTCCGAGTCCGAGTCCGAGTCCGAGTCCGAGTCCGAGTCCCGGACCTCGAGTCCCGAGTCCCGGACATCCGAGTCCGAGTCCGAGTCCGAGTCCCAAGGGGAAAATCTTAATTTGCAATTCTTTTTATAACACATTAGTTTCATTATGATAAATGCCTTACAGTGAACTCTTTATAACATAAATAGTTGTCTGGTTCGTTGTAAACTTCCATTTGTCAGAGAATTTATATATTTTAACTCTTCTTACTACAACAGTTATCTTCATAATAGACACCATCAAAGAAATGACAAAGGGTTATCTTCAGAAATGATTTTGGGCAATGTCAAAGGTTATTATTACAGAGTATGAGACAAATTCAATTAAACAAAATTTAATGAAAAAAGTTCATAAAAAGTGTGACAGACGCCGGACAAGAATTTAGTTTATTTTTTTTCACCCTAAATTTCCCCAAAATACAGTGGATAAGGAACTGCTGCATATCTTTTCCTATTAAGGTAATTCACTGTCAAATGGATTAATGGGATATAACTTTATGTGCAAACAGTCAAGTTGCTGAAAAATAATCATTGTTAAAGTTAAGCATAAATTTCAGCAATTTTCTTATCCTTTTAAGATCACAATTTTCAGCATAGAATATAAAATATCTCAAAATTCACGTTTTGTGCCATAAACTGTCAGTTATGAACATTTGATAACTACTGGACCCATGAGGCTAAAAGCCTAAAATGATTTTAAAATTTGGCCCATTGTAGACATTTTCATGGAATTACCACAAGTTATTACAATCAGAGTATGTCAGTACTGGAGTAGATATGTATATATTATACTGATAAAGAGAAAGGGATGCTACTTCACATTTATTTTAACAAAATGAATAACAAATATGTTTGTGTATAATTGTAATGGTCGTGTGCGTTCTGCAAAATTTACATTTTGCTTGATGTTTTTTCTTTGTTGAACGATCAACAAACTCTCTATGGTCCATATACCCAAACAGTATGACACGAGAAACTGAAGACATGATTGTTGAATGACTGGTTGATTGAAGATGCAATGCAAACATCAGTCAGTATGTCGATTGTTTTTTTGTGTTTTTTTCGTTATTCGTCATACGCGCGCTGCCGCTGGTATAGCTAGCGTGCGCGGTAGCCTAGCGCATAGCCGAGGATACCGTATTGTACTTGCACACGTACACACGTACCGTGGTACACACATGCTTTACTGTATTGCTTAGTCGCTTCAGCTCAGGCTTTCGTAAATTAATTCACGTTCTGGCCGTAATACTTGACCGTGTCTTGCGTGTTCCTAAACATAAAACGACTAATCTCAACGTCTAGTTAGGCATATAATAGCTTTTTGAGGCGATGTTACGATCATTTTCCAGAATGCCACTCCAGTGAGCAAGGTGCGCTAGAACAACAGGTTTGTATTTGCTTGCGCTGGGTAATTTTATGAACTATAAATAAACGTGGGAAAACGGAAAAAATGCCGGTCTCGTTGCCGGTCTCGGCCCGATTTTCGCCCGAGTCACGAGTCACCATTGGTCGAGTCCGAGTCCGAGACCGAGTCTTTTAGGCTCGAGTCCGAGTCCGAGTCCGAGTCCCGAGAAATACGGACTCGAGACCGGTCTCGAGTCCGAGTCCGGGCTCGAGTCCTACAGCACTGGTAAGGGTCTCATGATTGTGTGCAGTAAATTTAATTATTTCCTCAGAGTTAATGACATTATCAAAATTTCTTAGAAATCAACCAAAGAGAGTCAAATCCTGAAAATATTCAAGCACATTCCTAGATTTATTTCCAATATACTGTATTTTGTTTAAACTCGTCCGGAATTCTCCTTTAACGAAACCTAAATTCGGAAATACAAAACCTGTTCCATGCTTCTATTGAAAATACAAAAACATGAGGTATGTGAGAACCACTTTTATTCTAAGTACATTTGTGGATGTTGGCAATGTTTATACTAGATCCCTTTAACAAACGGATTCACAAAGACGCGCGGTGCCCTCTTGCGAACGCCTTAACAGGATGCAAAACGCACACTGGCTCAGTGTTACATTGATAGCCTATAATGACGAACTGCGATGTAGCTATACGAGAAGTGTCCTCTACACCCCAAGCATGACTTATTTATTGTTGGCTCATTTTGGCGGAGACGGAAATGGTTGTGCATACTGAGCTGTACTGTATCTCTGTATATCCCTTGTTTGTATTTGACAGAGTTTTTCATTCAGTCTTTATTGAAGTCAATATCTGCAAACAACAATCAATGGAATCAATGAAAAAAAATAAACAAATTAAAACGTCACAAGTCTGTAGTTGTTGAAATAGGAGCGTGTGCATCGTATAAATTCAAAGTATGCGTGTAGATCTAAGTGAATAAATCAATAAAACATCTCATGCATATTCCATAGACCAATGTTAGCCTCAGAACAAGACTGTCTCAAGCTATATATAAATAATTTAGCATCTTTCAAGGAACCTATATACCATAGCTCCGAAAATTTGATATACAAGCCACAAAGACACGAGCTACTTAAAACGAGCCATTAACTTTATATTTTTCCCCAAAAGCGATATTTGAGACTTCAATCATACACCAATTTCATTGTAAGATTCTTCAAATGATATGTGAGATTTTTGTAAAACATTTATTATGCTTACCTAGTTAAAAACAGAGAAAATGTCTTATTTTATCCCGATCGTTCGCGTGAAGTATCTCAATTCGGATGCACGATTGGGTATCCGAATTTGGATACTCTTGACTACGGTCTATAGACGCTTTCAAATTCAATCTTAAAGGGACTTGTAACATTGTCCAAATCCTAAAATCTTACTTGGAACTCTAGTGGATATCTCATACCCTGTCATATTTATTTTAACAATAAAAGCACGGGTCAGGTTTCGGTTTTTCCAATTTCCATTTCGTTCAAAAGATATTTACGATTGAAGTGTTCAGATGGTAAACTGTCTACGGGATAATTTAAGCCGTGTATATTGTAAGTGCAATGAGTAATGAATATCACTATGCATTTTTGCTTATTTCTCGGCTAAAAAACATCCAATAAACGTGAAATTTCCACACATTACTTAGTGGACATATCAGATCACACCAATATAAATTGATGACTCATCACTTTTTGCACTTGTTAACAAAGTTAATAGATCCCTTTAAATATCGCAATAGTAGGGAGACATTCGAAAATCAAAACCAATTTCATATTACCATAAGCCAAACAACAAGGTACAAGAGAAGTGTGGAACTATACACTCAGTGATTTTGGTTGAATTTTACAAAGTTAACAACGGGTAATTTTGAAGATGACAATATGGCCCGGATTAACAAAGGAGGTTTGTACAAACCATGGTTTAAAACATGGTCTACATCTATGGAGTGCCATTTGTAAACTGATGGAGAAAGAATGTAAACTCCTTACTTGTTAACAATGTTGAGGGTACACATTTACTAAATGCACCAAATACATGCTTGTCTTCTCAGATGGTGAAATTTGCTGGGTAGCAAGCACTAACAGTCATATCACTATAAATTATAAATTGTTTTACTTGTATACGAGCAGCACTCCATAGATATAGACCATGGATTAA